>JAJOZX010005670.1:0-297345 GCA_023014485.1 Bathynomus jamesi
TTGGGAGTCCCCAAGCAGCTTGTTGGAATCCAAATGGTCAATGATCCTATCCGCTATTATCCCCTCTAATAATTTACGTACAACTGAAGTGAGACTAATGGGACGATAGTTCCCTGGACTTTCATGATCCCCTTTCTTAAAGATAGGGGTCATGTTGGCTTCCCTCCAGTCACCAGGCACCTGGCCCATCTCCGACGATTTGTTGAAGACTGTAGCCAGGTGGGGAGCCACCTGGTTGCGCACCTCTCGCAACACTCTGGGGAGAAACTGGTCTGGCCCAGAAGCCTTAAACGTGCTCAGTTTGTCTATTCTATCAGCAATGACTGTCGTCGTACATCGAACACTATCCAGGCCAGCACCTTCGTGCCTGACGCCTGGCTCAGGGATGACGTGGGTGTCCTTCCTGGTGAACACTCCCACAAAGTACTCATTAAGCACATTAGTGATGTCCGTGTTGGAGGTCCACAGAATGCCAATTCAGTCCTTTAACGGACCTATCATGCTTCTAATGGGCTTTCTACTAGTAACATAACTGAAGAACTCCTTAAGGTTCCCCTTGCAGAGGCTTGCCACCCGTAGTTCTTCATTACGTTTCGCTAGCCTAACCTTCGCCTTCACTTCCCTACACAGGTGGACATACGCTTCAGTGTTCTCATGGGAATGATTAGCCTTTGCCCTCCTATATGCTACTTTCCTATTTCAGATAGCTGAAGCGATGTCACGACTGAACCACTTCCGCTGCGTTGAAGCAGGGGTGACCGGTTTTGAGGGTATGGCAGCAGACTGCAGCACCATAAACTCATCCCAGAATGCACTCCACACTCCCTTAACATCGCCGCCGACCTCTAACCCCATCTCACCTACACTATCCTGGAGGTTAACAAAGTCCGCCTGCCATAGATCAAGCTTACTGCCTCTCGAGTTACTACGCTTCACCTGAGGGATGCACACACGGAACCTAATCAGACCGTGATCACTCCCGCCCAATGATTCGTCAATGGTGAGGCCAGTGACGAGGTTGTCTTCGGTCGTGAATACTAAATCTAGAACGCTTTCGCCTCGTGTAGGCTCATTGACCCACTGAGTGAGGAAGTTCTCATCAGCAAAGTCAACTAGCCTCCTCCCTTCAGCATCAGCAGTCCTGTCTTCCCACTTTATGCCGTGACAGTTGAAGTCTCCTAAAACTACACACACCCTATCCCCTAGCAGGCTACTGAGTTCGGTGTACAGGGTTATATCCTCCTCGAGGAGGAGATGCGGAGGTCTGTACACCAAGATTAACCTATAGTTCATCCCTCCCACATTCAGATCAATGCCAAGCAGCTCCCATTCCGACTGGAACTGGCAGTCAACCAGACTCAACGTGTCCCTGACGTATATTAGTACCCCACCCCCATCCCCACAGGTGCGGTCTTTGCGAAACATTCGAGAGAGAGAGAGAGAGAGAGAGGAGAGAGATACAAGGAAAAGTACCACCTTAAAAGGCCTTGTGGCCAATACCAAGGAGGTACCAATGGCAATGGGTGCCAGGGAAAAATTCATACACTCTGAAAATAGTGTGCAAGATTTGGTCTAACCTTTTCTTGAAATGATCCACAGAGGAACTGTTAAATGATAAGCCTTCCCCTGAAATTCTAAATGTGAATAGGAAAACTGATAACCCCTTTGAAGAATTTACACTGCTTGATGATAGCATGGAAGAGGACCTTGCACCTGACACAGAGGGTAGTGGGGAGGGGAATCTACTATCTGATGACCTTACACCACAATTGGAACTGACATCAGTTGTGGTGGATATCTATTCAGTGATTCCTTTGAGAGAAAGAGAACAACTCCCAAAAGAAGGAGGGGGCATTCCAGGAGAGATCACCCAATGCATGTCACCACTCCGACTCAGACTTTGATAAAAATTGACATATGGGGTTCTTCCAGGTGCTGATTTCACTGGTTAAAATAAAAAAGTTCTATGACCCATAGTTTTTGATATGGGCCCCCACTTTACCACCTAACTTTAATGGGCAATAAACTCTCAAACATCTTACCATAGACCTATAAAACTATACATTTTTAGAATCAGCATGAAGAGATCTATTAAATGATACCACATTCAAATGTGTAGAACAATAATGGAAATTTTGCCCCCCCCTAATTTTTATTTTTGACCCCCCCCAGGCAGTGAAATAAAAAAAAAAAAATTTTCATTTCTAAAACTTCCATTAGTTGTTAAAAGATACAAACAATAAAAAATGTGGGTATCAAGTTGCAAGATATTTTAAAAATTATTGAAAAAATATGTAAATTGTGAAATTTTGATATTTTTATGACTGCATACTAAAATAGAGAACTACAAATGATATATTCACATGGATGAAAATAAACAGCAAAAATACAAATTGAACACACACAATACATCAAGTTGATTCATAATTACGAGTTTTTTAAACTTATTTTCTGGAAAAACATAATATTGAATACGCATGGTTCCTGGCTTTAAAGTTGGTGTGTTTAATAAACCTAAAATTTTATCTCTTGATATGTGGCATGTATCTCTAATTTGTGGAAAGTAATAGTAAACACTATATCCTGATGGGTGCAAAAAGCTAACCTCAAAGTCATCAAATTCCTCATTATAGGAATGTACAAATCCCAACCATTTCTGATCATTGTAAGTACAAACTATGTACTCTCCTATTTTCGGATTAACTTCAACATTATCTTCACCCAGAAAAGCTTTGCTTATAATCCTCACCTCACCAACTTCATCAGAAGATAATTCAAATGTTTTTATGTTATTTGCATTAATAGGTACAAATCTGTGGAATTTTTGTGTTGCTGTTAGCCACATACTTTTTTCATATCTGTCACTTAAAAATTTTTCCATAGCTTCAATTTCTTCAGAATTTATTAAAAAGAAATTTATGCGGTCACTTATATTGTTTGAACAAAATTCAAACATGTCTTCTGGTGTTAATATTTGATTTGCGAATGTTCTCTACATACTCACTCTGGCTACAGATCTTTTCACTATACCCCCAATCCCATCACAAGTGCTCTTACCATGGCTTGTGGCAAAGAAATGCCACTCACATTCCAGCCCAAAATCTTCATGTTTACAAATGTTAACAAAGTTGAAATGATTTTTATGTTGTCCTGCACATCCATCAGTAAAATAATGTAATTTTTTGATATGAAGGTGGGATTTTCTAATAATAGGTATGAGTGTATTTAAAAAAGTGTAAACCATTGTAGTGATATTTTCTATTTGGAGATAAAAAACTAACTTGAAATGTTTTTGTTTCATTACTTTCTGGTTCCTTATAATATAACACAAAGGGATGCACTGTGCATTGGGTATTTTCCCAATGAAAACCTTGTGCTGCATCCTGTACTACAAATGAGTAGTTTTCTGAAAAGTCACCAAGAACTACAGCTGTATGGCTATTTAAATTATTCTTCAAGTTATTTAGAAATGCACTCTGATTTTTTGCTATAAAGTGATGATGATGTCAATTTCACAATTTTTGTGCTTAATGAATTTATAAGATCATCTACAGATTCTGTTTTTTCAACCATATTGCATCGATCTGCAGTAACCCATTGTTTATATTTTATTTCCTCACATTCAGGATCATCAACACTTTGAAAAGTGAGCAAAAAATTCTTAATACCTTGTTGTTTTGGACAGAGATTACATATTTGCATCATACAATTCCTGTTGTTGACATCATACACTGCTTTCTCCATAAGAGTTGTGTATTCCAACCCTTTGACACCCAAAGCTGAGAATTGTATTTTGGCATTCTGGTGGTATGTACATACCAGGGTTGTGGAGTCGGAGTCGGAGTTGTGGAGTCGGAGTCGTGGAGTCGGAGTCGTGGAGTCGCACGTTTCAGGGCGGAGTCGGAGTCGAATTTTTACAATGTGTGGAGTCGGAGTCGGAGTCGGAAAATTTTGGACCGACTCCACAACCCTGGTTATAGCCACTAGGTTAAGAAGGGTTATTCAATTTTAAGTAGCACTACTACTGGTTAGACCTTAATTATGTTTAAGAGAATCTTTTTCATTTATATATATATATATATATATATATATATATATATATAATTATTGGAAAAAATAAAAATCCCTTAATATGATAATATCTACAAGTCAATATCCTTCTTAATATTTGAATGTTCCCTTATCCTAGAAAGTAACCTGACGATTCATGTGGTGGTGATGAAATGTCTTATTATTATGATAATTATAGAGTGAAACACTAGAGGAGTCGGAGTCGTATATTTAAAATGTGAGGAGTCGGAGTCGGATTTTTAGATTTTTTACAATGTGTGGAGTCGGAGTCGGAGTCGAATTTTTACAATGTGCGGAGTCGGAGTCGGAAAATTTTGGACCGACTCCACAACCCTGGTACATACACACACAGAATGGGTACCAGCAGCTCCAGCTAAAACACAATGTCTGGGGCGAAGGCTGGCAAAACTAGAGAAGCCAATTTGGGGACTATCTGGATTATTTTTATAGAGACAAAGCTTCTTTCAGATTCATTAACACCAGTCTTTTCTGCACATATTTTTTATACCCACTTTCATTTCTGATACTCAGGCAGTCTTTTGTACCTGGGCACAAATGACTAATTTCATCAGATTTGAAAAATTTCTGAACAGAATCTTTAGTACCTTTAGTTATTACTAGAGTTAGGATTGATAGGCACTAAAAAATCAATAGGTAGGCAAAAAGGCACTAAAGAAACCCTAAAAAAGTCACTTAAATAGGCACTAAACGCTAAAAAATGCACTTAATAGGCATTTCTATTTTCCTACTTTTCTCTTATTATTGTTGTTGACTTACAGTAAACCCATTTGCAGTTCTGATGAATATCAGGATTTTTATTGTAAAAAATAAACTAAATATCTCAAAAACCATCAAACATTTTATTTGCATCAAAGTAAAATCCAAACATTTAAACTATCTTCTTACAAAAACTCAACTAAACTATAAATTGAAATGGCAATTAATGATTAAAAATTTTTCAAGGTTCTGTGGCATAAATTGACATTGCCTGTCACTCAATACATTTTTATATAGAGAAAATGACCTTTCGACATCGCAAGATGTAATTGGTGTGAACTTCAAAGATGCTAATTCGCTTGGCTCAAAGTCCAGAACCTCCTGACACTCTCCTTTGAACACTGTTGAAACGTTCACTATGGTTTGCCAACCAGGATTGCATCTGAGAACATTTTCAAATTTTGCTACCACTTCTTTCCCTACGTTACCAGGAAACCTGGCTCAGCTCCTTTCTTAAATTTTGAACTATTTCCACTGCTTCAACAAGTGGCAGGCCTCTCTCCTCCAGCTTGGTTATGGTCCCTGGCACCCATCCAAAATTGGCCATGATGTAGGCCAGGTCTCCTCGAAGGGTTAGACACGATAAGGCCTCCTTCGCTTCTCCTGTCACGACTGCCTCATGCTTGTCTAAACAAAATGATCGAGGCCAAACGCATCACAATGACGTATTGTGATCTGATTGGCTGTATTTGGCTGACGTATTGTGATCTGATTGGCTGTGCTGGTTGCCTCAGGACTAGCCTCGGTTTTTGGTTTTTCCATCCCCTGCCCTATTTAGGCCTCCAAGTTTTAAAAAAATGCAAGTTATTTTGCTTTACTTAGTACAATAAAATTTAAAAAGGCATATATAGGCACGTATTTTAAAATTAGGCACTAACCATCAAAATAGGCATTTATAGGCACTATAACATTTAATTATATACATCCCAGTGTCCCGAAATGGATTTCTCTAAAAGAAGCCTATGAATCTATAAATGGGAATAAAAAAGGCAAAAAGGGCAAAATCCGGTCTCTAGTTATTACTTTTCCTTTTGACATGGGTTCAATTTCAAGAATAATTCCAAGTCTTTGTTTTATATTTCTGCTTTTCTTAACTAAATATTCAGTTGTCTGAAATAGATTTATAGTTTTTGATATGGTAAATGGAGATAATGTCACTATTTTGAGTTTCCTCTCATAACTGTCAGTAGAATGGAAAGCTTCAACCAGTTCATTCATGAGATGAATCACTGACCTGAAACAAATTCATGAATGTATAATATCTATAAACAAAACATTACATGTGCATTAGGGTTATGACATTTTTATAACCTCATGTTCCTGTATCATAAATCAATGAACTTTTGCCCCCTGACAATGAAAATAACAGTTTTTTCGATATATTTTGAAAAAACTTCACCCCAAAATAAAAAATAAAAAATTAATAAAATAATAAATATTGGTTGCTCCTTGGTATAGCTATTGTAGATAGGTCTCTGTTCCAGTGATTTTCCAGAGTATTTAGTGCTTTTTGGTATTGTTGCAAGATATTGGACAATTTATGATAATCATCAGGTAACCAATCTAGAATGGTGCAATGCAGCTGTCTCGAATATACTAATATACTATATTTGCTTTCGGGGTGACTTTTTTTAATTCTGAAGAATTAGGCCCTTTTTTATTGTTTTCAAGCAAAAGTTCATCGATTGATGATACAGGAAACAATATTTATGACAAAAAATTAAAAAGTCATAACTCTAATGTGCATATTAAATTTTTTGGATTATAATCTTGATTTCAAGTGTAACAAAATGAGCTTGCTTTGAGATAGAGTCAAATTAAACCAAAAATTATTTTGTGACCAAATGAATTCCAAATGATTTAATGGGCCCATTGATCTCCAATCTTTAGGGAGTTGTGCTTCCAGTCTCTACTATCAAAGGTGAATATGAATACCTACATTTTGTTTTATGCTTCAGTTTTAGTTTAGGTATATTCCTACTTAATAATAGCGTATCATTTTAAAATTCATATCTTTGAGTTTCATGATCCAACTTTGTAGTTTTTTGATGGGTTTGGGATCTCAATTTCTAAACTTGTTTCTAGCTTTCGTTTTAAAGAACGACGTGCTTTTTCTATTGTTTGAATAGCTTTTGCTTCTTTTCTTGAGGAACCCAAACCATCTGAAATGCTTTAATTAATATTTGACTCCATTTGATATACATGTATATGGACAATAATAATTAATATGTCAACATATTAATTTCATAAGTTTAATAAATTTAATATGTCAACATATTAATTTCATTAAGTTTCTCAGCAACTGCTGAAAAACTGTCTTGAAAGTAAATGCATTATAAATAAATAATACAGCAATACCTCACCTTAACGACCCAATTGGTTCCGAGTGTCTGGTCGTTAAGCGAATGGTCGTTAAGCGGGATACTAATTTACATAGACGCAATGTTATAAATGGTAGTTACGTTCTCGTTGATGAGATTTGACATAAAAAACATTTAAAAATGTTAAATAAGGGCAATAAAACAATAATATAGGCGTAAGAAATGATTTAATACATCATAGATATAAAATAAAGCATAAAATAAATCATAGATATAAAATATATCGTTTACAAAGCATTTTGTACAAATAATAAAAATTATATGCTGCTCATTGCAGTTTCACTTTCGTCACTCGATGCTTCTTTCCGCTTGCATTCAGTTCACTTGAAGTAGATGGAGTAGGTGTATCTTTTTTCTTTGTGAAAAATTCATCAAGAGTTTTTTGCTTAAGACATTTTTTTTCTTTTCATTGTAAATTTCACGATAGCAAGCAATTGATTTCTTTACATCTGCTGCAACTTTTCTACTTCGTTCGAAATTAGAATCTTGGGACTCGAAAATGTCGATCATATTTTTCATGCTTGCAAACGCTTCCTCGAGCCCTTTCAGAGTGAAGGAATAAACAGGAGTTTCCACTGGTTCATCTTCTTCTTCAACTTGTTCACAATGTTCTTCCATTTCAATGAGGTCTTCATTTGTGAGCTCTTGGTCATGTTCCTGAAGAAGATCGGTTATGTCATCAGTTAAAACATCAAGTTGCAATTTATTAGCAATATTAACGTCGCTTCTGTTTCATTTCTAACAATCTCTACTGGTTCTTCAAATCCCTCAAAATTCTCAGTAAATTGAGGGCAAAGTTTGTGCCAAACGCCTTTCATATTTTTCTCTAACTTTTTATAAGTTTTTTAATTTGGTCGTTAACGCGGATGTACGTTAAGCGAATGGTTGTTAAGTGAGGTATTCCTGTATAAATAAAAAAATTATAAATATAAAAAGTACCTATCATCAGTGGTGGATAGCCCTATAGGCTGCACAGGCTGAAGCCTAAGGCCCAGATGTCTTAGGGGCCCGCCAAAAATATGTGTATAAGTAAAAAAAAACTTGAACAAAAGTATTTATTTCGGAAAATGAGATACATAAAAATTGAAATACATATATAATAATAGAAATATTTAAAATTGTAATTTGCGACATTTTTTGCCTGCGAATTCATTAATAATATTCTGACAGTCAATTTTATGCAAATGCTCCCATTCGATGTGCATCAATTATGATATTTGTAGCCTAGCCACAAGTCACAGCGCTGTAAACACGTTCAACCACGTTCACACTTGTTTTGTGCGCTATTATGCATTACTCCCTCAATGAAAATTAAATTTTTATAGTATAGAATAAAAGGGCCCGATCATACATACTAAGCCTAAGGCCCAGAAAATGTTAATCCGCCCCTGCCCATCATTAAATACTTACGCTTCTTCACTGGAGTCACAGCAAGACTTTCTAGAACTTGAGAAACCTCTTCTTTGGCATTACTTGATATACTTGGATCATATTCATCACTTTCTAAAATAACATTCTCAGAAGACTGATTGTGATCAGCCTCTTCACTTTGTGATGTTGAGAGCAACTCTGGTCTCTGGGTCAATAATTTTCTACAGTTGCTACATAGTACAGTATTCCTTTGTAGTTTCCATTTACATCGATCATAAAGTGATTGGCTGATGGTTCTTATATCCTTGTGTATCTTTTTCTTATGTTTTTGTAAAGGATCATCACAGTATCTAACCATTTTTCATTACTAAAAATACACAATTGTAAATCTCAAAAATAAGATATGATTTGACTCAAAATAAGCATATCTGAAATAAAAATAAGCATAATTAACAAACATTTGAGAGAGAGAGAGAGAGTGCGTGAATATGAGTTATACATAGGATGTAAATATATCATTTGTAGTTCTATTTTAGTCTGCATAAAAATGTCAAAATTTCAATGTACAATGTACAAATGTCAATGTACCCTACATATTTTTTCAATAATTTTTAAAATATCTTGCAACTTGATAACCACATTTTTTATTGTTTGTATCTTTTAACAATTAATGGAAGTTTAATAAATGAAAAATTTTTGGGGGATTTCACTGTCTGGGGAGGGGGGTCAAAAAGAAAAAAAAAAAAGGGGGGGATTTTCATTATTGTTCTACATACTTGAATGTGGTATCGTTTAATAGATCTCTTCATGCTGATTCTAAAAATGTATAGTTTTATAGGTCTACAACAAGATGTTTGGGAGTTATTGCCCATTAAAGTTAGGTGGTAAAGTGGGGCCCCCAATCTCAAAAACTACTGTATGGGTCATAGAACTTTTTTATTTGAAACAATGAAATCAGCACCTGGAAGAACCCCATATGTCAATTTTCATTAAAATCCGGGTTGGAGTGGTGACAAATTTTTTAATTTTTGGGTGATTTGTCCTGGAATGCCCCGGAGGGGCATTGTCAGTGGAAGATGTCAACCTTACAAAAACTTGACTCTCACCTACGTTGCTTTAAAAAGGGAATTAAGCAACAATGGCCAGCAAAACGATATACTGGAAACCTACAACCATATAAACGAGATCATCAGCAATTGGTAGTTATTGATGACATCATTTATCATAGGGGAAGAGACCACCACTTGTGTTGTGTTGTTGCCAAAGGTGTTGCTATAGATTGGGCTGTCATTTTTCACAAGGAGTTTGCTCACTTAGGGCAAAATAAATTGCTTGCCCTATTATTAGAACATTTTTGGTACCGACAGCTGCATCGCATAGTGACTGAGATAGTCACCTCTTGTGTGGAGTATCAGAGAGCGAAGATTACCAATATTCTCCACACACCACTTGTGTTTAAGATTGTAACCCAACATCCTTTTGAGTTGATTGCAGCAGATCTTATCTCCTACCTTATCTCTCAAAAGGGGAATATTTGTGCATTGGTGGTGGTTGACCATTTCTCCAAGTGGTTGTCTGTGGTCCCACTACCCAATAAATGAGCTTCTACTGTAGCACAAGCCTTCAAAACTTGAGTATATCCATTTCTGCCCAGGCTGCCTGAAAAGCTACTCAGTGATAATGGGCCTTAGTTCACAGCCCAGGAATTTGAAGATACCTTGCTTGAACTGGATATACTCCATGTAAGGACTTCTCCCAATTGCCCCACATCCAATGGGCTGTGGAGCGAGTAAACAGGACACTAACCCAATATTTGTGGATGAGTTTGAACCAGGTTGAGACCTGGGATGACCATCTGCCCAGGGTGGTATCCATTTACAACAATACCAAGCATCAGGAGACTGGTATTTCTCCAGTAGCCTGTCTCTTATCCCAGACTCACATCTTCCTTCAGGGGCCTAGGATAGACCACCATCAGCTTCAATAACGGGATGAAGGCCACCCATGGTTTGAACCCTATCACTTAAACCAGCTGGTGGGGTTGAAAATACACTATCCCAGCAACCTGAGCATCAATAAATTCAAACCTCGGTATGTTGGACCATACTGTATAATTAAAGTGAACCCAAATGAAATTACTTATCAAGTTCAGTCAATGAACCCTCAGGAACCATCTATTTATAATGTTCACCACAAACATCTGAAAAAGTGGAATGTGGCTCCACCATATCTTCAACAGAACCACTACTACCAGAGGCTTTTGGGAGATGCCCATTATGAGGTTGAATTCCTACCACAACCTACACCTGTAGAGATGAGTAAGGGTCCATCTCTAATTGAAGAACCAAGCTACGATGAGCCATTCTTTAAGGGTTTTCACTTCAACCCATTACCTGTGGAGCGCCTGAGAAAAATTCAGCACTCTCCACAACCTGTATCAGTTGGAAGAGAGATTTCATGAACAGCCACCTCCCAGAAGAAATTCTTCAAGATTAGATAAGAAAAGTGGGGAGGATAAAGTTAATGGGGACACAGAGAATGGATGCCCAGTAGCAATCTCATCCTTTGATTCAGGGCAGGAACTCCCTTCCTCTGAATTGGAGCCAGTGAAACAAAGTCCCCTAAGGTCTTTTTGATTTATTGCCACCAATAACACTGGTATGCATCTGAAATTTTTTTGTCTGCTGTGAGGGTTTTTTCAACTCATATTATATAATTCGACCATGCTGAATTCGAAAATGACATTGGTTTTCATCAATCAGGTCAGGTTTTTTCTCTATTGGCCATTTATTATAAGTCCAATTTTATCCCCAAATTTATTGATTTTTTTAGCTTAAACACTATAGACACGAGTAATATTATAAGAACACTCATGAAAAATGAAAACATTGTGTGAATAAATACTTTTATTCATACAATGAATATGGAAAAAAGTTTATTGAGGAAGGAATGAAGTTTTTTTGGCTTTCCGTCTGTGTTTTTCTTCGGGCACGTCTCGCTTCAAACACCAGCAATAGTCCACCAGCATATTGATATCCCAGTTTCCCTGGTACCTCTCTTCCATTATTTTGATATCTTGGTGAAATCATTCACCCTGTTCCTCACTATAATCCCCGCAATTTTCAGGAAAATAGTCCAAGTGGGACCACAAAAAGTGCATTTTTATGGACATGCGCAACCCATGAGCTTTGAAAGCTTCCATCAAGTTTTCAACAATGGACTCGTATTCTGGACTTCTACGCTTGCCAAGAAAATCAGTGACAACTGATTTGAATGCCTGCCAGGCATTCTTCTCAGTTGGAGTCATTGCATTTTCGAACTGAGTATCCTTGATCAAAGTTCAAATTTGAGGACCATCAAAAACCCCAGCATTTAGTTTAGCATCAGATATATGAGGAAATTTACTCTCGAGATATTGGAATGCTGAACCCTCCTTATTTATTGATTTGATGAAATTTTTCATCAAGCCCAGCTTAATATGAAGTGGTGGGAGCAAAATTTTTGTTGGTGGTACAAGGGGCACTGAAACAACATTATTTATTTTTTATTTATTTTTTTTTTTAATTTGGCCCAGGTTCAAAATTCTCTCTGGATGCCCATTCACGCTGTGCATAGTGCTTCTCATCGCTCAGCTATCCCATTTGCAGAGGAAACATGGGTATTTCGTGTATCCCCCTTGCATTCCCAATACAAATGCCACAATCTGAAAAAAAATGAAAATATTTGAAGAATTTAGAGAATTTGTTCTATCAGATAAAAAAATCTAGGCATTGGACTGTATCACTTCTGTGGGGAAGTTAAGTGTTCTTATACACTCTCAAATAACCTTTGGAAAAACAACATAGTCAGTAACCATTTTTGTCTAAGGTCAGCTCAATCTCTTACAAATACAACCCATATCTACATACTATCTGCAGCCTTCTACAAACAAGCAAATGCTTATTTTTAAATATTTGTTCTTTACCCACCTCACCTGTATGTTGTGCATGTATGTGATGGTTTTCAGTAGTTGACAAGATTCTTGTGGGCCACCCAATTTATTGTGATTTCTAGAAGAGAAAACAATTTTTAATGTATACCTAGATAGCTACCTAATTAACAAATACAAGTAACATATTAAAATGTACATACAATATGTATAGGTATAGTGCTCATTGATTTCCATTTATCACAACTTAAAATGTATGCAGTGTATATATAGTTACATGACCATTTTAATTTTGAATTCTTACCTTTCTGTGCTGTAGATCTGCCAAAGCTTTGGATGCCTTCAAAGTAACTTCTTTGCAAATCCTGTATGTTCGTCCATTAGTAGTAGATGCCTCAACTTGTGTTAGAATATCTGAATATGGTAAGATTAATTCATCTGGTCGACCAGGATACACAAATGATGGGTTTGGGCCATGAGGATGAAGGAATGTGACTTTTACTTCTCTATTCTCTGGTATCTTTTCCAGCACATATGCCACCCACCAATGGCCATCATATGCAGCAGTAACAAAACCATGTATTTTCTCCTCAGTCACAACTTCTTCCTTTTCAGTAACTTTCTCAATATTTGAATAATCTGATAATGAATAATGTTTAACCTTAAGAGAAGTCAATGAAACTGGCTGTAAATGGTGTAATTTCTGTGTACCAGCAATAGTCCTTGCAGTTGAGTGTCTTTCTTGGAGAAGTTGGCTTTTCTCTTCATGCTCTTTATTAGTTGAAAAATGACATTTTATATTTACAATATTTTCACTTGCAAATGTATATATATAACTGTTCTGCAGTAAGGATCTGTTCATCATAAGGTCATTGTAGACTAGCTTTTGCAGCTAATCTCTTAACTGTGCCTCCAACACCATCACAGGGTCCCTTTCCATGACTTGTTGCAAAAAAATTCCATTCTGCCTCAATTCCAAAATCATCTCTGTGATGGCAAAGATTCAAAAAGTTTTTGCAGTTCTTATACTGTCCTGCACACCCATCTGAAAAGTAAATTATTTTGTGGATGGAACCGATGGATGAGATATTATCTTTTAGGAATTTTATCAGATGCTTTTGAAACAAATGTACAGCAACTGTGTTATGGATGTTACACTCTGAAATAATAACAAAGCTAAGGTGAGCAATCTCATCTTCCTTTTTATAGTAAATAACAAATGGATGTAGAGTAGCCATCTCATTGTTCCAGTGAAAGCTCTGAACCTCATCTTGAAGAATAAAGGAATAATTTTCAGCAAAATCACACACATCAAGGACCTCACCATCTTTCAAAGACATTTTTGTTTCATGGTAATAAGTTGCTTGCATCTTTGTCTTGAAGTCATGTATCGTATTCTTTCAGTTGGTTACAGAATTGGTCAATATATTCATCTGTATTCAGTTCTACTGATTCAAGATTTGACCAATCTGTATTGGTCCACTTTTTAAAATTTATGATATCAATGAAGTTGTTTGTAAATATGTCCAGTAGTCTGTTTTTTAAATCTGATGGATCTCCACATTGTTCACATTGTCTGAGGCAGCATTTCTGTGAGGCAGGATTGCATTCCATAAAGGCAACACAATGACGTACATTCTTAATAGGTGTGTCATCATTTGCAGTTAGTTTTTCTAATTCAGCTCCTACAAACATAAGTTTGGCATTCTGATGAATTGTACAGACACGTACTGAGTGAGTTCCTGTTGCTCCAGCAATAACACACTGCTTTGGACGCAATTCTGCAAATTTACTGAATCCCACCTTAACCAAAGGATTTCTTTCTTTGAAAATATGATAGGCTTCTTTTAAATTGCAAAGTAAAAGATGCTTTTGCAAATGTATCCTTCCTCTTTCATTGTCAATGATACTATAATAGTCCTTCTTTCCTGGCATTGTTCTACTGATGTCTTCTGAAAGATAAAATGCTTTAATAGCGTCAACAGTATCCTGTTTAATTCTTTTCCCACCCTTTGGATTTGGGTCTGAAAGGACACCTTTTTCTTCAACTATTTTTTTAGCAATAGATGCTGTATGCCTTGTTGTGTTAAATTCTGAAGCAATTTTCCTAATGCTCCAACTTTTGGGCAATACAGTGAGGATTTTTATTTTATCACTTCTTTTAGTATTTTCATTTTTGAATTTTTCCTTGAGTTGATTTATTATTTCTAAACAGTCTACATCTTCAGATGGCTCCTTAAATTGTGAGTCAGAAATCTCTTTTCCTGCAACTGTTTCCATTCTCTTCTTAACTGTCTCTGTCACCTTGCTTAGTTTTTTAGCTCCATATGACTTTTGCTCTACAAGCTTTCTCTTTTTTATGGGTGATTCACCAATTGAAACAAAAGAAGCATTCAAAGTACACATCTCATGGTTTTGCTCTGAAGTTGATGCATCACTATTGTCAACATTTTCAATTTTCTCAAGATCTTCATTCAGGTGGTTCACTACTACAAGAATCATCATCATTTATGTCTGAATTCAAAGTGCCTATTCCTTTCTCAGGCAAGGACTCAAGATGTTCTCTACACTGCTTACAAAGTCTGTGATGTAGTGTTAAGTGCAGATCAGGAAACTTATTTACAAGTTCCTGTGGTACAATTCTCAAACTCTTCTTTCGACACTGACCTTTGTGACAGCAAAGGATCAGCACACTTCTGTTTCAGTTTTAAATGTTCCATGTTTGTACTCTGAAATCACAAAAGCACAAAGAAAATCCTGAAAAGAAAACAATGAACAATTAATGAATTATTAAATAAATTTTTATACATGTATTTAGTAAAAATAAATTAACTTTAACTTGAAGTCAGGAGTCAACTCTGTAAAGTTGACAGTACTTATATACTAGTTGGGCCTTTGGATCAGCGCTACTCCAGTAGATTTGGGGCTGTCGAGGGGTTTAACCCTGGTTGTCTTTTAAAAGACTTCTTTTGGCACAGGTCACAAAAAGGTTTTTGAACTAATAATGTTAAGTTGAACTAAGTCTTCACTGACACTATACTATATCAGAACAGAACTTTTAAATAAATGAACTGACAAAAAAAATCTAAAATTGAAGAATGATGCCAACTTCATTTATTTTTTATACATTGAACTAGTTATCAGCCACTTACAGCTTCTTGGGATTTTGTTGTACATGACTCAAGGTATTAATGTAAAAAAATTGAATTTTTTAGAAGGTATTTTTTTTTTATTCAAGGTCAAAGGACAACTTGTGAAGGGATTTTTTTTATTTTTCACAGTAGATATATTTAACAAGAGACAATAAACAAGGGGCTACTAAAGAGCTTTAAAATGAGACCAAAATCAATGCTCTAGCTTTAATAGTTTTTTAGTTACACCGTTTTGAAAATAGTCATTTAACGCAAAAAAGGTCAAAATGTCACAACTTTGTGACCTTGTATCTCAGTAACCAAAGGTCAGTCAGCTCTAATAATTTGGGAATTTAAGTTTGGCATGTATATCTGCTATTGTGCCAAGTATGAGCAAAATTGAAAGGGGTGAGTACAAAAAGTGCCATTTTGTGGCTGAGTTGACATGGAATGACCCTGCTGTGGAACCTGAAACAGACCTTGCAGTGACACAATCTCCAGAATCTTCAGAAATGACAAGTGAATTGGGCCTTAGTGACATAGGAGGAGGACTGAGTCCAACTGATCCATCAACTCACGCAAGGTGACGAGGGTCCCTCACTCTGGAACCATTCTCTGGTATATTAAAGTGGGTAAAGAAAACATCATTGACACCTTCAAAAATTGATTTTAGAGGGTTCTCACCTAAATCTCAAAACCTGCCTTTGCCAGTTGTTACGCATGTAGTACCCTCAATAAGATGGGGAACCGACCATTCACAAGGTCACAGGGCAGATCTCAGGAATTGCCTTGGGCACAAAGTTCCCTACTTGAGAGGAAAACTAAAAGTAAGGTTACTGATTAGGTTAAGGTAAGACATAATTTGTAAAGTGTATTAAAGTCTCATACTATCACTCATCACTACTTACGTTCTTAGAGATAAAAATACCTGTGTTGTGCACAGTGCACCCCACGACAAGTGGGGAGTGAGATGGTGTGGTTAGCACCCCAAGTTGGTGGGAACTCCACTATTGGGAAGGATTCCTGAGAGCTCCCAAACCACTCAGTAGGGCCTGGGAGGTTTCAGTAATCCCCATTGGGCCAGAGCTTTCTTAGAAAGCCAGGCCTTCAGAGTTACTAAAAATGTTTTTCTTCTCTTTTTAATTGATTATAACAGATTTGAAATTCTCTCAGTATAGAGAATAATCAGAACCTTGAGGCAATCATATGCCTATTTCAAGAGACAGGAAAGCATCTCACTTCTCCTTGATGGTGTGGTAGGTGATCCTATAGTCTTGTTTTTACCATTGGTGTTTTGTATTGCTTAACCATTAGCTATAAGAACCATGTCTCACATACTTGGATCACTTAAAATTATCATGTAAATATCATAATCATTTTTGAATGCCTGATCTCCTTTATAAAGACCTTGTTGAAAAACCTAACTTCAGTTATCAATATACATCACCATGGACTTTGAGCTTTCTCAGGCTGTGAACTAAATTGTACCTTTAACTGCCTTATGAGCAACATTTTAATGCAGCTAACTTTAAGAGATATATCGTGCTTAGACGTCAGGTTAAAAGATCAGTTAGGAATGCTAAGCGTAATTTAGAGATACTTATAGCTGCGGATAGTAAACATAATCCAAAAAGGTTTTTTGAATACGGTACGTTAATAATCATAAGCCGATAAAAGGTAACATAGGCCCTCTAGTGGATGTTAATGGCGCTTTGGCTTCTGATGCTCAGGCAATGGCAGGTATTTTCAATAACTTTTTTGCGACAGTTTTTACTGTAGAAGACATAATGTCCCCGACGTGGACACTATCATTCCATTTAGTAGCGAGACTATTTTGGATGAAATAACTGTTTACGAGGGTGAGATTGTGCATTATATTGATAGGCTAAAAGTTAGCAAGGCTCCAGGCCAGTGGTCGGCAAACTTTTTTGGGTATTACCCCAAAATGTATTTGAGGACGTAATCAGGACGTAAATTCCTAATATTCTAAAATTTAGAATAATGCCACATTTATGTAACAAACTAAAGTAAAAATATACGAAAAAAATATCAGCACAAAGTGTTTCTCATACCGCACGCATTACCCCCAAAAGTTTTAAATTTACCCCTGTTCCCCGACCACTGCTCCAGGCCCTGACGCTTTTTATCCCAGACATTCAAAAGATTTGAAAGACGTTATTGTAGGCCCCTTAACGAAGATTTTTAATCAGTCACTCGAAACATGGATTATTCCTGAAGACTTCAAATTAGCTAACATCAGGCCCATTTTTTAAAAAGGAGACTGCGCACTAGCTAGCAATTATAGGCCCATTAGCTTAATGTCAATTGTCGGTAAACTTTTGGAATCCGTAGTTAGGGATCGTATCATCGACCACTTAGAAAGTAGAGATTTGATTAATAGTAGTCAGTATGGGTTTCGATGCCATCGGTATTGTTTAACTAATTTGTTAGAATTTTATAACGAAATAGTGCGTGAATACGATAGGCATAGAGCGGCTGACATTATTTATTTAGATTTTAAAAAGGCATTCAATACAGTTCCGCATAGGAGATTAATTGCGAAGGTCAAAGCGCATGGTATACGCGGTCAGGTAGCTAACTGGTTAGAAGAATGGCTTCATGCTAGGAGGCAGAGGGTGGTAGTTAATGGTAGTGAATTGGGGTGGTTGGATGTAGGTAGCGGTGTCCCATAGGGTTCAGTGTTAGGCCCATTGCTATTCGTAATTTACATTAACAGCATAGATGTAGGATTGACTAGTAACGTGTCAAAATTCGCGGACAATACTAAAATAGGCGGTAAGGTTGTTAACGAGGATGATAGAAATAGGCTCCAAGATGATGTAAATAGGATTATGGAGTGGACGGATAAGTGGCAGATGCAATTTAACGTAAACAAATGTAAAGTTTTGCATATAGGTTCTCGTAACAATAATTACACATACATGATGGATGATATGGAGTTGGCGAGTGTTGACGAGGAAAGAAATTTAGGCATACGCGTATCTAAGTATTTAAAGGTTAGGAACCAGTGTCTGGAGTCTTGCGCAAAAGCTAATAGGATGTTAGGCTTCATAGCACATAATTTCAAATTTAAATCGAAGGATATTATATTACCCCTTTACAAGTCCCTAGTCAGGCCTCATTTAGAATATGCCATTCACTTTTGGTGCCCGTACTTGAGTGAGGATATTGATAGGTTAGAAAGGGTTCAGTGTCATGCCATGAAACTAATTCTGTCATTGCACAACAAGCCTTATGAAGATAGGATTAGAGAGTTAGACTTGCATTCACTCGAAACTAGGAGATTAAGGGGGGAGCTTATTGAAGTTTTCAAAATCGTTAATAATATCGATAACGTAAATTTTGACATTGTTCACTTTCGATAATAGTAATACCCGTAATAACGGATTTAAGTTGCATGGCAGATGTTTCATTACTAATATCGCTAAAAACGTCTTTATGTTTAAAGTAATTGATAAATGGAATAATCTTCCCGTGCCCGTCTTGAACTTTACCAGCATTAATGTATTTAAGAAACATCTTGACAGCCATTTTAAAAATATTATTGTTGTTTAAAATGAAAAAAACAATTAGCAATAAGAGCTCTGGGGGTGGTGGTCGAGGATGAGTCTGTTGACAATTAATGCCAGCTTGTGACATGCCAGCGTGTGATGCCAGTAAAAAAAAAAAAAAAAAAAAATAACAAATGTAGATTAGTGATGTAGGTCACATCCGCATCCGCGGAACATCCGCACATTTTCTCGCATCCGTACCCGCATCCGCACTTTGGACTGCGGATGTCGTGCGTTGAGATAAAATGTCATTAATAAGCGGAAATTATCAAATTCTACTCTATTAATAGAACTAGTTCATTGTGCGCAAAAGTGATGCAAGCGACAAGACGAGAGGCTGTTCTTGTATGAAGTTACTCTCTTGCAACCTACTTAGATCCACGTTACAAAGCTAAGTTATTTTCACCTAGTACATTAGAACGAGTTAAATCATCACTTGGCAAAGCAGTTGAAGAGCTTCAATCTCTTGAATCTGTCGCTTCGCCACCCACCAAAAGAATAAAAGTTTCAGTGACAGAACCAACACCTTCAACAAGCAAATCTATCACAGAATCTGTGTCTCAGTTTCTTGAGTCAAGCAGCAATGACGAGACCTACGCGATGTCAAAAGATGTAGTAAAAAATGATCGAGAGCTATCACCAAGAAAAACGCCTGGCTGCATGTGACAATCCTATTAGTTGGTGGAAAAATACGCAGAATATCTATCCATACTTGAGTAAACTTGCAAGGAAACATTTAGCCTGTCCTCCAACAAACATACCAAGCGAGAGATTATTTAGCAGTGCTGGATTAATATATGATGAAAAGAGAAACAGACTGGCAGCAGAAAAGGCAGAAAAATTAATGTTCCTTAAGCATAACCTTCCTATAATTAAGTTTGAACATTAAACGATGAACATCTTAGTTTACTTTATTTTAATTACTCATTTATAAATATGCCTAATAAAACTTTAAACTTAATATAAATAGTTATCAAGCTAATTAAAGATCTCTTTCTATAAGGGTGGAGGTTGGGGAAAGAGGTCGGTGGGGTGCATTTGAGTTGGGTTCACGTCCCGCATCCTGGTAACACAATTATGGTTTCTAATTGTGGCTGAAACTCAACAAAATATAACGAATTTATTTGCAGACGAATTCACTAATTGATTTCTATATTAGTTAGATGCTTGATATTATTTTATATGTTCAGAGAAAAGTACAGCAATTATTGTACAATTAATCAATTATACTACATTATAGCTACAGCTCTCTCCATATAATAACTTATTATATACGTTAAACACAACAAATCTCGAATATATCCTAAAAAATAACGAAAATGTAGACATCCGCATCCACATCCGCGGATGTTGAAATCAAACATCCTCATCCTCATCCGCAGATATGAAAAAAATGACATCCGCTACATCACTAATGTAGATGTACCTTGTAGCGTAAACTAACCCACTTTTTGTTTAACTTTACCTACTTTTTTTTTTTTCCCCCCCTCCTTACTTGCATGTCTAACTCTCTCTACTTGCATGATTTGACTGAGTTAAGACTGTGTTTGCATGGTTTGTAAGTGTTCTTATTTTATAGGGTGTCCATAAATTATTCACCCCATTATAAGCCTTAATAAATTCATTATTATAGGAGCTATCTTAAAACGGTTTGTGGCAGTTAATAACACAAGAATTTTTTTTTCTTTATTTGGCAGAACATCCACTAGTGGCACAATGGCGACAGTGAAGGAGAAAGCAATGTGTGTGCGGTGGATGTGGGAAACCAAATCTCCAATTACTGTACAGACACATTTTCAGGAGGAATATCAGAAAACTCCACCAACAAAGCAATCACTCAAGCGATGGCTGAAACAATTTCAAGAAACTGGCAGTGTGCTACATCAGAAAGGAGCTGGGAGGCCTAGTGTGTCTGAAGTTAAGATAGCAGGAATTCAGGAAGCATTTATCCGAAGTCCTACAAAATCCATCCGCCGAGCAAGCCGAGAACTGCAAATACCGCATTCAACAGTGCATAAAGTGGTTCATAAGAGGTTGAAACTTTATGCCTACAAATTGCAAACCTTGCAGAAACTTCTACCTAATGACAAACCCAAACGGGTACAGTTTGCTGTTGACATTCTTGACCGTATTGATGAAGATGAGCATTTTTTAACAATGTCGTTTTCAGTGATGAAGCGACATTCCATCTGTCTGGGGCTACACAAAGGACAGTGTGTATGCAAAGAAGGTTAATAACATCACAGAATTAAGACACCGGATTGAAGAGACATTAGCTTCCATCACGCAAGACATGCTTCTTAATGTTTGGAACGAAATCATCTATCACCTTGATGTTCTGCGTGCTACCAATGGGGCTCACATGGAGGTTTACTGAATTAAAACAAAAATTTCTTGAGTTGTGTTATTAATTGCCGCAAACTGTTTTAAGATAGCTCCTACAATAACGAATTTATTAAGGCTTATAATGGGGTGAATAATTTATGGACACCATGTACTTCTTTTCATCTTTCACCCCTTTCCTATTCTCTCCGAATATTTTTCTGACTTGTCGGCAATGGCCAGCGGATGATGATGGCGAGTCTTTTTTTCTCTTTTTCTGAATGAATGTTAAACCATGAGTGATAAGTGTTGCTAGTTATTTAACCCCTTATTTTCTTCTCTTAACCCCCTACTCTTTCCTTTCTCTCAGGATAACCTTAGAGTGGATCTTAGGGTCTTTGTTAGCCTTAGCTTCTGTAGATCTGTAGATCCCAAAATTTTAGAACCTTAATTATTATCATTGTTAATTTTGCTCCCTTTTCTGGCATCATTGCACTCATGGATTCCTGTGGGTCCACTGATGACAGTGCTGGGGGGGATAATCTCTAAATGTTTGTTGGTTTTTTTTCTCTTTATCAGGGATTTGTTTTTGGCTGGGACATTTGCTTATTGAAGTGAATTTGGACAAAGCTTTTTCTTCCCCAATACCTGCACAAATGCTGAAGCCAGTATTCACATATTTTTTTGTTATAAACATTGCTTTTGTTTGCACTGATTGAGCCAAGAATATCTTTAATGATTGTGATATGAAGTGGAGTTTAAAATGACACATCTGGACTTATCAGGCTTATACAATTTGGGTAAACACTCATTGACCTTGCCCAAGTGACTAATATTCTTTTTTTTTTTTCTGTAAGTCTTGTCTCCTTTGTGTGGTAATGGGCTGGTGATGGCCAATAATTTAATTGTTTTATTTTATGTTGACATTTTTGTGTGTGGTATGGGACTAATGATGTTTGTTTCTTTTGTTTTGTAGTAATATTTTTTTTTTTTGCCCAAGTGCTTAGTTGGGTCTGAATACACATTGGTGTATGATCAATAAAAATTGTTCATATTTTCTTTAGTCACTTGTAAAAACTTGCCTGCTGATGCAGTTAACCTTGTAAGTGTTATTTTTTGTTTCGTTGATTAAATTAGGCAAAGGACGCTTTACTTTCTTAAATCCTCCCACCATAAGCCGAGGAGTAAGTCTTTAAAAGAGGCAGACTGGCTATGCCCCAGAGACCTTAAAGGTGAAAACCCAGTTTCAAATTGGTAGGAGCCACCTATCTGACAATCTCAACCATACTAAAATTGGGAACTTGCTCACCTCATTTCTCTCATTCTTAGCAGTGCGGGTGGTGCTGAAGTCAAAGGATTTATTTTTACTCAATTGAAGGCCCTCTGGGTGGTCCTCACTGGCAGCTCAATCTCCCATCTCAGCAACCAGCAGCAGCTACCATGACCCCACTAACAGAGTATCTGGTAGGTGAGTAACGCAAACGCATCTTTACACAAACCATTTGCCGGCATTGTGCCCTCATTTCAACAGTTACAAACAATTTGAATGTTCTATCCTTAAATGCTTGTAGCCCACGAAATAAAATAAACATTTTTTTTCTTTAATTGCTTGTAAAGACACTGATTTAATTGCAATAAATGCATCATGGCTTAGAACTGAAACATGTGATTTCGTAGGGGAGTATGAAATTAGAGGTCATATACTTTGTTAAAAATGGAATAGGTAGGCAAGGAGGTGGTGGTGTGTCATATATCAAAGATAATATTGTGAATGTTATATAAGTAAAGCACAGAATTCCAGAACCGATAGATTCAACTATAGCAGAACTTAAAATGAATGATTTCAAACTACTTCTTGCCATTATATATAGGCCCCCTAATCAAACAGCTGATATGGATGAAGCATTATATCATGAACTTAAGAGAATAATAGGTAGTGAGCAGGCCTTAGTTATGAGTGACTAATTGCGCCATTGTGGATTATAATACAATGCAGGAAGATGCGGAAGGTAATAGTCTAGTTAATTTTCTTGAGGATAGCTTTCTTATTCAAGAGGTTGGGGAACCTACGAGGTTGGACAGTATTTTAGATTTAGTAATAAGTACGGGTGATAGTCTAATCACTGCTCTTCAAATAATAGAACCATTAAGCAATAGCAATCACAATATGGTAGAGTCTGTCCTCTCAGTAAGTCACTCAAAACCAGCTAACTCAACTAAAAGTCCTAACTTCCAGCATGCAGACTTTTGTAAATTTAGAAATTAATTGTCACACGTCAATTGGGAAAACATAATGGGGATCTCTAATGCAAAAATAATGTGGGAATCACTTGAAACAGTATTTAGGACTATAAATGAGGAATGTGTACCATTAAGCATGCGAAAATAAATAAGACCTTGTGGTTTACTTCTAGAGTAGGGGATATTATAAGGAGTAGAGACAGGGCTTATAGGCTACATAAGTGCAATGAAGACAATTTGTGGTTACGAAACCACAACATATATCTAAGGCATGAAACAAAAAGTGTAATAAAAAAGTCCAGGCATGATTTTGAAATTTCCATAGCTCATGATGGCAAAGAAAACCCCAAGAGATTCTTTCAATACGTCAATAATAGGAATCCAGTAAAGTGTGTCTTGGGGCCATTGAAAAATCTTGACTGAGGTGGTTTCTGAAAAAGAGCAAATGGCTACCCTGCTAAATGAATTTTTCATGTCAGTCTTTATAATAGAAGATGTAACAAATATCCCTATGGTCATAGACATACCTTTTGATAATGGTAATACTTTAGATACTTTGTGGTTAGTAAAAGGGAGGTAATGTCTTATATTGATAAAATGAAAATGCATAAATCACCAGGGCTGGATTCCATATATCCCATACAACTAAAAGAATTAAAAGAAAGCACTGTTGTGCTGCTAACAAAGATTTTTAATGTGTCTATTTCTGAGGGTGTGTACCAGAAAATTTCAAGTTAGCAAACTTAGCATCTATTTTTAAGAAAGGCGATAAAAGTGCAGCGGGAAATTATAGGCCAATCAGTTTAATGTCTGTTGTAGGTAAGGTACTGGAATCAGTAATTAGGGATTGTATAGTCGAACACTTGGAAATGCATAACTTGATTAGAAATACACAGCACAGTTTTAGGCAAAACAAATCTTGCTTAACTAATCTCTTAGAATTTTTTCAAAGCATGGTTGAAGTTTACGGTAGTCATTGGGTGGTAGGTGTAGTGTATTTAGATTTTCAAAAAGTGTTTGACACTGTACTGCACAAAAGACTCATTGAAAAAACTAAGGTTCATGGAATCAGGGGTGTAGTAATAAATTGGATAGAAGAGTGATTGCAAGGTAGGAAAAAGAGGGTGGTCATTGATGGAGTAGAGTTGTCTTCGGCTAATGTAGTGAGCAGCATTCCTCAGGGTTCTGTAGTGGCCCTTTGCTTTTTCTTATATATATATATTAACGATTTAGATGTTGGCCTATTCAGTCCAGTTTCAAAGTTTGTGGATGACATGAAGTTGGGTGGTAGGCAGGGATGCATTTACAGCGTGTGGGGCCTTGGGCAAACTATTTCTCGGGATATATTATTTTAGTGTGTTAATGAATGACAATATTTTGTAATGCACATAACAGATATTTTTTTAACACACACAAAACACACATGCGGAAGCCATTCAGCTTATTAATGTGATATTAAAGACTATAACTTAACTATGTACACATACAGTGTATACAGCTACACTAGTAGGCTACACAGTTGTAATGCACTTAATAAACATCTACACAGTTATTGTAATGCACTTAATAAACAGCTACACAGTTGTAATACACTTAATAAACAGCTAAATTGTACAGCTTACTGTGCTGTAGATAGAGTGTAGATTTGTAATGAATATTACATAGGATGCTTCCTGGCTTTTTGTTTGGAAAACTGTGTGATTGTGTCCTCGAAACTCACCGACTGCAACACCATGTTCTATACTCAACAGCGCCAGGGATGAAAGGTGCTCCTGGTCCATTGTGGAGTGAAGGTAATTTTTGATCAGTTTGTTTCAAGAATGAACATTCACTAGAACAGTTCATAACAAACATACACAGGTATATTCTCATTACTATTTCAATGTTTGGGAATGTTCCTTTCAGTTCATTTGTGTTCATATGCCAATAAAATCTGTTGCACATGTCTTCACGTTCCATCTGGGATTCTGTTTCACTTTCGGTGAGTTTCATTAGGGCAGTGAACTGCACAACTTCTGTTACCAGCTCTTTCTCCAGATCAGCCAGATAGTATTCTACTAGGTGTTCAGCTGACCGTCAAAAACTGTCGATGTCCAGGACTAGAAGGAAATCCAAAAATCCAAATCTTTTCTGCAGGACAGCGTACGCTTCTAGACGAGTGTTCAGAGTGGTACATGGTTTATCAATTATCGGTAGAAATGCAGTGGTCCGAAATGAATCTCTTGGTGTCAGGTTTGTATCTTTGGCAGTTCTGATTTCATTATGATGGCACTCTCTCTTCCTTGTGCGTTGAGTCGATTCCTTGTATACTCGATGACCACACTTTCCAATGCCCTGGTCCTCGAATTTGTCAAATCTTGATCAGAGATCTTCAACAAATTGAAGTAGTAATTTCAGCAAGAGGGTGGCTGAATCTAACGACATTTCTTGTTTTTGCAGAGATTCATTCGTTTTTTGAAATCATTCAAGAAGTGTTTTCCATAAAACCAATAAAATGGCTGTTTTGAGTTGTTGAAGCCATTTAGACAATCCCCTGACTTCCGCAGTTTGGCTGGTATCTGCTGCTAGCTCATCCAGTACCACGATATTCTCGGCGTAGCCTTCGGTTAAAGATTGGATGGCATCTGATCTGGCTGACCAGTGGGTATCGGAGAGACCTTTGTTGACCTTTAGTTTCTCACTATGGTGTGGAGGGTGAACCCTTTTTCCCCTTTTAGTTGTCAGCCCTTTCCCCCTGGCCTTAATTATTATTATTCATGGATTAAATTTATTTATTTTTTGATTGGAATATAGTTTTATAGATAGGATTTTCATGGTTTTCTCTTTCTTTCCAGAGGAATAAAGATGAAATATTAAGTTGTTAATAAAGATTAAAGATTAAATAATAAAGATAGCATAAAGATAACAACATATTTGTTCGTAAAACCTGTGAGCAAGGAATGAGGAATAAAACATGTGTTAATATTAAAAAAAAAGAATAAGAGTTGAATAGTCGCTTGTTAGAACCTGTTAGCAAATGGCATTAGTACTAAATTGTTAATATTTTAACAAGAACCAGCTTGTGTGCCAAAACTTGAGTTTTGAGTGTTGTGAGAAGTGAAGGAACTAATCTGGTGTTTGTGGAAATGTTAAAATAGAAAATAAATAGTTTAAGTATTTAACAAAAGGAATAAAAAATAAAACCTGTTTGGTAAAGGAAGGGACTAAATTCAAGCTAGATCTGTCTGAGAAACTGAAGACCATTATTAAACCAAAAGAACTATAAATTTGTCAAGAAAAGGATGCCAAAAATATTGAAACACTAACAGAAGGAAGCTACTCTTGTAAGAACTGTAAACCAAGTGAGAAACTGTTGGCGGTACGATTGCCAGCAGTTGTAGGATTGGAGGTCTGGGTGGCGAGCCTGGATGCAATAACCCTTCAAGGTAGGCAGCCTGGCTGGGTGGAGGCCTTAAAAATAAAAATTTCTCATGTTGTCTGGTGTGGCCGTTAAGTTAACCGAATCCCACCACAACAGGAACTACTATTGAGAACCTCTATATGTCGACGCCATCAGTATGTCAAGGAGACGAGAAACGTGTAGACATTCTGAATGAGCATAAACAATTCAACGGCTGCTGTGCAACTGTCCACTGCTGATTTACCCACAAGATTTAGTGAGTGGCACATGCATGGCACAAACTCAGCATATGGAGATTTTGACTTGATGTGGCTCTTTATGCCATTGTATTTCCCTGCCATATTGCTTGCGTTATCATAAGACTGTCCTCTGCAGTCTCCAATTTGAATGCCATGCGTCTCCTAAAGTTGAGGACCACATCGGTGATTCCTTTCCCTGTATGTGTGTTCATAGGTATGAACTGTAGAAATTGCTTGATGGACCCAGACTCAACCACATATTGGACGGTGAAGCACAGTTGATCAGTGTGGGAAACATCAGGTGTAGAGTTGATGGATAGATAGTAGTATTTTGACTGCTGGATTTCTCGGATAATCGTCTGAAGTACTTTATCAGCCATCAACAGTATGAGTTCCTCACAAATGAAATGAAAGAGATACAAGGTGTGTCCACTACCTTTGTTGGCATGCTCACTTATATGTGCAGCTAGAAAACTGTCATACTTACTTAAAAGTTCCAAAATTCCATAATAGTTGCCGTTGTTTGGTGAACCAAAATGGGAGTCATGCCCACAAATTGCTAGTCCTTGTGATGTGATATAGTTGATAACGTTGACACAGCACCGCAAAACTTCCTGCCAGTAGTTGCACTCCTTTTCAAACTGGTTCACCAGTTTCAAATCAACACGGCCGGAGACAGACTTTCTAACCAACAAATATCTCATCGACTCCATATGTTGCTCACATTTTCTGTGTGCTTCGACCAATTGTCTACCATGCTTCCAGTCATTGAACCTGATTGTGAACTTGCTGTCCGCCCTCAACATTAATTTACAGACAAAAGAGTAAACACAGCCTGTGGACTCAGAATAGCACAGCCATGACACCTCAATCCTCTCATTTGTCAGGCTATGTTTCTTAACAAATAATGTCTTTGTACATCAGCGTGTTGTACCACTTTCAGTAGTTGAAGAGTTACTGAAGTTGCTGTCATAATTTTGGCAATCTGATGTTCCCTGCTCTATCCAGAACTCTCTAAAAGTCATCAGTCAGCACTTGTGGCCACAAACCAATGTCATTAATTGCATGTCCTGAAGCTGGTGGGCCTGCTGAACACACACACTGACATAGACGGGTCTTCTGAAGACGCAGCTGCTGATGCAGCGGAGGCAACTGGTGGGCCTGCTGAAGGGGTTGACACAGACAAGTCTCCTGAAAATGCAGCGGCTGGGCTTGCTGAACACACTGACATAGACACGTCTTCTGAAAATGCAGCTGGTGGGCCTGCTGAAGGGGCTGACTTAGTTGCAGATGATTTAATCTAATTAGTCAGTTTCGGCACCGTTGCAAGAAACTCTTCTCTGCACTTATCCTTACACTTTTCACTACTGGGTTTATATTTCCTCCTTCGATCCCAGTCATGGCTTGTTTCCATGTTGTACGTATTACAATGCCAACAATAAGAACATAAATCATGAATCTGCAACAGAAACAAGTAGTAGTTAGTAACAACATTAGAAATGAGTGACACTAACAAGAACAACAAATTAAACACCATCAAAGCAGATATTAGAATGCCTGATGCCATGCCGCCTGCCGGAGAGTAAAACTCATCGCAGATGGCAAATATGTGACATTTAATTTTTTTCAATTGAAATTTGCAGGGCCTTGGACATTTGCCTGGTGCGCCACCCCCTAAATGCAGCCCTGGTGGTAGGGCAATTAATGATGAAGATAAGAGGTAAAATCCAGGAAGATCTGAACAAAATCATTGATTGGTCAGTCACATGGCAAATGAGTTTTAATGTCAATAAGTGCAAAATTTTACATATAGGTTCGCGTAATGGTAATTTTGCATATAGTATGTCAGGGAAGGAGTTGGCAAGCATAGAACAGGAAAAAGATTTAGGAGTTATCATTACTGGTGATTTAAAAGTGGCAAAACAAAGTTCAGCAACGGTCAATAAGGTGAAGGTGTTAGATTTTATAGCTCGGAATTTTGAGTACAAATCGTGTGATATTATTGTTTCTCTTTATAAATCATGTTAGACCCCATTTGGAGTATGCAATCCAATTTTGGAATCTGCATATGCATGAAGATATAGATAAAATTGAAAGAGTTCAAAGACGAGCAATTATGATGATTCTATTGCTTAGGTCAAAGTCGTATGAGGATAGGCTTAAGGAGTTAAAACTAACTACACTTGAGATTAGGAGGCTAAGGGGTGATCTAATCCAGGTTTTTAAAATTATGAATGGATTCGATAACATAAATAGAGATAGCTTTTTCAAAATATCACAAGATAATAGAATTAGAAATAATGGGTATAAGTTGACAAGTAGAAGGTTCGAGACAGCAGTTGCCAAAAAATTTTTTAGGCATAGAATAGTAAATAGCTGGAATAGTTTGCTGGTAGAAGTCATTAGTAGCACATCTATAAACATGTTTAAAAATCAATTAGATGCATATGTTGATAGATTGGGTATAGTTTAAGGTAGTAAAAATTAAGGTTTTTGTAGTTCAGAATCAGAACCCATGTAAAATTGTAGGTCCTCTCCGCCACCATGGAGGACATGCACAATACACAACTACAACCACAGTTAGGTAGACCAGACATGAGTGGATCATAGGGTCTTCGTTGTTCTGAAACATTATAACATTATTATAACAAATATTTTAAAATTAAATGACTTATACAAATTTAATGTTGTTGTCAGTATGTTCAAAGTTATCAATAAAAATCAACATACATTGCCTACCGCATTCGCCGCTAGGAGCGCTGTAGTAGCTGTTCAGTTAAGATGGCATCTGTGATAGAGAAGGCACAATGTGTTGTGTGGCTTGCAGAAACAAAATCTCCTGTCAGTGTTCAGCGAAGGTTCAGAAAAAAGTATGGAAAGAATCCACTTGATGTGAAGTTAATTAAGTCGTGGATGAAAAAATTCTTGGAAACTGGAAATGTGGAAAAGGGAGAGCAGTGGTAGACCATCAGTTTCCGATGGGATGGTGGAAAACATTCAAATTGCTTTCACACAGTCACCAAGGAAATCAGTGAGACAAGCTTCATGCTAACTAAACATACCAAAGTCTACGGTGCACAAGGTGTTACAGAAACGTTTGAAGTTACACGCCTACAAGGTACAAATTGTTCAAGAACTGAAGCCTGATGACCATCCAAAATGTGAACAATTCACTATTGACATTTTGAACAGCATTGATGAGGATAATGACTTCTTGTTACGTGTCTTTTTTTCAGACAAGGCTATGTTTCATCTTAGTGGTAGAGTCAACAGACACAATGTGCATATTTGGGGATTGGAAAACCCACGTGCCGTAAGGGAGCATATTTGGGGCAGTCCGAAGATCAATGTCTGGTGTGGACTAATGCATGACCAGATAATTGGTCCTTTCTTCTTCACTGAGAACATTGTTTCCGCAACTGTGTACCTGGATATGCTCACCAATTAGGCCATCCCCCAGCTGCAGGACAGGCAGCCAACTGTCATCTTCCAACAAGATGGGGCACCCCCTCATTGGGCGCATGTTGTTGGTGAAACTCTTGATGCAACATTTCAAAATCAATGGATTGGCAGGGATGGGCCAATCCCATGGGCCCCCAAGATCACCAGACATTACCCTGCTGGATTTCTTTCTCTGGGGTCATGTTAAAGATTTGGTTTATGTAACAGTTGTTCCAGATATCAGGACATTGCGAGAATGCATTACGGATGCAATTGCAACAGTTAACCCACAAATGTTGGAAAATGTGTGGCGTGAGTGTGAATACCATTTAGACATTTTAGGTGCCACTAGGGGTGCACATGTGGAAGCTTATTAAGTTCATTAACTATGTATCAAAACTTTTTATGTTTATCTACTTATGATTAAAACTGTGTTTGAATACAAGTGTTTATTTAAAAGTTATAGCATGCTTTAATCAGGGTAATCATTTATGGACACCCTGTACATTGCTTATTCAAAAAGTAATCACCCTGCATCAAATTCATTATCATAACACTAGACTCACAGAAATTTTATACATAAACCAAACTATACAATGGGAATTGCAGGAAGTGCACTCTCTTTCAAAGGAGCAAATGTATAGAATGCAATTCCCTTAAATATCAAAGAGGCTTCATCACAATGTATTTCATAAATCACTGAATTAGTATTGTAGCTACTTCATTAGCTCCTAGTAATGTATAAATTCACTACTGCCATCCTATATACTATTGAGCTAAAATGTGTCTGTGTGTGTCTGTCTGCTTTCTTTGGAACCATGCACAGACTAAACAGCACATCGGAAAATTCTGCAACCACCACCAACTGATAGCCTATGAGCTGGTGATGTGTTCTGTCAAGTTTCCTGGTACTAGGTCACTCCGCGGCTAAGTACGAGCTATTTAATATCTATTACAAGTGAATGTAGGTACTTCAAAAATGAAAATGATGAGAGCAAAAATACATAATAAACAGTTTGGTAGTCCCGATAATATGTAAGTACCAATATACATATACATCTAGCTGTGACATATACTGCTACCTGCCCAGAGGGCAATAGCGAGCTACTGCTTATTATTACCGTAGTAATTGAGTTCCCATTTTATAATTAACTATCTAAAATATGTAAACTTCATTGAGCACTTTTAATTTCAGAATTTATTGTAAATTATTTCTTTTTTATTAAGCATCATTTATCTTAGAATAAAAATATACAATTGATAATTTTATTTAAAATTCTGTAAAATAATCAAACACTACTTTTGTAAATTTTGACCTTTTACTATTATTATAACTATTATTTGCCATTTTCACTTATGTATTAAATGAACTGAATCCCATTAGTTTTGCCTAAAAAGCTTCCATGCTTCCAATGACATTCAGGTTAGAATACTGTAAATATTAAATTATACAGAAAAATTATTATAAAACTATGTAACTTCTATTATTTTCCTGAATAAAAGTTTTGTTTGTTAAAAGTTATGAAAGATGTAGATTGCATAACAAAAATACTTTGTTATAGAGTAGTTGAGTGGATTTTTGGAATGACTTCCCTATATGATTTAGAAAATAGTAACTCAAGTAATTTTTTAAGAAACAAATGGATACTTTCATGAATGAAAGTTCATAAATTATGTAAATAACATAGTATTAGTTATGAACTTATGTGATGTAGGCTACTTTAGTCACTTTATAAATAACCTAATGACAATTACTTCACTTAAAATTGGTATTTTGCAAATATTTTTTCAGAAAATATAACCTTAGATCATTTATCTGACTTGGATAAGCTTGACTGGCTAAAGGGGTTCATCATGTCCAAATGTAATGGGGTACAGGCCTGTACCTAAAAAGCATTGACAGACCTACTAGTTTGGGTAAGATTGTCTATTTATGAGGCCATAGCACTTTCAGTATAAAATTTTATAGGCCCTCCTACTTAAAGTTTTCAAGAAACAGAACTATAAAGTTGTCTATGTCTCTTTATTCTTACCTGACAGAGGCTCTTTAGGGGCATTGCTGTCCTTGGGCATCATCCTCCTTTTCCGCCCTCTTGGCCAGCCTTTTTTTTTTCCTGATGATGCATCGCAGTTTGAATTTGAGGCTCCTGTTGTCATTTCCTTTAAAATTAAAACTTTTGAATGCTGTAAAATGGGTATTTTAAATAAGGGTCTTTAATCTATAACATATCATACCTATCAATATAGTTACGTACTATAGGTTTGTGGCCTACAAACTAGACACTTTATGCACATAAAATAGGCTATAGGATCCTCTCACTTTTCAATATCTATTCCACCCTATGAATAGGCCTACTGGTATTACACCAATCACACAAACTATTTCAACAGGTTTAGAGTATAAAGTACTTGTATGGTTGCAAAAAACTTCACTTTTTCTACATGAAGGTCAAAATATGAAAATAAAAACCCACTCTAATAGACAGATTTTATTTCCACAACAATTTTGATGCCCACTGGCATCCTCCTCGGGTGGATACAGAAAAATGAATGAACCAAAGCAAGAGGGAACAACAGTCCAGGGACCGACCATTAAGAAATTCCCACCTAGGTTAGATCCCATTCTCCTGACACCAGAAGGGCATTCTCATCAAAGGGACCCGCTTATAAGTACATTCACACAAATTTAAAACTATCTTCCCGTTCTAAACATACAGATTCTATTATTTTTTTTTACATAATTATTACATTTAATATTGCATTATTATTTATTACAGAAATTATAAATTTATTATTACATTGGTTATTACATTGTTGTTTATTATACAGAACTTATACACTCATTCCACCTTCTGGAAGAGCTTTGATGAAATGTTGCAAGATACTGGTAAATCTTCTTCAGAAGATTAATCAGGAGCTAGAAATAACAACAGGAGAAAGTACAGATGTAGCTCGGCAGAGTGATGCTAAATTACTGGTATGTGAGCAAAAAAGATCCAGTTCAGGCAGGTTTAGTCTGAAAAGAAAACAAAATCTTGAAAATAAAATAGAAATTGATATGGATAAATGTTTTGCCACTCTACTCATGGAAAGATCATCAAAATCTACAGGCACCACAAATGATCCTCTGTTATGGTGGAAAGAAAGGAAAAATCTTTACTTGAACTCCCCCATTTTTTTGAACTTTCAAGAAAATATTTGTCTCCTCCACCTTCAAGTGTATTTAGTGAGAGAATGTTCAGCCAGGCAGGAAATATTTATGCAGATAAAAGGAATCTGCTCTCTCCAGAACATGCTGACCAACTCCTGTTTCTTCACCAGAATTTAAAACTATTTAATTTTGAATATTAGTAGTTAGTACTGTAATCATTGCGTAATTTCTTAAATTTCAAATACTTAATTTATCAATTATTAATATACATGTAATCAGGGTCTGAAATAGGCCCTATATATCAAATTTATTTGATATATAGGGCCCTCCTCATTTCATTCCATTTGCAAGAACATTTTTATTTCATAATTAGCCTCCCAGGATTGTAAAAGGATACCATTATATTAGGAATTATCAAGGGACTCTATTTTGATTTTCCATTTTTTCTACCAATCTGGAATTGTGTGCTAAATATTTCCTTAATAAATTCATTAGTGTTAAATGTTTTTTATTATAATACAATATTTCCAACTCTTACACTAGTCAGGTTGAAGATAATTGCTTGGCATACAATTTGATCTGAAGAGCATTTAATAAAACTTCAATCAATGCAAATTTCCAGCTGGAGCTGGAGGTCTCCTAAAAGGCCAGAATTCCTGCCTGGCCAGACCCGAGCTGGAGCTCTGGTGCACCACTAGTTTGAATGAATATAACCTTCGTTTCTATTAGAAATCACTAGTTTCTGATATAGCCACCCCCCCAACTATGACCTCAGAAGGTAGTGATTTGCGATAAAAATGAAGGTTAATTTTGTTAAAACATCAAAAACAATCAGAAAAACATAGTTTTAATATATAACCTAACATAACCTAAACTAAGATCAGGAATATTATCAAAATCTTACCTTAATCACAATTGAAAAATTCTGGTAAAGCTGATGAATGGCCAGGTTTAGGGTCATTGTCTTCATTGTCCAGTGGAATTGGTCACTGACTGTGGTGGGTAGAGGAGGGTGGCCTGAACTAGGAAAAAATGAAGAGCAGAGTTGCGTGCTTGATGTAAGAAGAGGTAGTGAGAAAAATATTGGCGGAAATATTTAGCCTGCTGTCCTGGTCACTTAACCCACTCCTTAATATCACGCCACAAACGTTCAATATTCTGAGTATACACCACAGCATCACTTGGATCTACAAAGTTGTCTGAATGGTTGATACCTTTCAGCCATGATGATCAAGTTTCCTGGTGAGCGACACTAAAGCTTGGGCAAGATTGACTGAATTCAAAATTTGAACCAATAGGCAGCTAAAACAAAGTGAACATGTAATATCTCACTTATACATAATTTGCGAGAGAAATGTTATAGAAGAAAAATGTCTTAGATTTGTCTAAACTATTGATTGCAAAAGTAAAATTCCTCAAAAGACTGTAATGTACTCTTGTAAAAAAATACCAAAACATCTCCCTCAGCCACATCAGCATCACTAGGCCCATCCACCTCTCTACTCCTAACCTTAAGTGGAGGTGAACGTAAAGAGAAGGAGAGAGACTGAATAACTGATGGAGCAAGACATCATCCTCCAAATCAGATTCATGCAACCTTTCGAGATCCGAACTGGTAGCCATATCGGAACTAGGCCAATCCCCAGAACTCGGGCAAGGAAGGTAAATATTTATTATTACACCAGTCTCTGGTAGAAAGTTTTAAAAGCTGGTTTTCAATGTTTTTCAATGTGCTGAATTAAAAAATGATACTCATTTCCATCGCAAATGATTTGTTAAAGTTATTGAAGCTTAAAGCTGTTAAAAGTTTCTACCCTTTTTTACCTGGGGAACCCCCAGTGGGAACCAGGAGTTTTTGGGTGGGGAGAATCACAAAAACAAGTGGTTTCCGAAGATTTTGAAAGTCAGATTAATACAAAACACATCAAAAACCATAAATTTCACCTTCAAAATTGGCTGAACCTAAAACAACCTAAGCAAACCTAACCTAACCACTGGAGCTATAGCTTTTTCTGAATTTCCATAAAATTTGGTGATACAGCAAAAATAATCAAAGGAGCACAGACCACAGGAAACCATGTCCATTAACTGATTCAAATTAAAATCGGTGGAAGCACCATTTTTTTTACCCTTTTCCCGTTAGAGAGTTTAAGCTTCAATAACTCTTTAATAAATCATTTGCGATGGAAATGAGTATCATTTTTTAATTCAGCACATTGAAAACCAGCTTTTAAAACTTCCTACCAGAGACCAGTGTAATAGTAAAGAAATACCCAAAAGCCTGTAATGTACTCTTGTAAAAAAAATACTGAAACATCTCCTCCAGCCACATCAGCATCACTAGGCCCATGGGATCCACCTCTCTACTCCTAACCTTAAGTGGGGGCAAGCATAAAGAAGGGGAGAGAGCCTGAATAAATGATGGAGCAAGAGACATCCTCCTCCAAATCAGATTCATGCAACCTTTCAAGATCCGAACTGGTAGCCATATCGAAACTAAGCAAATCCCCAGAACTCAGCCAAGACAAAAGCCTGAGCAGAGCCGAGGACCCTGTAACACAACGGACTATCCTATTCAGAGACTAGGAAACAATTAGAAAGTGATGAAGTCAAAATCATAATTGACAATCGAAAGAAGTTTTAGGTATAAATCTTAGTATATGGGTCTAGACCTAATTGGCCAAGCCTGGCCCTTTCATGTAACATATAATTAAAACTCAAAAGAAAAAGGGAGATGCAAATAATATACCATCACAGAACAAGAACCAGACTAAATTACAAGCAAAATATTCCAAGGGTTCTTTGTCATTTTTCTATGTAAATGCAAAAAGTATCCGAGATAAAATAAATGAATTCAAGGCATACATAGGTATTGAAAATCCTAATGTTATGATTGTCACTGAAACTTGGACAAAATTCAGTACGATACCAAATGGGCATCATTCCACATCAAGTGGACCAATTTTGGAAAAGTGCCCCACCTCACCTGTCAGATTTTGTTCTAACTTTGCTCACAAATTCCTTTAAGCCTTAAAGGAAGTTCTGCAAAGTGTTAGTTCCATATCTCTTGTGGTTCTGTCACTAGGGCTCCAAGAGCATGGGCTACTTTGTCCATCACATTGAGCGCCAAATTATTTGTGCCATATTTAGCTAGTCAGCATTCCACAGTAACATATCCTTCTGCTCTGAAAATTTGCTCCTAGGGTCAAAATTTACTGTAGATTTCAAAACTCACATTACTAGAGCTCTAGGAAGTATAGATTTTCCATAAAATATCCCCAAAGTAGGCTTCAAATTACATTTTGATTCCTGGGAAGCCACTTTTAGAAAATTATAGCTCTGGATCTACTTGACTCTGTGAGCTTTTGTTAGAAACCAAGAAAGTACTGCCCATATGCTACAAAATGTTTCAATCCGGATCTTCCTACCTCTTCTAGTTGCTGAGATATAAGGCATCAAAAATGGCCAAAATTATTTGTGACAAAAATGTCCCATCTTTAAAGCTCAAAATGATCATGTGGCATGGCTCGCACCATACTCTAACAAAAATGAAAAGAGCATGTCCTGAAATACTAGGGCCTAGTTTTTTATTTTGGTGTCTTGCTTTTTTGTAGGTCTAGTAGAGCTTTGAAATTTTGTTCTGTGTGATGTTTCTAGCGTTATAATTGCTATTTCATTGGCACAATGTTTTATTTTTCTTTTGTTCTTATTACCGATTATATAGTGCAGGACTAGGTGCTATGTGCTAGGCTATACATAATATTTTTATTTATGTTCAACAACATGTAATACATGACTATTATTGTTTTCAGATCAAAACTTAAAATGGCCGAATCATCAGATACTAGTAGTGTTCATGTGGGAGAACCCATGGAAACTGAAAAAACTGGAAGCTTGTACTATTGGAAATAAAGAGGGAACAGAGTGTCACCTGAAAACATATTCCAGAAAATGTGGTTTGAAACTGTTCACAGAGCTGACAATTCAGGAAAGACAACTACTTCTTCTTCGAACAGGAATAGAAGTCCAATTTAAGGAAGACGCATGCATATGCTTGCACCATAAACAGCTTCTTTTGACCAGATATGAGAGTCTGCAGAAGCACTGTTGCAACCCATTTGAATATCATAAACAGGGGTGTGGAGTCGGAGCTGGAGCTGGTGGAGTGGTGGTTTTTGGGTGGAGCCGGAGTCGGAGCCATTAAAAAATGCCGGCTCCATGGCTCCAGTTACCTTGCCCATTCATAATAAACCTAATGCAACTTTATCTTACCTAACCCAACTTTAGTACTTTACCTAACTTAATATATAGTTTTTATTAAAAATGCATATTTATTTTTTTCAGAAACGTCAATATTTGTAATATAATTATTAATTATAGCTCCAAAATCATATATCATTAACTAAACTAAGACTAAACAATAAGCATTTATCATTTATACATAAATAAATTTTTTTAAGCCCTCAATAATGAATAAACTTAAAGGATCTAGAGAAAAGTCTATTGTATTCGAATATTTTACTACCACTGAAGATGATAAATACTATGTTTGCACTTGCGAAGTGACTGATGCTGGTGGAAATATTTTGACATGTGGAGCAAAAATTAGTACACCTTCAAGCAAAACCAACAAGAGCATTCAATTTGAGGCGTCACATAAGTCGTAACCATCCTGAAGTGTTCAAGATTATAGAAGAGAATGAAAAGAGGCAAATACTTAAATCTGCCAGTACTTCTAGTCAAGTAAGTCAACCAAATCTTACTAAATATTTTGTTAGTCAAACAGTCACTGTGTCCATGACAGCAGATCAGTTCAAGAATCACATTATTGAGTTAGTGGTAAAGAATTCTTTACCTCTGTCTGTCTTTTGTAAGCCAGCCATGCTTGGTTCATTAGGAGGAATGGCTCGAAAATTCAAAGTTGGTTTACATAGAAATAGTATTCGACATTTGGTAATAGAAAAAGCAAACAAAGAAAAATGCGCTTTAAAAAAAAATTTACAAGGACATTTTGCATTTTTAAAAATGGATAGTTGCACACGTTTAAGAACAAACTACTTTGCAATCAATGTTAGATTTGTTGATGGCAACAATAAAACCATTACCAGTACATTAGCAGTACGGGATACGCAAGCCCAACATACAAGCGAGTACCTTCATGGGCTTGTGAAAGATGTTCTACAAGAGTGTGAAATAGAAAAAGAGCGTGTATTGTGTATTGTAACTGATAATGCCTCCAACATGATCAAGACCATTGAGAAGTTAAATGAAGACCAAGAGAGAGATGAGGAAAATGATATAGAAACAGTTGATTCAAATGCTGAGACCCCAGAACTGGAACCTGATGATGCAGCAGAACTTGATTTAAATAATATCATGGATGAAATTTCAAGCCTCTCAAGAGTTCATCATATGCGTTGTGGTGTTCATACTTTACAGCTAGCCATTCATGATGGCTTAGCGGATAAACACGCAGCCATTCTTATAAGCAAAGTGAGGCAGGTTGCAGTAGCTGCGAGAAAACCAAAGATCCAAGAAATAATTAAATGACGTGCTGGAAAAGTAACAATTTTAGATCAAGCTACTAGGTGGGGTAGCACATATATGATGACAGAGCGCTTATTAGAACTAAAACCTGTACTTATTGACATGGTGAATCCAGAAGTTACACTATCAGAAGTAATGTGGGACCAAGTGAAGAAACTTAAAAGTTTGCTTTACCAACCATTTATCACTACAAAGACAATTCAAGGCGAAGACTTGACTCCTGGCCAGTTTTTCAAGGAATGGAAGTCTCTGATCTACTGCCTTTCTAAGACAGGGGGTACCATAGCTGAAGGTATCAAGACCTCCATGGAAGCGAGAGAAAATCGTTTACTGGAAAATGATGTAATGTTAGCTGGCATTTATCTTGATCCTGTACTTAGGATCAAGATAAAAGCCAGCTAACATTAACGGATGAACAACAAAGCAAAGCAATGAATGCTGTATGTGATATAGCAGTTAGAATGAGAAAGTCTCAAGAATGTCCAGAACAGGAAAATGAAAACATTCCATCATCATCATCTACTACCACTTCTGATAATGAATTTGACTTTGAAAAAATCATTGACGAACAACATGGTGCAAAAGAAAAACATTCTCGATCAGGATTTGAAAATGATGTGCCACATGGTGGTCCTCTTAGTACCTTGACTAAATTCAAGTTAGCCGTATGGGAATCTCTTAGTGAAGTTAAAAAATTTAATCGTCAGTCAAAGATGTCAGTAAAAGATGCAATAGTTAAGTACCCTGAAATTATACGAGATGTCGCAAATTTGTTCTTGCATTACCCTCTACTCAAGTTAGTGTGGAACGTTTATTTTCAGCACTTAAAATCATAAAATCTGATTTGAGAGCAGTAATGAAAGAGGACTTGATTGAAGCAATCTTGTTCTTAAGAACAAACTGTTATACATAATTTTGAATTTTAAAAATCAGTTTATGAAAGAATTAAAGTATGAATTTGTTTGTTTCAAGTTTTAACTTTTAATGCAGCTAATATCATTTGATAAGTTTCTTTTCAGTTTTCAGAATTTAATATTTTTTGGTTAATCATCAAAATTGTATTAATATAATTTTTTTTGGATTTATGTATTAAAAAGGTCAAATTGGAAAAACTTAGTCTTAATTTGTATGTTTTAACGTAGCTAATGTCATTTGATAAGCCTCCCTTCAGTTTTCAGAATTTAGTTTTTTGTTCATCATCAAATTTCGATTAATATAATTTCTTTTTGGATTTATGTATTAAAAAGGTCAAATTTAAAGAGTATTTTTAGCCTTTATTGCAAATATCATTCAACAGTGTATTCATCTGTCTGTTGTTGAGTATGATCAATGACCACTCTAACTACATTTGGATTTTGATAACTTGACAGAGCTGGAGCCGGAGCCGGAGCCAAACATTTAAAAAAAGATGGCTCCAGAGCCAGAGCCAAAAGTTTTTTTCTGGCTCCACACCCCTGATCATAAATCAACATTACCCAAAAAATCACTTTGGCAATTGACATTGCAACAGCTCAACTGTTGAAGGAAGAGACTGGCAAAGACATCAAGCCTGGACAGAAACTTTGTCCTGATTGCAGGAAACAGAGGGCTGAAATACAAAGAATCAGTTCAACATCATCAAGTGAATCATTTGATCCAGCAGAAGCACAAAAGCAGAAACTAGACACCAGCTGTTCAGCACTTGACATTTCCCCTGTAAAGCCACAAAAAGTGAGCAAGAGAGATTTACCAGGATATGTCAAAAGAAAGACAAGACAAGCACAAGAAGCTATTGGTCAGAAAATGGCAGCTCTTACAGGGATTGATGTGGGTGAAACAGAAGCTAGCACAAGTCAGCAGAGGTGCAGAAATTGTGAAGATTATGAAATACTGTTGGAAGAATTGAAAAGCCAAATGGAATTATCAGACAGAAAGGAAACTGCAGATTCTAACTCTGGAGCCTAACAGCTGGTCTATACAACAAACAGCAGAAGAATTTGGAGTTTCTCTTCGAATGGTTAAAACAGCCAGAAAGTTGAAAGCAGAGTCAGGTATTCTTGCAATACCAGGAAAAAAGAAAGGAAAAACACTGCCTGAGGAAGTAAAAGTTCAAAAGTTTTATGAAGATGATGAATTCAGCTGGATGTGCCCGGGGAAGAAAGATTGGGTGTCTGTCAGGATTGATGGAAAAAAGCTTCAAAAACAAAAAAGACTGCTGCTCAGCAATTTGAAAGAAATGTACATTGCTTACAAAGATTGAAATGGCCCTGAAATTGGCTTCTCTAAGTTCTGTGAACTTCGACCAAAGTGGTGTGTGACAGTTGGTGTAGCAGGGGTATACAGTGTTTGTGTATGTACAATTCACCAAAATGTGAAACTGATGTTGGCTGGAGCTGATATTCATGAGGATTACAAAATGCTGATGCAAAAAATGTGTTTGCAATTTGGAGTCAAAAGACTGTATGCTACAACGGTGTGAACTGTGCCCTGGAGCACCAGCACTAGAAGATCACCTTTCAGCTACTTTTACAGAACAAGCAGAAATGGATCCACAAGAAATGATTGAATATAAACAATGGGTTCACACTGACAGGGACACCTTGATTATGAAACAGTTGTCAGTAGAGGATTTTATCACAGAACTGACTTCAAAAATTATCTTCCTTTGTGGTCATCATTATGTTTCAAATCACCAAAGTGCTTACCTGAAGTCCCTAGAGGAGGAAATAAAACCTGAAGCAGCAATAATCTTAATGGATTTTGCAGAGAACTATTCTTTTGTGGTACAAGATGCAGCGTAAGGTTTTCACTGGGACAACAGCCAAGCAACACTGCATCCTTTTGCAATGTATCACAAAGTTTCAGATGAAATTAGAAGTGAATGTTTGTGTGTCATCAGTGACTGTCTGAAGCATGATACTGTTGCAGTACATGTCTTTCTGAAGAAGTTGATTGGATTTCTGAAAGAAAATTTTGAAGTAATCAAGCACATTCATTACTTCAGTGATGGTGCTGCAGGCCAGTACAAAAACTACAAAAATTTCATGAACCTTTGTTGGCACAGCAAAGATTTTGGTGGGATACCATAATAGCAGAATGGAACTTTTTTGCTTCCAGCCATGGAAAATCAGCATGTGATGGTGTAGGGGGCACTGTGAAAAGATTGGCAGCTCGTGCCAGCTTGCAAAGACCAACCAGTAACTGGTCAGATTCTCACACCTACCAATCTCTCTGAATTTTGCCAAAAAGATGTGCACAGAATTACATTCTTTTTTGTTTCAAATGATGAAATAGAAGCAGAGAGAGAAGCACAGGAAATAAAATTTAATCATGGGCATACAGTAGCTAGAATTCAAGAAAATAATCATTTTGTTCCAGTAAATGATAAACAGATTCAAGTTAGCCGAGATTCAAGATCTACATGTTATTTTGTGGCCAATGTTGGAATATACAGTGACATTGATCAACGACAGTTGAAACTGCAACCAGGCCAATATGTGGCATGCATTTATGATGATTTGTGGTGGCTTGGAAACATTTGTTAAGTCTGTGAAGAAGAAAAAGATGTATTAATTACATTTATGCACCCTCATGGGCCAGCATGACAGTTTCAGTGGCCATCTAGAAAAGACACTTGTTTGATTCCAGAGCAGCATATCTTGACTATTCCTGCTCCTACACTGAGTGCCATGGGAAGAGGGTACATGCTACCGGGGAATACCTTGTCTACTATAGAAAATTTGTTTGAAAGCTTTGAAAAGGAGTTGCACAGTTCTGGATCCAGTTAGAAAGCCAAGGAAAGATGAGTTGGTGGGTGGGTGGGACCTGTGGCTGGACCTGCACGGCTATCAGGCGTGGCCCCTTGGCGATGGGGTTGCCAATTTCTCAAAAAACTGAAAGAGACTCCTTTGTATTAATAAATTATCTTTATCTTTAATAGTTATCAATTAGAGAAATTGGCAGTGGCTTAGCGACCATGGACCAACGCAGGAGTGCAAATAAATTAACAAATATAGCTAATGCTAGAAACATCACACAGAACAAAATTTCAAAGCTCTACTAGACCTACAAAAAAGCAAGACACCAAAATAAAAAACTAGTGATGGGACGATTAATCGGAATCGGAATCGAGCATTTTTCAGGAATCGGAATAATTGTACCATGATTTCCGATTCTTAAAACGATTCTTTAACTTTTAATTGAACCAGTTTTGCAATGTAAACTTTAAAATTTAAATGAAAGAGGATAACAAATTTCATTTTTATTGTATTGTAGCTATATATTAAAACATGTATATCCATGATGTGCAATCAAGAAGATTAAAATGAATTGTTACAACTTACAGTTGATTTTTATTTTTAAACCAATCTATTATAATTTATAATTTATATTACCATACTCATAATGTAAATAGTTAATCTTACCAGAGTAAAATATGACAATTTCCAGAAAAACAAGTATAGAATTATATTTAAAAATATTGAGAATCGGAATCGGAATCGAGAATCGTATCGGAATCGAGACTTTTTAGTGTATCGGAATCGGAATCGGAATCATTAAAAATTTTGGTATCATCCCATCACTATAAAAAACTAGGCCCTAGTATTTCAGGACATGCTCTTTTCATTGGTTTTTGTTAGAGTATGGTGCGAGCTGTCCCACATGATCATTTTGAGCTTTAAAGCTGGGACATTTTTGTCACAAATTAATTTCGGTCATTTTTGATGCCTTATATCTCAGCAACTAGAACAGGTAGGAAGATCCAGATTGAAACATTTTGTAGCATATGGGCAGTACTTTCTTGGTTTCTAACAAAAGCTCACAGAGTCAAGTAGATCCAGAGCTATAATTTTCTAAAAGTGGCTTCCCAGGAATCAAAATGTAATTTGAAGCCTACTTTGGGGATATTTTATGGAAAATCTATACTTCCTAGAGCTCTAGTAATGTGAGTTTTGAAATCTACAGTAAATACTGACACTAGGAGCAAATTTTCAGAGCAGAAGGATTTGTTACTGTGGAATGCTGACTAGCTAAAAATGGTACAAACAATTCAGTGCTCAATGTGATGGACAAAGTAGCCCCAGTGACAGAACCACAAGAGATATGGAACTAAAACATTGCAGAACTTCCTTTAAGGCTTAAAGGAATCTGTGAGCAAAGTTAGAACAAAATCTGACATGGTGAGGTGGGGACCAAAGGTCCACTTGACATGGAATGACCCACAGTCCATTTAGTGAAAGAGGTAATACCATTACTTAGGGAATTGATGGCTATGAACTTTTTTATTATGAATGTAAATATTCAGAGGGTGGCGGAGTATTTATTTATGCCAAGACAAATCTGAATCTAGTTGAAGTTACCTCTGTTAAAGAAGAAATACAGTCGACCCTCGACTTACGTAATTAATCCATTCCGAGATGAGTTACTTAACTCAAAAATGACGTAAGTCAAACCCCAAAATACATGTAAATCGGGTAATCTATTCCAGGACCCCAAAAAAGTATTTAAAATAATAAAATAATTAAATTTTTTGATAAAAACAGTGTATATAAACAGAATTATAATGGTAATTAATAATTATTATTAAGAAACACCATCTGTAAAAGAAAATACATATTAAAAATTAATAATAAAAAATAAATTTGGACTTACATTGGAGAGAGAGTTGAATAATGCACAGTAAAAATAACAGTACTTTTGCATTATCCTCCCAACACTAATTTTTTTTATAATGGCTAACGCCTGCGGCAGGCTATTTTTACCATAACCTAACCTAACCTAACCTAACTTAACTTAACTAACCTAATACCAACACTAATTTCTTTTATAATGGACTAATTTCTTTTATAATGGAAGGAAAATAAAGTACCAAAACCAAACCAACATTATATAAAAAAATTAGTGTTGGGAGGATAATGCAAAAGAACCAAAATAACAATGAAATAACATGAAATACCCGGCATCCTGCCAGTGAGTGGTCATGCACTACATTTGCGATTACGCAGCTATTACGCAACACAAAATAATTACGTAAGACGAATCAATTATATTTAATAGGGAGCGTCTCGTAACTCAAAATTACGTAAGACAGTGACGATGTAAGTCGAGGGTCGACTGTAGTTGAATCTGTATGGATAGATATTGGGCATAAAAATGCCAGGAAAATCAGGATAGGGAGTATCTATAGACCACCTGAGGGATGTTCAGTTGGAGGAATCCCCAAAAGTAGAGAAGAAAATAAGTATGTAGAAAATAAACTTATTGATGAAATAAATAAAGCAATGACAAGCAATATTATTATTGTTGATTTCAATTATAGGCATATAGACTGGGAAATATTACAAACACCAGAAAGTAATGAGAGATTCTTAGACTGTATAATTGAGAATGGTTTAACCCAGTTAGTAAAGGAGCCAACCAGGGCCGATGCCATTCTAGATTTAATTCTAACAAATAATCCAGATACCTTCCAGAATATCTCAGTTTCAGAAACACTAGGTTCAGGTGATCATTGTATCCTTTGGTTTAATATTGTTTGTAATTCAAGACCTAGTGAAAATAAAGTAGAAATCCCAGATTTTAAAAGATGAAATATAAATGGACTAGTAAATGATCTGTGTCTAATAAATTGGACAGATATTCTACAGCCTGAACAGACAGTAACTAGTATGTGGGGAAAAATTTAAAAGTATAATAATGAACATACAAAGGAAGCATATCCCACAGTGTAAAATCAGAACTGGAAAAAATAAAAAACAACCTTGGATAAACTGCAATGTAAAAAGAGCAATCAGAGAAAAAACAAAAGCATTATATAAATTCAAATGAACTAAAAATGGCACAGACTCCAAAATATATAAAAGTAAAAGAAGCATTTGCAAGAAAGCAATCAGAGATAGCAAACGAGACCTGGAAAAAAGCCTAGCCAAGAATTCAAAAAACAATCCTATGAAGTTTTTCAGTCACTTCAATTTGAAAAGTAGAGTGAAAAAGAAAATTGGCCCCCTCTATAGAGATGATAAAACTATAGATGATGATCTTGAAATAACTGAAGAACTAAACAAATACTTCTCATCAGTATTCACAAATAAAAATTTAAATAATAGTCCTGATCTTATACTACCAGGACAAGATAGAGAAATAAATGAATTAAGGGTAACAAAACTAGATATCCTAAAAGCAATAGATAAATTAAAAATGGAAAAATCTCCAGGGCCAGATGAAATACATCCAATAGTCATAAAAGCTGCCAAAAAGAATATAGCACAGGCACTAGAAATTATTTTTAATAAATCATTGATATGTACTGAAATTCCAGAGGATTGGAAGAAAGCAAATGTGGCTCCAATCTTTAAAAAAGGAAATAGAAACTTGGCAAAAAACTACAGACCCATCAGCCTCACCTCCGTTATTTGTAAATTACTTGAAACTATCATTAGAGTTAGTTACTGAGTTCCTTGAAGAGTGCAAACTTATAAATGATAGCCAGCATGGCTTTCGAAATGGAAGATCCTGTCTAACCAACTTGATTGAATTTTATGATGGAGTCCTATTGTATTTGGACAATAAAGAGCCAGTAGATATAGTATACTTAGATTTTGCAAAGGCATTTGATACTGTTCCTCATGCAAGATTGTTGGTAAAAGTTAGAGCCCATGGTATAAGAGGTCATATAGCTGACTAGATAGAAGAATGGCTGAGAAACAAAGTTCATCTAAATAGAAATAAGTTTACTTGGAGACCCGTATTGAGTGGAGTCCCACAGGGGTCTATGCTGGGACCTCTGCTTTTTGTTGTCTATATAAATGATCTAGAGAAAGGCCTATCATATAAAACCTCAAAATTTGCTGATGATACAAAATTAGGCCATAATGTTAAGTCAGTAGCAGGAGCAATGACAATACAAAAAGACTAAGGGTAACAGCCTGGGCGGATAAGTGGGAGATGAGATTTAATGTTGGTAAGTGGCAAGGTTATGCATATTGGGCCAAAAAATCCAGAATTTGAATACAATATGAATGGAATTTGGATTAAAAATGATGATAATGAGAAAGACTTGGGTGTCACTGTGACTAATGAACTTAAACCCTCAAATCACTGTATGGAAATCAGAAATAAAGCAAATGCTAGACTCAATCTCATGCAGACACACTTTGAATACAAATGACCCAATATTATAAAGCAACTATACATTTCATATGTGAGACACCTCCTTGAATACTGTATTTATTTTAATGATCCCTATTTGATACAAGATATTGAAAAACTAGAAAAAGTACAGAAATGAGCAACAAGAATGATCCCATCTCTAAGACAATTGACATATAAGAAAAGACTGGCGTATCTAAACATGTTCTCATTAAAAAGGTGGTGGTTAAGGGGTGATATGATAGAGGTGTATAAAATGATAAAAGGGTTGGATAAGATAGATTTTGATTCTCTTTTCATTAAAGATCATAATAACTAGACTAGAGGTCATAGTATGAAATTATTTAAGTCAAAATGTAGAACAAATTTAAGAAAACATAGTTTTACAAATAGAGTAATTAAGTTTTGGAAGTCTAACAGAAGTAGTAGTGACTTCAGATACACTTGATTCCTTCAAAAGAAGGTTGGATAATTTGATGTCTGCAAGAGACATCTGGTGATAGTGTTTAAGCCCATTTTTATTGCATGAATGGTACTGGTTTATTTCATATATATTATGTGCATTTAGGTGATAGATCCCACAGCTCAACACAAGTGTTGTGGGATATAGGGAGGCAGCATCTTGAGTTAGGGGATACTCTCTGTCCTTACACACCCCATTTAAAGAGATTCCTCTGCCAAGCGGTGCCCCCATAGTACTGAGAGGTATTGAAAAACTCATGATCTTCACTTGCCCCACAAACACCTTTAAATGGCAGACCCAAAATGGGTGCACACACATTCCTACATTACTGTACAGTCTTTACAGCCACACCTACACTTTTCCTCCTAAGTATATATATTGTAATGTACAGTATATGATTGTAAACTATGACTTGGTCCGCAATTGATATGGGTATTATTATAGTATTACACCCATCTAATGTCCAGCAATTATTATATGTTCATTAAGTAGATTTTTTAATTCTAAGACACTTTCCTTCTAGTGTTTCCATCGCAAATGCTTTGCTTTTGAGATATAAACATTTTTTGGTGTGTATCTAGTGCATGTTCATACATTCGTTTGTGTTCATACGTTCGTTTGTGTGTTCGTACGTTCATTTGTGTGACTGTTACACGTCTGCCCAATCACTACGCTCCATCCATTTCAAATTTGAATTACTTTGCTACTGGAATGGAACACTCATTCAGAAGTACATTAGGCCTGGCTCTGTGATTTATAGTGATTCCTGGGCTGCCTACAAGAATAAGTGATTTAGGTTACAAGCATTTTGTTATTATTCATTCTAAAAATTTTGTGGATAACGAGAATATCGAAATTCACACACACAATATCGAAAGATTTTGGCAGGATTTAAAGGAATGGGTTAAGAGGCCAGGTATTCAGTCAAAATATCTATACCAATACCTGGCAAGGTATTTATTCATTTCTTCAGTTAAAGACAAGCGAAATCTACTCCAGGAAGAGCCTCAGCTTGCCCCTGCACATGAATAAGGTAATTCCTGTTTTTCTTTTAGGTTAGGTTAGGATAGGTTAGGTTAAGATAGGTTAGGTCAATTTTGAAGGTGGTTTGTTTTTCCTATGGTTTTTGATGTTTTGAACGAATCTGACCTTCAAAACCGTCGGAAATGACTCGTTTTTGATTGCCGGCTGGGGGGAGGGGGGTATCTCAAAAACGAGTCATTTCCGACGGTTTTGAAGGTCAGATTCGTTCAAAACACATCAAAAACCATAGGAAAAAACATAAATTTCACCTCCAAAGGGAGACGGGTGTAATACTATAAATTTACCTTGATATGGACTGTGACCTACTTTTGGTTGGCAAGGTACTGTACTGGTATTGATGGGTACCGTAATGAAATTGACTGGATTCTTTGGATCTGATATATTTGCATGTCAGTTATAAATAGATATAGTGTCTAACATATTTGTGGATAGTAGCCTATTATGACTGATCCTCTGGACCCAGAGATTCTATCTCTAGTTTTAAAATGATAATTAATTAGTTTTGTAAAAATTGGTTTGATAAATTGAAATAAAATTGTTTTTTCTGATCAGAGGCGAGCTATAAGCACTAATAAGTGCAATTTAATCTCGCATATTATTTTATTATTGGTAAGAATGTACAGGCAGTTTTTACATAGTGGAGGCACCTCGATGGGCCGAAGTGGCCCCTAGTGTGCCCGCTATAAAAATTTCTTATGTTCACTTAGACCCTGTACTTACTATAAGAAACGTGGACTATTAGTTTTGTTGGTTACACAATCTGAGTGTAAATTGTATAACCAAGCCTTAGTCTAACAACTTTACTAATAAATTTTTTAACTTTTATTTAAAAACTATTCTAGCTACGTCAGATTACCACAAAGGTTCACCGAAAAGTTGGATTATATTTGTATCAGGTGAATTCGTTAATCATTGTTGGCAAAACTGCACATCGATTCGGCTGCCATCTACCGTATATTGGTTATATGAGTCAGTTGAACATGGCGGCTCGAATGGAATAGTGCCCTGTCATTTTTGCAACGATATTCAGTCTGTCAGTGGTCAAGAATTTCTCGAGCGCATTGTCACAAGAGACGAGACATGGGTTCATCACCGTACTCCGGAAACAAAACGTGCCAGCATGAAATGGAAACACCCTGGGTCTCCGCGACCAAAGAAATTCAAGATTATGAGATCTGTTTTCAAAATGATGGTTACCGTGTTTCGGGACCACAGAGGCGTTTTGCTCGGAGACTTCATGCAAAAAAGGCACAACAATCAATGCAGCTGCATATTGTTCAACACTGGAACGTTTATGAGCGGCCATTAAACGTAAACGTCCTGAAAGTCCGTAGGGCAGAGCACTGTTCCAGTCTAGCCGCCATGTTGAACTGACTCATATAACCAATGTACGGTAGATGGCAGCCGAATTGATGTGCAGTGTTGCCAGCAATGATTAACGAATTCACCTGATACAAACATAATCAATGTAGGTCCTTTAGTTACGAAATTATACGCGGCGTAAACTTATTTTCTACCCGCCCCTCGTATAATACAGTAAACTCATGACTTGGATAACCTTGATAGGCTCCAGTAGCTTCGTTTTCCAAATGTAATGTAATAGACGATGTCACAGCACAGTGTAGGTATGTATACAGTACATATTGGGCTTCCAGCCAGGGGGTGGGCCACTGGAGCCATAGCCACCCCCCTGATGTAGCTATTCTTTTTAAGTTATGTTCTAATGCATACATATTTGTGTTATATGTTTAAATGCAATAATGTATACTGCATGTATTAGGTGTATATTAGGGTGGATCGATTTTACATTTTTTTCGATTTCCATATTCTAATAGAGACAAAAACTTGCGCATGCATGAGAAAATAGCCTCTGCAAAATCTTAGCTCAATAGGTAATCATCTTCTGCCCCCGGCAGAGCGATGAAAATCATATTTCAGTAGTCAAAAACGTATTTTTCTTATAATTTTTAAAATATTTCAATATGCATCAAAATTATTCCTAATAACTATAAAGTCGATGAAAAAGACCTCATATGATCGTTTTTCCAAGCGCGTTGTCCTACGTTAATATCTTTTGCCCCTGGCAACAACGTCAAATGTTGAAAAAATAGGTAATTTATATACAAATTTTCAGATCGGCTCTTTGTCTTAAATAATGCATTTATATATTTCCCATAGCATTTATATCGTTGCTTAGGCATGAAATAACACACGCAAAATTTTATGACTCTAGGCTAGGGTTTAAAGGTCATCTCTGGTGAGTGCTGCCAGCAGCAGCTGCCACTGACGTGCCAGTCGAAAGGGTGGAGCCATTCGTATGATTGAAATGAAACTACAAAGGCCAGTTCAGTGGATCATATGCCTATTACACGGTAATGAATTATCACTGCGACACCTCATTCAAGACTTGGACGGCAAAACAACTGGGCCAATGGGCTTTACTGGAGTTTGGAAAACAACTGAACGACTGCGAAAAACTTCCAATTACAGAATTCGATGCCATTCCATCTCTCGACATTGACATAGATGATGCCGAGTTGAGCACTGACCAAAAATATTTGTTAGGCATCTACAGAGCAGTGTCGAGCGGTAGCTGCTCTTCAGCTCTCGCGGCTCGAAATCCAGGTAAGATGGCGCATTCCAGGTGGCTGACAACAGCAAATAGATTCCTGCGCCTCTATGTTTCAACCAGTGAACCCTCCAGCACCTTCAACGAAATTGTGCGATTCATTATGACAGTTTACGCACCAATTTGGTTTAAGATAAAGAAAAACTCCAGTTTCACTGAGGGCGCAAAACATTTTTTCGAAATGATGCGTCTCTCTCAGACCATGCCTTAAAGATCTAAGACAATCGGCAACAAAGTCCTCCGTAGAAATTCTTTCTTTGCTCACCCAGAAAATATTTTGATCTCCATGCTACATGCCGATGAGCAACACATAAGAGAATTGGGATGGAGAAGAATATTAAAAGCACGATCAAAACAATCACCAGCGGGGGAAATTCGAGCCTTCGCCATGTCTGAGCTGCTTTACGATAGTCAAAACTATTACGAAATGATCAACTGGCAAACGGCTGAGGTGACCGAACCCCCCGTTACAAAAACAATACCTGATACCCGAATAAAAGAGTTTGTTGAGACGGGAGACCAGCCTGATGGACTGATCCCACTATTCCCTCGTCATACTCAAGCGGTCGAGAGACTCATCAAATTAGTAACCGAAGCCTCTGCCAGTGTAAGTGGAATAGAAGAGAGGGACGGATTCATCCGCTCCCGTCTTCACTCCCGAACAAAAATTCCACGATTTGATTCTAAAAGATTATCGTATGTAAATCGACATGCAGCCAAAGGAAGGGTGGTTGGGGCTGGATAGGGTGGAACTCGACGTACAGCCACCTCCTCGTGGTGAGTTCTGGGTTGCTAATTTTATAAAATTAGCAAGCGAGGAGCTGTACTTAGTACTTATCGTACTTACAGTATAACATCGCATTAACGTAATTATAATCCACATTTAGACTTTTCTCGGGGACAGAAGATATTACTCTAGAGTCATAAAATTTTGCGTGTGTGTTATTTCATGCCTAAGCAACGATATAAATGCTATGGGAAATATATAAATGCATTATTTAAGACAAAGAGCCGATCTGAAAATATGTATATAAATTACCTATTTTTTCAACATTTGACGTTGTTGCCGGGGGCAAAAGATATTAACGTAGGACAACGCGCTTGGAAAAACGATCATATGTCTTTTTCATCGACTTTATAGTTATTAGGAATAATTTTGATGCATATTGAAATATTTTAAAAATTATAAGAAAAATACGTTTTTGACTACTAAAATATGATTTTCATCGCTCTGCCGGGGGCAGAAGATGATTACCTATTAAGCTAAGATTTTGCAGAACCTATTTTCCCATGCATGCGCAAGTTTTTGTCTCTATTAGAATATGGAAATCGAAAAAAATGTAAAATCGATCCACCCTAGTGTATATGTCATCGATTAATTTTGAATAAAAATTGTGCTGGTCTTAGTTCTGAGATCAAGTAATGTAATTCCCTACATATATAATTATCTTACATGAGGTGGTTAAACTGCTGCTTTTTGATCTTGAAAATGAGTGTTATATTTAGTAAAAAAATGTGAAATGTCAGATTTCATTTTTCCTATCCTCACCCTACATTAATTTTAATGGCCTGTCCCTCCCTCCGCCACAATAAAAAAATCCTGACTACGCCCATGCTTCCAGCATGCGCGTGAACTTGATTGAGTCAGCGAGCAGCTGTTAGCCCTCAGTGACTCTTGACTCTAATCCCCCAAAGCATAGTCACTTGTCCCCCATTTTCTTTTTACGTCATTACTGATGTCATTACTCGAACACATTATATATATATATATATATATATTATTACAGCGCCGGCTCTTCCATTACGCAGATCACGCAGTGTGCGTGGGGCCCCGCGAGGCGGGAGAGCCCCCAGCGAGCGGTTGTTAGAAAGTTTAGAAGAGGAAGAGCCATTGTTGTCCCAAGGCGATATGATGACTAAGCTGATTGATGCAGCATTGCTTGTATATATTAAGTTAAGGTGTATATATATATATCCATCTCATAATTGTAAGGTTAGTGAAAAATTCACTTAATTTAGAGCTAGCATTTTTGGGCTATTGTGGCATCATTGTTTGGGCACTCTTGTGGCAATTTTTTTGGGACGCTGCGCGTCCTTCCTACTCGTTTGTTGAATACGGCACTTACAGGGCGTGGTCTTATAGAGAGCTCTTGCAATTCAGTTTGGTTGTTTAAATACAAGATTGTTGCATCGTGCAATAGTGCAGGTTGTGTTGCAAGGTTTAGAAAGAAGACCATAAATAGTGCCCCTTTTGTTTTTTATCTTAATTTTATGCAACTGAGGCCTAAGGTAGGCCCACATCGAGTCAGCAACCCTGAGGTAGGACCTAATAGGACCTCCAAGTCCGTAAGATTTTAGTCTAGCTTAACTTGGGCTGTAGGTTAAACTGGTCCTTCAGAGCTTGGCCGTTCACGACTCAGCTGGGATTCTGAACCCAATAAAAAAATAAATAAAATAACATGGTCCTTCCGAACCGGATTCTAGCCCAAGACTGAGTCAGTGACTATTTTCCGGCAAAGTTCTGATTGTGCAAATTGTAGCCCAAGTTAGGCCTAGACGGGTTGAGCATAATTGAGTTAAGGTCCCAGGGTAGAAAGTTTGGTCGCCCAATTGCGAAATTTGGCCACTAGTCTGTCGTTGTTTTGGGCCTACATTTTTACCGGTTTGGTTAATTTGGTTTATTATTCGTAGGCGAAGGTTGCAGACTTCAGTGCGCCAGGTACCTGGGTGGAAAATTTGATATTCCATACTGGTGGTTGGTCAGTACCCCACCCAGCAATTCAATTTATTTGAAAAAAGCAAAATTTGAGTTTGATCAGTTTGGTTAAGTATTTTTGCCAATTTAACTTATTTGGCATTGAGAACAATTGTTGTTTGCATTGAAAATGAGTGCAGCTGAATTGAACAAGTTTAAAAAAAGGAGAAGCGCCTACAAAGGTCTAATTACAAAGGTCATTGCCACTGTAGATTCTGCCATAGAGCAAGAGGATTTAAGCTTAGTGACTGCGCAGCTTTCTAAATAAGATTCCACTTTTTGTTATTACGTTTATTGACCAATATCCATAACGCTAAACATTGATGGAACTCTGAAACATACAAACAAAATATAAACACATACATGAAAAATAAAGGCATCAACAGGAAGACACGAATCAATAATAATGAATATTCTCTATCTCCCCCCCCCCGAGTCTTTGATATAGTATAGTGAAAAAAAGGGGAACAGACACTGTTATATATGTAGTAGTGTGGTACAGGGTATGGGTGTCGATGGCGAGAAGGGGTTGTTCATGTAGCGTGTTCGTCATATCGTAATCGCTCTGTCATGAAGGTGTCTTCCTATCGCGTCCGGAGCGTCTGACGGCAGGGGCATCGGTTGGAGAAGCGGGACACCTGGACGCAGCAAGTTGCGAGGAATCTCGTTGCTGGAAGCGCTCAATGGGTGCCAGGGACGGTGTTGGTGGGCACTGCTGAGGATGCGCAGCTGGTCTGGAGGGCAGGCCTCGTGGTGGGGTGTGCAGTGGAAGTGATGTGGGGCTGGTCGGTGAGGTTACGCTGCCATCTGGTTGGTGGGCAGTAGGGGATGATCGCTCGACTGCGGACGGGGAGCGTGGTTTCGGGGGTGAGGTTGCGCACTGTTATTTATTTATTTGTTGGGTTCAAAATCCCAGCTGAGCCGTGAACGGCCAAGTTCTAAAGGGCCAGTTCAACCTACAGCCCAAGTTAAGCTAAAATTAAAAACTTACGGACTTGAGGTCCTATTAGGTCCTACCTCAGGGTTGCTGACTCGATGTGGGCCTACCATTAGGCCTCAGTTGCATGAATTTAAGATAAAAACAAAAGGGGCACTATTTATGGTCTTCTTTCTCAACCTTGCAACAACAACACAACCTGCACTATTGCACGATGCAACAATCTTGTATCTAAACAACCAAACTGAATTGCAAGAGAGCGCTCTATAAGACCACACCCTGTAAGTACGGCATTCCACAAATGAGTAGAAAAGACGTGCAGCGCCCCAAAATGATGCCACAAGAGTGCCCAAACAATGATGCCACAAGAGCCCAAAAATGCTAGCTCTAAATTAAGTGAATTTTTCACTAACCTTACAATTATGAGATGGATACATATACACCTTAACTTAATATATACAAGCAATGCTGCATCAATCAGCTTAGTCATCATATCGCCTTGGGACAACAATGTTTCTTCCTCTTCTAGATTTTCTAACACGCACTGCTCCAACTCGGGCGCAGGGCTGGAGAGGTGAAGGCGGGAGTCGTCGATGCGTGGTTTTGGGGGTGAGGTCGCGCACTGCCCCGATCCGGGCGCAGGGCTGGAGAGGTGAAGGTGGGAGTCGTCCCCGATGGTGAGGCGGCGTCGTTGCGGTTGGACGGGCACGTATTTCCTCAGAAATTTTCTGTTTCGCAGAGTCACTCTGCCTGAACCGTCAACCTTCACCACGTATTGATCGAACTGTCGCACTTCTATTACCAGGCCAGTCTTGTCCCATTTCCTGGGATTGGGGCCGATCTGGTTCTGGATTCTGACCCTGTCTCCGACCACGAGTGGGGGGTAATCGTCGGGTGTGCTCGGATCAGTATTCAGTGGCTCTCATGTGCCTGTTCCACAAGGCATCCTCCCTCGCCGCCAACGTCCCGAGCCAGGTATCGTGTGGCTTGTACCTGCCGGGCACGATCGGGATGAAATCTTTGATCGGACAGCCGAACACACACATAGCGGGAGACAGCTTGGTATCTTTGTCAGGCGTGTTGCGGTATTGTAGCATGGCTCGCTGAAAAGCGTCTGTATCGAGCTCACCGTCCAGTCCTGCGTTGTCTGTGATCAGTCGTTTCGCTGTTTTCACGCCAACTTCGGCTCTGCAGTTTGAATGTGGAAAAGCTACCGAAGCCAGACGGTGGTGTACGCCCCAGTTCCCCAGGAAGTGACGAGTAGCCGTGGGTGTGAACTCAGGGCCGCCATCAGATGACAGTTCGTCGCAGATGCCATAAGTCACGAACACCCTGCGCAGGCTGTTGATGAGGCCTCTGGCGCCATCCGTGGTCCTCTCCACAATCGGCCAGTTTGAGTACCTGTCGACGATCACCAGGTAGTTGGTACCTTTATAGTGGAAATAATCGGCACAGATGCACTGGAAAGGGTAGACGGGTGACACCGGAAGAATTGGAGGAGCACTGGGCTGCGAAGGTGCCATACGGTTGCAATGGTTGCAATTGTTCCTGAGGGTAGTGATAGCAGGGGTGATGCCAGGCCAGAACACGGACACCTCAGCCCTCGCGACCATCGACGATACGCCCTGGTGGGCGCGTGGAGCGCATTCAGTACATCCTGCCGGAGAGAGGGAGGGATCACCACACGGTTTTTGAATACGACGACGCCGTCCACCGTGTACAGGTCCTCTTGGAATTGATAATATTCTCTGAGTGGGGTGGGAGCTCGTGATGGAAGTCAGGCATGCCTGACTCGATTATCGAGACGAGCTCTGTCATGTGTTGGTCGCTGCGCGTCGCCAATCTTACCCGGTCCCAGGTAACGGACTGCAGCGTGTTCAGAGCTGAGATCGCGGAGGCCATAACCTCGTCGTCGAGGGCTTCGTCGTTGTACGCAGCCGTTCCCTCTGTGCGTATGCCAGCTAAGAATGAGTGGCGCAGAGCAGCTGCCGACGGTAGGTCATCATCAGCAACAGCGTCTTGGCTACTAGCGGAGATGTCTGCCAGGAGCATCTTTTCAGGTTGGCGGTCGCCGGTGGGGTGGCGGGACGTAGCGTCAGCAGCGCGATGCCTCGCACCAGGTACATGGATCATGCAAAATCTGTAGCGGAGAGTCTTCTCCTTCAGATTTCTCAGTCGAGCATTCGGCAAGTCTTCCAGCGACCTGTCGCCAAACACCTTCAGCATCGGTTTGTGGTCAACCGCGATGATGAGGTCATCGCAGCCGAGGACGAAGTACCTTGCCTTGTCCAGTGCGTCAGCGACTGCTAGAGCCTCCCCCTCCATCGGCGAGTAGCGTGACTCGGCGGGGTGGGTGAAGCGACTGCCAACGAGGGTGACCATCCAACCAGTGCGGCAGCAAAAGGGTTCAGCACCAGGACATTCACAGTGCTTCTGGGATAGCCAGAATCCGATCCCTGACTTCGACCAATCGGTCGCAAGACAGGTCGGCTTTGTTTTGTCAAATATACTTACACCCTCCTCGATCTCACTGATGATCACCACCTTCGACTCTTCAAACAGATTGTTGAGTTGATCATCCCATCGGAAGGGCGTGTCGGGCTTCAAGAGTTGGCGAGAAGGTATCACTCTCTTTGCCATAGCGAAAGCATTTTCGCAGGATCGTACTCTGTCGAGTGTGATTTCGAAGCCAGCAAACTGCACAGAGTCTTGTCCAAATACAAACTTCTCAGGGTTCAGCGTGATGCCGTGTCTACCGCAGATGTCAAGCCAGTTGACTGCTTGGAAGAAACTTTGTCTCAGGTCGTCCGACCAGAGCAGCGTATCGTCGATACACTTGGTTTTGTTTGGAACGTCGGATGCTATTTCGTCGTAACGTCTCGAATACCCATCACCAGAGGCGATATAGCCCTGGGGCGCCGTGCGGTACCGGTACCTGCCCCACGGAGTGATGAAGGTAGTCAGGTGACGGTCTTCCTCGCGGAGGGGCACGCTGTGGTATCCGTTCCAGGCATCGAACACGGTCTTCTTGCCATGGGGCACCGACCGTGCCTGGTGGAACGGTGACTGAGTATGGTGTGTCTCGCGGGTGGCATGTATGTTCAGGGGCTGGAAGTCGACCATGCGGCGTGGCTTCCCGTTCTTCTTGGCGCACACCACCATCCGGTGACACCATGTCACCGGTTCGCCGACCGGCACTGGCTCGATTACGCCCAATTTCACGTCTTGGTCGAGTCCACGCTTGACGTCATCTTGCCAGTGAAGAGGGACGGGTACCGGGGTGTGATATGCCACTGGGTCAGCTAGAGGGTCCACCATAAGTTTCAGTGGAGGGCTCTCCATCATTGGCAACGGCTAATGCGCACACGTGTTAAATGTGCTTGACTTGTAGTATCCGACCAAGTACTGCCGCAGTCTGTCGCGGTTCTTCTCAGTCGCCAGGAACGGTAGTTGTGATGGCGGCCGGGGCGGTGTTTGACGTATCGGGCAGTCGCATGGGCTGGTCTGACCGCTCTCGCTGCTGATAGCACTATCTCTCGCCGGCACCTCATCGCTCGCGGTGTCGGCTGCCGAGGTTGCCTCGAGTCGATGCGAAGACGTCTCACCGATCATCGGGAAGTTGTCAGTGATCATGCCGAGCGCGATGCATGCCTCCTTGCTGAGGAACAGCTTGTCGGAGTTGTCCATGACATACGTGAGTTGACGAGTTGTTACCACTTTACCGGTTTTGTCCTTTCCAGAGAGTCGCAGGATGACGGCGCCGAGTATTTTGATGCATCCGTTGTTGGCGGCGTGCATTCTCATCGTGACGGGGATAAGGTCGGCTTGTTTGAGGCCTATGCGGTGGATGACTTTGATGCCTGTCAGACAGCTCTGGCAGCCGGTGTCAGCCATCGCACCGAGTGTAGCAATCTTGGGCGCGGCCTTTAGCTCGAATCCGAATGCAGCGTAATCTTCATTGACGGCTGTCACTGAGGTTTATGAATGGCTGAGGTTTGGAGGCTTGCTTAATCTATGTGTCGGAAAGGCGATGATAAAGATGATGGTTAAGGGCGATGACTCTCCTGATGCGGCGTCGGCCAGTTGTGGCAATCGAACAGAGGGCCTCGAATACAGCACCTTCTTCGCATATTGAATGTGAATTCGCTACTATCTCGCAGGGCTGTGGGGTCGGAGTCAATTTTGGTGCTGCTGGAGTCACAGTCAGTAAAAATGTACCGACTCCGATTCCGACCTCAATATAAATTTTAATAAAATATGTTTTTGTGTGTGATATCACTGGCAGCTATGGTGCTTAAACCACTTAAATAATAAACACAATGTTTTCCATTTCAGACACTAATGCCATTAATTCATTTTTTCTTTTCAGATAATATTTTTTATTTTTAATGCTTATTTAATTTCGAGTTCTTTCTAAATTTCATAAGTTTTTAACTTTCAAGTCTAAAACCCCTTTCACAATGGCAGACACTTCCAACAAAGTCTGCAGTTTTTTAATATTTTACAATAATCACAGATGGGAAACATTTCGTGTGTCAGTGTATGACAGAAGATGATGATGGTGAAAAATTATGTGAAGCAAAAATCAGTGGTTTTACTGGCTCTGATAAAAATGCACCAACCAGAGCATCAAATTTGAAAAGACATTTGCAGCGTTTCCATCCCAAAATTTTAGAAGTTGTCATTGAGAAAGATAGTAATAAAAACCTTCCAACTACGTCAAAGTTAACAAAAGATCAGAAATCTACTGAACGACAAGCACCACTTACAAGATTCTTTACTACAGACAAAGTTACCGTAACAATGACCACGGAAAAGTTCAAGAAGCACATCATCGAACTGGTGGTAAGAAATGGTGTAGCCTTATCTTTATTTTCACAACCAGCCTTTCTAGGCCTAAATGGAGAAATGGCCAAGAAACTTGGAGTTTCTCTGGAAAGACAAAGTATCAGAAAAATTGTAGTTGAAGAAGCCACAAATAAAAAGGAAGAACTTCGAAGAACTCTTAGGGGACGCTTCATGCTTATTAAAATGGATGCAGCCACGCGTCATAGAGTTAACTATTTTGCCATCAATGCTAGATTTGTTGATGAAAACAATAAAATGGTAACTCGGACATTGGGAGTAAAGGACACCGAGGCGCATCATGACAGCAACTATCTTCAGAAGTTAGTGGAGGAAGTTTTACAAGACTTTGTAATTAAGAAAGAGCAGATTCTATGTATTGTCACAGATAATGCTTCAAACATGCTAAGCACGATAGAAAAGCTGAATAAAGTTGATGAAGAAAAAGTGGCTAATGAAGATGACATTCCTGAAACTGATTCTCAAACAGCACAAACAGAACAGAGCGATGAAATTTTAGATGATATTGTTGAAGAAGCATCTAAGCTCTTTCTAATCCAACATATACGTTGTGTTGTACATACATTGGAGCTAGCAATAAGAGATGGATTGAAAGATCGCCATGCAGCTACTCTGATAGGCAAGTTGAGGCAAGTAGCCACTGCAGCCAGGACCTCTAAAATTGATGGTATTATCCAGAGACGTGCAGGAAAGGGAGCTATTTTGGACCAAGCGACACGCTGGGGGAGCACATATATGATGATTAAGCGTTTGCTTGATCTACTGTAAAACCCTTCCTAGAAGACATTGATAATCCCAATGTTTCACTAACTGAAATTCAATGGAGGGAGGTTACACAATTAGAAGCTCTGCTTGCTCACCCTTATACTGTCACCAAAAAGTTGCAAGCAGAGGATTTAACTCCTGGTACATTCCTATGGGAATGGAAAAATTTATTATTTCGTCTATCCCAAACTGGAGGATTAATTGCTGATGGAATTGTATCCTCAATGAAGAAAAGAGAGGGTCTGCTACTGGAAAATGAGATCTTATTAGCTGCTGTCTACATAGATCCAATGAACCGAATTTTGTTGACCGAAGAACAAATTGCTAAAGCAAAAGAGGCCCTCTGCGAGGTTGCAATTCGCATAAAAGGGCTATTACCTGAAAATCCTGAACCACAGGATGAAGATATGAGTAGTAAGTCCCTCTCATCCTCTTCAAATGATGAAGAATTAGACTTTCAAAAATATTTAGATAAAATTGAACGCTCAAAAGCAAAGCATCGCCGCTTAAACGTGCATAGGCAACCTTTTGATGTTAAACTAATGAAATTTAAGCAAGATTTTTTTTGATGGCCTAAAAGAAGTGGAATAATATGATCGCTCATTTAAACTGACGATACAAGAAGTCATCCCCGCATATCCAGAGATTTTAAGAGATACAGCTATGATAGTAACAGCCATGCCACCCACTCAGTTCAGTGTGGAGAGACTGTTTTCCGCACTGAAAATAATTAAGTCAGATTTAAGGGCTTCAATGAAAGAGGAGCTGGCAGAAGCAATTCTGTTCCTAAGAACAAGTTATTCGTAAATTTTAGATTTTCACCCTTGGCCTTAGTTTAATAAATTTTGCAGGAATACTTTTATATTTTTTATTGCATTTAATGAAATTTTTATTTTGTCATAGTCTTAAATTTAATTTTTTTTTGTTTTATGCTCAATGAATTTTGTTTTTTCATAAATAAAAAATAAAAAAGCCATAATGGCATCGCTACAACCATTAGACTCAAACTTTGCAGGTTATGGGTTTAAAAAGTAGCCTGATGATTCACGTGGTGGTGATGAAATGCCTCTTGTGTAATTATCATCATAGCAGATTTAGAATTAATATACCTTCGGAGTCGGAGTCGGAGTCGGATAGACAAAAAATTGAGGAGTCGGAGTCGGTTTTTTATGTGCCGACTCCACAGCCCTGCTATCTCGACTCTTGATGGTTTGTGCTTGCTCCTACACACTGCTTCAAAGTTGTTCTCACGACTGCAGTGGCTGCATGTGTAGCCATAGGCTGGACAGTCTTTCTTTCGGACCCTGCCTGGGGCACTTTTGCCGTGCCCTTTCCTGCCGCAATATGAGCACACCTCATGGTTGCCGACTGTCATCTCCTTCAGAGCGTCCTTCTTGTTCCGTTTGTAGGCGCTGTTAGCAGCCTCGACGCCCTGAGAGTCGAGGAGACGTGATGCTGAGCGCTTACCGGATTCTTTGGCCTCAACCAACTGGAAGACCTGCTCTAATGTCATATTCTGGTTTGTGTTGCCGAGTAGGTCCAGTTGAATCTCGGGGTCCTCAATGCCGCGGGTCAGGACGCCGTGCAAGATGGCCTCCGTGTAGTTCACATCCGCATCGCAGCTCGAGCATTTGGTGATGTATTTGCATACCCCTGCCTGGTCGGGGCAGGGACAATTCGACGTGGCCGACTCGATGCGACCCAACTCGATGTGGCCGACTCGATGTCAGGACAACTCGATGTCAAGCCAAGTCGATGCCAGGCCAAGTCGATTTCATTTTCTTTATATATTTAATGTAGGTTAACTGAATGCCCGGTTAGGTCAACTGTACGCCCTTGACGATTGGTTAGGTTAAGTTGTGATATTTTCGTTAAAACTAACGAAAATATCCCTTAGGGATATCACATCGAGTTGTCCTGACATCGAGTCGGCCACATCGAGTTGGGTCGCATCGAGTCGGCCACATCGAATCGTACCCAACCCGCCTGGCCACGGAGTTGGGCGCCGAATGAACGCACGGTTTCGTCACGGTCTTGGCGCATGTCATGCAGCGCCACTCTAGCAACCATGGTGCTCTCTTCTCTGACTGCGAGTTTCTTTACGGCTGCGAGCACCTCATTTCCACTTCTCCCTGTCAGACTACCACCGGCTGATCGTGAAGGGATCATCGCAGCACTCCAGTAGCTGCACCACTTTGTCACGACCCGTGATTTTGGTGGCATCCACATAGTCCATCCATCGCGATGTGAAGTAGGACCATTCCTCGCTCGTACCGGCTGAAGATATTGTTGGTCTCTTCACCTTCTCCAATTGGGCCGTGGCGTCGGCAGCGGAGACGGAATGGATAGTGCAGTGGGCTGTGAGGAGTGCTGCTACAATGGCGTCGTTGTGTGCGGGGGTCTCATATGCGCACCCCTCGATTGGACATTTCACCACAGGCATGTTGACCTGTTGAGAATCACTATTGTTTTGCATAAAGTTCCATCATAAATAAGATTCCACTTTTGTTATTACGTTTATTGACCAATATCCATAACGCTAAACAATAATAGAACTCTGAAACATACAAACAAAACATAAACACATATATGAAAAATAAAGGCATCAACATGAAGACACTAATCAATAATAATGAATATTCTCTACTTTCCATATTAGAAACTAAAAAGGTGGTCTCTAAGCGAAGTAAATGTTAAAATTGAGGCTCTTATAGAAGAGGATGAAATCGAAAATAACATAATTTACTTTGAAGAGATTATTGATGATATAATTAAAGTATGCCACAGAGCAAAAGAGTTTAGCAGCTCAGTACAGTTAGAGACCAGGTCTAATAATGAGACAACCCTCAACAAATGTTTGTGAAGTTAAGGTTAACAGATCTGCAGTTCAATTATCGAGGCTTGTACTGAAAACATTTTCTGGGAGTATTCAAGAATGGCAAGGATGGGCAGACAGTTTTCAATCAGCAGTTCATTCTAGTCAAGTGTTAAGTGCGGTGGAGAAGTTTAATTACTTGCAGTCCCTCCTGGAAGAGGAGGCAGCAAAGACAAAAGCAGGATTAGCATTAACAGAGGCTAATTAATTATAATGTGGCTTGGGATATATTAAAGAAACAGTTTGGTAAGCCAGAGATCTTAATTAAAAGCCACCTCCGCGAACTTTTAGCTATACTTCCTGTTAATAATCCCAATAGTGTCAAGGAGTTATGTCAGTTATATGGTAAATTTGAAGTTAAAACTAGGTCCCTGGACAACTTGGGTGTAGGAATGGAAAGGTATGGTATAATGTTCGTTACTATATTGGAGTCTAAATTGCCTAGCTCAATTTTGCTTGAATTAAGTAGGGGACACTCTACAGAACATGTGTACATCCCCCTTCAGCAGATGTTAAGTCTTTTAGGCACAGAATTAGCAAGACGAGAGGGAATTGAGTTTGCACAGTGGGATGTTAAACAAGGGGACAAAGGCAGGCACAGCACCAAAGTTTCTACAAAAAGGAATAGCCCAGGTACAGTGTCAGCTCTACATGCATCCTCTGAGAATAAATTAAAGGGAATCAAGGAATGCATATTTTGCGAAGGCAACCACAAGTCATAGAAATGTGAGGTGGCTGAGGCTTTACCTGTTGAAGAGAGAAAGGACAGGGTAATTAAGTCCACAGCATGTTTTAAATGTTTTTTGAAAAGTCACAGAGCAAGGTTTTGTAAGTTTAAAATTTTGTGCAAAAAATGCCATGGCCGGCATCAGCCATTATTGTGTGAAAACACTTCTAGTAGGCCTACCCCAGAAGTAGAGACATCAGTGGTACATTAGGGCATATCATACTCTGGGTTCAGGGTTAAAATTTTGTGAAAACAAAGTGGCTAATATGTATTCCTATGTAAAAATTAATTCTAAGATCGGTTTATTATTTGCAACTCTTCCGAAAAATCTCATTTTCATGGTCAAAATCGCGATTTTCTGATTTGAAGGCTGCCTAACGCAACCTCAGGGCACCCAAACCAAAGCGCACAGCTGTTCTGCATACGATTTAGTCTAAAAGCTGCTTTTCTGATCTCATCCTTGCTTTCTTGCGTGTTTCAACACCTCTGTGTGCTGAAAAAATGTTTAGATTTCACGTAAAACTTAAGAAATTTAAGTTTTTCTTCAAAGAATAGGCACGGCTCACCAGCTCTACTCTGATCGAGTAGCGGGAGACTTGCCACTTCCACGTGTAGGTTTACACGCCTGTTCTTCTTGGATCCCTGAAAAGCGTGGCCTCATAGATCTTATATTATGATCTTAAGAGGACTTTCATCTCTTATGAGCATTAATGATGGCTTCAGCCTCTTCATCAGCCATTCGAACCTGAAAAGCTCTTAAATATGTCCTGCTTCGATCTGAACACTGGGAGGCATTTCTCGATGGTCTATCCTGGCTCTCACCCACCCATCTCTCCTCTCGTGACCGTACACAGCTTGGGAAGCAGTTTAGACTTCCTGTACAGCTCTCTCGCAGGACTGAGTATGAACAAAGAAAGCGCCCACTTTGAGTGGAGTTTTCCTGAGATCCTCGAGCTCAGTCAAGGTCATCTTGCAGGTGAAAATAGGCTCGTAAATATTCTCTGATTCCCAGTTGATGAGATCCTCAGGTGAAGTGGCTTGCAGATTGACTTTGGGATTTTTATGGGGCCTCACTGTCGTATCACCAAAGTCTCTTCCTTCTCTGATCTTCTCTATCTGGCTCACAGCGAAAGCTCTCTGATGCTCATCCTCACTGCAGAGAAATGAAGCCAGGATGTTCTCAGGATGTGCATGGTAAGCTCCTCTTATCACTGCAGCAGAGATGATGTTCCTGCCCTCGGTAGTCTGGTTCCTCAGCAGCCTCAGGCTTGAAAAAACGTGTGCAGGACCAAATTTGAGGTGGTGCTTCACTTTGATGTCGTAGTACATTTTGAAGTAGAAGTTAAGGCAGAACTTCACGAGGACCTCGAGCCTCCTCAACACCTCCCCTTCAGTCCGTGCTCCCTCATCCACAACAGCAAAATGGCCTGTGGAGTAGTGAGCCACCTGGATTGGTTCAGAGGTCCGCACTTGAGACCAGCCAACTGTGGACTGAGACTTCCAGACTTGATGGCTTTGATCAGAAGATAACAGTTGTGCTGGTCTGTGGAGAGATTTGACTATCTCTACTGGCAGCTCTATAATATCTTCAGTTCCTTCCACTGGTTTGAAGTTGAAGTTGACCTCAAGTTCATTCACTTTCTCAAGAAGTTTTCCAATAGGCCCACTGAAGCCTGACCGGGGAGTTACAGGGCCGTCCAGCTTGATGATTAAGTGCCTCAGGGGGAGCTCGTTCACATGGAGCTGACAGATCATCCAGTGGCACTTGCAACCCAGCATCTCCAATAGGGCTATGGCGCCTCCAGACCACCCAGTGTTGGTGGAGTCTCCTCCAATCATTACAAGGCTCTCGTCAGCTCCGTGATCCAGAAGCCACTCATGCAAGCCCTGAGCGATCTTATGAGCAGGCTTTTCTCCTTCCTCAGGTTCCTCGGGAGTGAAATGGAAGAGGTACTTTCCTTGAGACTCCCACGTGATAGTGTAATGCTCCTTGATCACTTTGCCAGGATGAAATCTCCCTGTCACTTCGTCATATTTCAACACCTTTGTGTTTTTATCCTGCTTGCCATCAAAGAATATCCCAGAGATCTTCTCCTCTGACCTCTGCGTGAGAGCTTCAACTGGTGAGGCCATTACTTCCTCCTTGGCCCTCCAGACTTTCATGCCATCTATGGCCAAGGAAGCCTTGTCTTTGGAAAGATGACCGGCCTTACCGAAAAAAAGGCGTCCACTCACTTCTACTTCACAATTATAACTGGCGTAATTGCTCAGAGCCATCTAATGAGAGAATGTTGAACTTCGCCTTCTGCGTCCAAATGGTTACAAAGATTCAAATGGAGTAGATTTTTTTTCTTATGTATGTATGTATTAAACCTGTGTAAGAGTTAAGCAAAGTTAATGTGTCTAAATGGCAACAAATTACGACAAAGGGTTAAAAATATGAGGTTGTGTTCAATTGAATATTTTGTATTTCAACATAGAACAGAAAACCGCAATTTTGAACATAACGCGATTTTTGGGAAAAGTTGCAGAAAAGAAACCCCCCTTAGAATTAAATTTTACATAAAAATACATATTAGCCAGAGTGAAATTCAGACTCGGAAAAGTATGACATGCCCGAGTGGCACATGCCACTGCTATGAAAGGGAGTAAAAGTAAAGGGGGATTATTGCAAACAGCTGCAGCATTATTAATTGGGAATGATGGAGAAGCTACTGTAAGAGTGTTGTTTGATAATGGTAGCCAGTGTAGCTTTATTAAGACCAGAATTTCCAGAAAATTGAAGTTTAAAGAATTTAAGAGGGAAAAATTTAAGAATTTCTGGGTTTGGGGGTTCCGTTCAAAACCAAACCAAAGTTAAGAAGGTAGAAGTTCTGGTTAAGGGGTTGTTACCACAAAATCCCACTATCAAGGTCCAAGCTGTAGAGATTGATGAACTTTGTGCTCCAGTGACTACTTGTTTAGATATGGCATATGTCCAAGAATTGCAAGTTAAAGGAATTAATTTGGGCAATAATAAGTTTGAAGGAACAGAAGATATTAGACTTTTGATTGGAGTTGACTATTATTGGGGCTTCATCACTGGAAATATTGTTCGCATATCTCGAGGTCCGGTAGCTATTGAAAGTAAGCTAGGCTAGATGCTACATGGTAGCTATTGCCATGAAATGGAAGTTAAAGTTCTTTTTGTTAAGATTGAGGAGAACAGCCATAGTTTGGAAAGGCATTTAAAAGCCTTTTGGGAACTTGAATCTATTGGCATAAAGGATAAACAGGAGACGCAGGCAAGTACAGTGAACAGTGATGTTTTAGAGCAATTTGAAAAAGGGATTGGGTTTAGAGATGGTTGCTATGAAGTTGGCCTCCCTTGGGAGGATTCTTGCAAACTCAGTTCAAACCTACAGCTAGCTAATAGGAGGTTGGAGACTTCATTGTACAGGCTAAGAAAAATGAGTTGTTAATTGAATACAATGAGGCCATCCGAAGCTATGTAAGGGAGGGCTATGCTGAAAGGGTGCAAGGTGAGCTGGTGAGTCAGGAGGCACATTATCTGCCACACCATGTAGTGGTACGGCGAGACAAAACTACCACCAAACTGAGGGTAGTTTTTGATGGCTCAGCCAAGGACAAAGGTGGTGTGTCCTTGAACGAATGTTTGGATGCTGGGCCAAATTTAAATGCAGATTTATTTTCCTTGTTACTGAGATTCAGGTTTGGTAAAGTAGCATTGACTGCAGATGTGAAGCAAGCCTTTTTGCGGATAAAGTTAAAACCAGAGGACTGAGATGCAGTAAGGTATCTGTGGGTGGATACGAAAGACTTGTTGAAAAATTCACCTAAGGTTCAAGCATATAGAATGAAGTCAGTGTTGTTTGGCCTCAGCTCTAGCCCATTTCTGTTGGCAGCTACTATGCAGTACCATTTTAAGAAATATTCTGAAGTCTATCCTAACACTATTGAACACATAAGGAAAAAATTTTATGATGATAATTTGCTGTGTTCCGTGGATAATACAGAAATGGCTAAACAGATATTCATGGAGGCTAGTGCTATAATGAGGGAGGCTGGCATGGAGCTTAGAAAATGGCAGACCAATCATTCTCAGTTACAAGAGTTTATGAGTCAGTCCTGTGTAGTACCTGATGCAGCAGAAAGTATTGAGGATTCTGGTATTAAGGAGTTCTGGGCAATAGACACAAAGGTGCTAGGCATTGTTTGGCAGCAAGGAGAGGATTTGTTTACCTTCAATGGGAAATCTTTAGTAGAGCTGGCTGAGAATGAGACAAGGTGGACAAAACGTACGGCTCTTAGTTTGGCTTCGAAGGTCTTTGATTCTCTTGGATTCCTGGCTCCATTTGTGATAAAGTAAAAAAATTGGTTTCAGAGCCTCTGGGAAATTGGACTTGGTTGGGACCAAAAGTTACCTGATCATATGGTGGTAAGGTGGAAATATTGGTTCAAAGAATTGGCACATCTTGGAGACATTGAAATCCCAAGATGGTACTTTGGAGAGTACTTCAGAGGAAGTAAGTTGCAGGTTGGTTGCTGCAAAGAGCAGAGTAGCACCTTTGAAAAGGCTTTCTATTCCAAGGTTGGAATTGATGGGTGTAGTTATTGCTATTCGGCTTGCAGTTACAGTGCAAAAGTCTTTGGCCCTTTATGAAATTCCAAGCTATTATTGGACAGACTCCACTATAGTTTGGCACTGGTTAAGAAGCCAGGCAAGGAAATGGAAACCATTTGTTGCCAATAGGGTGGAGGAAATTCAAGCACACACAGATCCCAAGCAATGGAAGCATTGTCCAGGCACCCAAAACCCAGCTGATTTACCAACACGAGGAATTTCAGTGAAAGATCTTGCACAGTCAAGTTTGTGGTGGAATGGGCCAGAGTGGCTAAAACTTGGAAGTGAAAACTGGCCTTCTAGTCAGCCTATTGTAGGAGAATGCCAGGCTGAAGAAGAATGGGTGAGTGAGATGACAAAATGCACTGTGAGCAGTTGTCAAGTTATGCAGCAGGACTGCTTGAGGACATTAGCAGTCTGAAAAGGTTGTTAAGAGTGACAGCATGGGTATATAGATTTACAAACAACATTAAGGGAGAAACAAGAAGGGAAGGAATTCTGAACAGTAAGGAGATTCAGCAAGCCAGGGAATACTGGGTGGTATATGTGCAGAAAGAAAAATTTGGTGAAGAGAGGGAATTGCTCACCAGCAGTCCATTACAGGTTCTGCCAAAACATTCTGCTCTCAAGGGTTTGGATGTGTTTTTGGATCAGGACTTATTGAGAGAAGGAGGTAGACTACAGTTTTCTGGGCTTCCAGAGAAGAAAAGACATCCAATTTTTCTACCTTCGGGGGGCACTTTGTGGAACTTTTGATCCTGGATACGCATCATAAGTTGTTACATGCTGGAGTTAGAGAAGTGATAATAGAGATCAGACAGCAGTTTTGGATTCCCAAAATTAGACAAGTAGTAAAAAAGGTCTTGCATAAATGTGTGGTTTGCAAGCGTTGGAGTGCAAAGCCTTATTATGAAAGGGTGGCTCCACTTCCAAGAGAACGGTGTGTCTATACTGCCCCATTTGATGTAGTGGGAGTACACTTCGCAGGTCCAGTCTATGTGTATGAGCAAGGGGAGTCTAACAAAGGTTATCTTTGTCTTTTCACATGTGCTACCACCAGAGCAATCCATTTGGAGTTGGTAAGCAACTTAAGTAGTGATGTATTTCTTTTGGCCTTTAAAAGGTTTGTGAACAGAAGGGGTTTCCCAAATAAAATCATATCGGATAATGCAAAAACCTTCAAAAGGGCTGCAAAGGAACTCCAAGAAGTTTGGTCCTTGCTAAAAGAGGAGGGATTCCAATCCTACTTTTCACACCATGGGGTACAGTGGGAGTTTATTGTTGCGAGAGCACTATGGTCGGGAGGATTTTGGGAAAGGCTAGTGAGAAGTGTAAAGTGTACATTAAAGAAACTTTTAGCTAATGCTAATTTGAGCAAAGAAGAATTCTGCACTGTTTTGTGTGAAGTAGAAGCAATGGTGAACAGTAGGCCTATCACCTTTGTTTATAACAGTATGCAGGATGCAGAGCCATTGACACCAAATCATTTTCTTTGTGGTAAACGATTAACATCAAGCCCCAGTTTGCCAGAAGACTTACAGCCTATCCAGAGCACTCAAGAAGAGTTAACCAGAAGGTTCAAATACCTTGAAGAGCTACAAGATCAGTTATGGAAGAGGTGGCAGATGGAATACTTGCCAGAACTCAATTATTACCCATCAGGCAAGGTAAAGGGCTCCAATGCAAATTGTATCAAGGTGGGAGAAGTGGTAATGATTGGGGATGAAAGACCAAGGCAATGCTGGAAGCTTGGCATAATTGAAGAGTTGTTTGTTGGCAAAGACAATTTAGTTAGGTCTGCACTGGTAAAGACTTCAGGAGGAAGATTAAAGAGACATATACAAAAACTCTATGCTTTAGAAATCAGCAAAAACACGGATGGTCAAGATGAAACATTTGAGTTACAGCCTCATGGAGAAGGCTTGGCTAAACCTGCAGAAGGTAATGACAACAATGCCTCTTCGGTGGGGAGTGTTAGAAAATCTAGAAGAGGAAGAGCCATTGTTGTCCCAAGGCGATCTACAGAAGCTAAGGCTAACAAAGACCCTAAGATCCACTCTAAGGTTAGCCCGAGAGAAAGGAAAGAGTAGAGGGTTAAGAGAAGAGAATAAGGGGTTAATTAGTAGCAACACCTTCACTCATGGGTTAACATTCATTCAGAAAAAGAGAAAGAAAGGCTTACCATCATCATCAGTCGGCTACTGCCGACAAGTCAGAAAAATAGTCGGAGAGAATAGGAAAGGGGTGAAAGATGAAAAGAAGTAAAATAAGAACGCTTACAAACCATGCAAACACAGTCTTAACTCACTATCATACCATGCAAACTACAGACATGCAAGTAAGGAGAGGATAAGAAGGAAAAAAAAAAGTAGGTAAAGTAAAACAAAAAGTGGGTTAGTTTACGCTACGAGCTACATCTACGATCGTGTTAGTCTAATTATTTTATTTTATTTTATTTTTTTGCTAGCATCACACTGACATGTCACAAGCTGGCAGTATTGTCAACAGACTCATCCTCGATCACCACCCCTAGAGCTCCTGTTGCTAATTATTATATTAAACAACGTTAATAATTTTAACGAGGGAGAGGGGAAAGGGTGAGGCTGAGAGGGGAAAGGGTGATTGTTTTATTATTATATTAAACAACGTTAATATTTTTAAAATGCCTATCTAAACATTTCTTAAACATATTAACGCTGGTAGAGTTCACGACTTTACGCGGGAAGATTATTCCATTTATCAGTTACTTTAAACGTAAAGAAGTTTTTAGCGATATTAGTGATGAAACGTCTGCCACGCAACTTAAATCCGTTATTACGAGTATTACTATTATCGAAAGTGAACAATTTGTCAAAATTTACGTTATCGATGTTATTAACGATTTTGAAAACTTCAATAAGCTCCCTTCTTAATCTCCTAGTTTCGAGTGAATACAGGTCTAACTCTTTAATCCTAGCTTCATAAGGCTTGTTGCGCAATGACGGAATCAGTTTCGTGGCACGACGCTAAACCCTTTCTAACCTATCAATATCCTCACGCAAGTACGGGCACCAAAACTGAACGGCATATTCTAAATGAGGCCTGACTAGGGACTTGTAAAGGGGCAATATAATATCCTTCGATTTAAATTCGAAATTACGCGCTATGAAGCCTAACATCCTATTAGCTTTTGCCCAAGACTCCAGGCACTGGTTCCTAACCTTTAAATCCTTAGATACACGTACGCCTAAATCTACTTCCTCGTCAACGCTGGCTAACTCCCTATCATCCATCGTGTACGTGTAATTATTGTTACGAGAACCTATATGCAAAACTTTTCATTTGTTTACGTTAAATTGCATCTGCCACTTATCCGTCCACTCCATAATCCTATATACATCGTCTTGGAGCCTATTTCTATCGTCCTCGTTAACAACCTTACCGCCTATTTTAGTATCGTCCGCGAATTTTGACACGTTACTAGTCAATCCTACATCTATGTCGTTAATGTAAATTACGAATAGCAATGGGCCTAACACTGAACCCTGTGGGACACCGCTACCTACATCCAACCACCCCGATTCACTACCATTAACTACGACCCTCTGCCTCCTAGCACGAAGCCATTCTTCTAACCAGTTAGCTACCTGACCGCGTATACCGTGCGCTTTGACCTTCGCAATTAATCTCCTATGCGGAACTGTATCGAACGCCTTTTTAAAATCTAAATAAATAACGTCAGCCGCTCTATGCCTATCGTATTCGCGCACTATTTCGTTATAAAATTCTAACAAATTAGTTAAACAAGACCTATGGCGTCGAAACCCATGCTGACTACTATTAATCAAATCTCTACTTTCTAAGTGATCGATGATACGATCCCTAACTACGGATTCCAAAAGTTTACCGACAATTGACGTTAAGCTAATGGGCCTATAATTGCTAGCTACTGCGCGGTCACCTTTTTTAAAAATAGGCGTGACGTTAGCTAATTTGAAGTCTTCAGGAATAATCCCCGTTTCGAGTGTGTGATTAAAAATCTTCGTTAAGGAGCCTACGATAACGTCTTTCAAATGTCTGGGATAAAAAGCGTCAGGGCCTGGAGCCTTGCTAACTTTTAGCCTATCGATATAATGCGCAATCTCACTCACCCTCGTAAACAGTTATTTCATCCAAAATAGTCTCGCTACTAAATGGAACGATATCGTCCACGTTGGGAACATTATTTACGTCTTCTACGTAAAAACTGTCGCAAAAAAGTTATTGAAAATACCCGCCATCGCCTGAGCGTCAGAAGCCAAAGCGCCATTAACATCCACTAGAGGGCCTATGTTATCTTTTATCGGCTTACGATTATTAACGTATTCAAAAAACTTTTTTGGATTATGTTTACTATCCGCAGCTATAAGTATCTCTAAATTACGCTTAGCATTCCTAACTGATCTTTTAACCTGACGTCTAAGCTCGATATATCTATTAAAGTTAGCTGCCGTGCCATTGCGCTTATTAAGTCTATACGCTCTATTACGCTCGTTTATGAACTCGCCTATTTCCCTAGTCCACCACTTGGGCCTACCATGATTTCTAGCGCGCTTGGGCCTACGAGGAATAAACTCCCTTTCAATATTCCTAAAACTTTCTCTAAACGCCACCCAATGCAAATTTGTGTCATTACCCATAACTAAGTTGTCCCAGTCCACTACTCTCATCCTATCCCCAAAACTATCAAAATTAGCCCTACGAAAATCAGGGACTTCTATTACGTTACTATACTGTGTGTTTTCTATCAATAACTTAAACCTAAGAATTTGATGATCACTACTTCCTAAACTCTCGCCTACTTCTAAACCTTCGACTATATTCTCGCCGTTCGTCATGACCAAATCTAAAATATTATCACCGCGCGTTGGTTCGGTAACCATCTGTCGTAAAAAGTTATCTTCCATAAACTCAATCAATCTCAAACCCTCCTCATTACCAGTAAAAGTCTCATAATTAACATTAGGACAGTTAAAGTCTCCGACAATTATACTATTCCGATTGTCAATAAAGTTACCAAGAAGTGAGTAAAATCTAGTATCTGTATCGAGGGGTTGAACGGGAGGTCCATAAACAGCAACAAAATTAAAACTAATACTACGCGCCCTAACTTCAATACATATCGCATTAATTGCTGCCGGAAAATCTAAACCTCGATAGCCCTAAGGGAATTACGAATGTACAGCAAAACGCCGACACCAATCCTATTTAACCTATCATTAGTAAAGAGTTTAAAACCCGGTATATCAAGTTCCCCCAACAAGTCCCGAGTCACGGAATTTAACCAAGTTTCAGTTATAGCAACTATAGCGTAGTTGCCGGAATAAATTATCGCCTTAAATTCATTTAATTTATTTTTAATACTACGCGCGTTTCAATAAAAGACGTTTAAGTTATTTTTTACCACGAGCCGGCGTTTTAAAATATTTTTCACGTCGGGCCGGCGTTCCCCGGACCCACAACGTTTAAAGAAGGCTGCGACCTATACAGCTTTCGCACGTTTTCGTCTATTAACGTACCTAGCCTAGCATTACCTATTTCATTAAAATGCACCCCATCTTTTATAAAAAGGCTAGAATCACTGAATTCGGACCACAGCTTTACGAATGGTACATTTTCCTCAGCACAAATCTCTTCTAATTTAGCATTCAAAAATATCGTTTTAGATGTAATCCTAAGAACCAAACCGTGCATAGGGGTAATACCTGGAACTAAAGACCTATCTGACCTCACCTTTAGGGACCTAATTAACCCTCTACATCTCTCCAAAAGGTCAGGCACTCTCGTATCGGGCCTATACGAGTCGTTGCCCCCTACCATCGTCACCAACATCGAGTGACGGGAGGCAACGTCAATCCTATCCACTTCGTCTCGAACTCTGTCAACCCTGGCCCATGGGAGACAGACCCTCCTCCTCTTGATTAGATGCAGTTCAACGAACTCTGCGTCCATATGGCGCACTAAAGAATCCCCAATTAAAATAGTTTCCCCCTCATTCACGTCCCTTTCTAAATAGGCGAAAGGGTTCGAAACCTCGATAGGGGGGTGATTTCTATTACCTAACGTACGCGGCCTAGCTCCACCCTTAACTTCTCTAAATCCCTCCCCATCTACTAATCTCGGACTAGCCTTAACCCCTTCCTCAACTCTATCCAACCTTCCCGATAAGCTACCTAAACTAGAAACTAGATTATGCACCTCAACTTTCAAATTACGAACGTCTTCAACGTTAGTATTGGTTCGGCTTTCGTCAACCGTAGGCCTACCCCTGCCTTCATCAAGGGTTGCAAGTCTTTCCGTTACCTCACGTACACTACGTTTTATTTCAACTATTTCCTCCCTTAACTTGCAAAAGAAACAAACTGATCTCTCGGTAACCGCCATAGGACCGCCGTCATAATCTTTAAACTCCGAATACCACCGGTTTACCCCACACCAAACACACGACGCTTTCTGCGACAGCATCGCGCGTTAAAATTAGTTTATAACAAGTTAAGTTAAACTAAGCCGGCACGCTATAAAATCTTCTAAATCGCTAAAAACCACTAATATTCAATTACTTAACTATAACAATGTAAATATAAACGCAAGTATATAAAATTCAAAACTTACCAAAAGTAAAGTTGTTAGCAATATGCAAAACAGAAACAATATCAGAGAGCTCAGGAAATGCGTCAGTTCAGCACAGAGTCTGGCTGACGATTGATGCAGCATTGCTTGTATATATTAAATTAAGATGTATATATATCCATCTCATAATTGTAAGGTTAGTGAAAGATTCACTTAATTTAGAGCTAGCATTTTCGGGCTCTTGTGGCATCATTGTTTGGGCACTCTTGTGGCATCATTTTTTTGGGGCGCTGCGCGTCCTTCCTACTCGTTTGTTGAATGCGGCACTTACAGGGCGTGGTCTTATAGAGAGCTCTCTTGCAATTCAGTTTGGTTGTTTAGATACAAGATTGTTGCATCGTGCAATGGTGCAGGTTGGTTGTGTTGTTGTTGCAAGGTTTAGAAAAAAGACCATAAATAGTGCCCTCTTTGTTTTTTATCTTAATTTTATGCAACTGAGGCCTAAGGTAGGCCCACATCGAGTCAGCAACCCTGAGGTAGGACCTAACAGGACCTCCAAGTCTGTAAGTTTTAGTCTAGCTTAACTTGGGCTGTAGGTTAAACTGGCCCTTCAGAGCTTGGCCGTTCAGGGCTCAGCTGGGATTCTGAACCCAATAAAATAAAATATAACATTGCCTTTCGCGTGTGTAAATACCACATCCTCCTTTACGTCTCACTGTTCTGTCGGCTCGGAGGATGTTATAGTTGTCAATTTGCATTTCTTTTTTGGCAACACAGGACTCACAGTTTTCACAGTTCGCCTGGCAGTCTTTTAGATAAATTTCCGTGAGGCATGCAAAGTTTGCTCCGGCTTCTTGCAAGAGTCCTTTCAGGTATAAAACTTTGTCCGGGGAATGATTTGATTTAAGGCCCTGAATGTTGGCTAGGATTATTTTCATTTTTTCTCTTTCGTTTTCGCATACAGGTAGTTCAGATTCGTTTTCTAATGGTGGTGCCGGTTTCGTTGCCTTGTGGTCCTCCGAGAATTTGCCTCTTTTTATCTTTGTCGGTACCTGTTGTCCCAATAACGCATGAAGTGTCTTTGTGCATCCTTTCTGTCCGGCTGTCGGATTCCTACATTTGTCAGCTGACCTTGTATATGCTGGATAGTATTTAGCAGCTGAATTGTGTTGGCTACGTCTAAAAATTGGTACCCTTCTTTGATGTTCGTTTCTCCTGTTCACCCGTTTCGTTCCTTTGAGGATGGTGGTAACGGCATTTTTGTCCGTATTTGCACTTCCCACATCTTGCATAGGTGTTGCAGACCGTTAGATGGTGGAACTTGCACTTCTTATCAAATTTGCAATATCCACTTGTGTAGTGTGTTGCATACTGTCGGATGTGCAAAGATGCATTGCCCAACCCGATATCTGCAGTTCCCTTTTGCGTTGTATTTACATACGATATTTTCTACGCTTCTACCTCTTGTTTTCTTATTATTTTCAAAGTTCTTAATTTTGGTATTATCATTATTTTTCTTTGGCTGATTATTTTCTACGTTTTTAGTTATTACCTTTTTCATTTCGCTCGTTGGACAGTTTTACTACCTCGCAACTTTTATTTATTTCTTTCATCTATGTCTTCATTCCGTATTATATTGTTTATATTGTTATTCGTTATTTTGTCCTCTCTCTCATCCACCCAGTTTTTCGTTGGGACATTTCCGGACTCTTGCGTCCCCATTACTTCATTCTTTCTTGTAACACTCGAGTCTGCTATCTCCATTTCTTTAAATACCGCGGAGTTTACCGTCTGTGTATATGCGCCACACAAAAAATAGATCCCCACGATCCATTTCGCATTCGAGACAAGAGTTATTTCCCTATCATCCCGATTCATACAGATAAAATCTTGCAGTTTTTGACAGAAATTGCATCGTATTGCAGCTTTTTCAGTTGTTTCCAGATTACACAAATTGCAGATTAAGTGAGAATTTGGACCCAGGGCCATGCTATTCATTAATTAGCGTAAAAAGAAATACCCACACAAATTCTTTATTTTTTTCCTTTCTTTCTATTTTCTTTCCTTTCGATGGTCGAAGGTTTTCTGACCTTTTTCCTGCCTTGTTTCAAAATTTCTCGAATGCCAATCGTATTACGTTTTAAATATATACATTAAAACTGGTGATAATTTATGTAAACTGTAGTGCATTTTCTTAATTTTAATGAGTTTCATTTTATAAATTATATGCACGGATTCACTGATACTTTATACACTTTCAGGTGTAAACAGAATAAACGGCCGAGTAGTTTATTCCCTTCTTATTTGGGTGTTAATACAGAGAGACACAGCACGTCCATTCCCCACAAGGTACAAGCATATAGGGTACAAAATTCTTTTTTTAAACTTTAGAGTTCGGAAGGTCGAATTTTGTTCTTTATCATGAGAAAACGTAACATGCCACTTTTTAAAGCAATCAAATCATATTTAGGGGTGGCGCACGGCAGTATAAAAATGTAGAGTAATTAGAGTAATGTACTTTTAATGAATAGTAAAATACCCCATTTATTTCTTTGCAAAATTTGCAGAAATTATTATTGAAATGTTTATATGAAATATTCATATGCTTTCAGATATATAGTTGTATTTATGATATAATATCAATATATGTAACTACTTTTTGCGACTTTTAGAATCTGAAAAACTGGCAAGGAGCAAGCTGCAACTCAAATCTTCAGTTAATTACATGCTGAGGAAGTGCGTATGTGGTAGTAATTCGTGCTCCATTTATTTCACGGTTAGGAGTTTCATGCCCTAAAATTTTAATTTTTCTTGCAATCATGGCTAGTACTAGTTATAGTACTCGTTCTAAAACAGATATATGACTTGTTGGTCCAGCTTTGCCAAAAATATTGGGCGATAAACTCCCTTCTCAGCAGCAAGTTTTGGCACATTTTTTTTTTTACCATCATTCAGAAATGAAGCTCTCTTTGAAAGACAGTGCTAAGAACACTTTGATCAGTGTTATGGGTTTCCGGAAGAAAGCCAGTATTCTAACTGCGCATGAACATGATCTTATTAAGTGGTTGCTCAAACTTCATTCTGAATGGAAAGCATTGCAAAAAAGTAAGTCCCGTCGATCTCAAAAGCAAATTTCCAATGAAACATACTTCATATCACGACTCAATGAACTATTTGACATTACACACGAGAATGCTCTGTCGATGATAAAAATAGAAGATAAGAAATTTCTTATTGCTCAGCGCAGTGGAAGGAAGGTCACATAGCTGGCATTGATAAAGTGACAACGATCAAGGAAAGAAATAAGATAATTAGAGAGCAAAATTTTATTATCCGCAAGAGAAAACCTGAAAAAGAAATACAACAACTAAGCAAAGTTGCAACAATAGATTCAAGTACCAGTAATGATAACGAGTCGATCCATTCGGAAAATAGTACATCTCAAAAATTAAAAAGTTTTTCTCAGGGTGACACTCAACCACAATTGAAGAAAGCAAGACCTCAAAACATAATGACTCCCGAATTAGCGCAAGCTCTAGACCGTAGAAAGACCAGTAACCGAGCAGCAGCTAATATCGTTGCTACTAAGGCAAAAAGTTTAGGATATGATGTAGAGTCACTATCGATCAATAAAAATTCTATTCGCACTAAAAAGATGAAAATTAGAAAAGAAACTTCAGCTAATATCATTGAACACTTTGCTCCAGAAACCCCGCTAGTAGTTCACTGGGATGGGAAAATGCTACCCGATATCACAGGAAAAAGGTCTGTCGGTCGTTTGCCTGTGGTAGTAGGGTGTGTCGAATTTTTCAACTTTCAAATTCCAAATATGAGGGGTGCTAAAAAGTTGCAGCATGACTTAGGAATTCTAAAGATATTTTTGTTAATTTAATATAATTTAGTTTTGCTTGGTAAAAAGCTACATAAAAATAGTGACTTTTTTGACGTTTTTGTGGAATTATATAATAATTATTATATTAATAATTATATATGCTGTATATATCGGGTGGCCACAAAAAACTTTACTTAATTGAAAGTTTAATAACTGCAACAATTCAAAACTTATGCGATTGAGATTTTGCACACATTAACAGATGCATATAATCTATAATTGCTGGAATTTTCAAATATGTAGGTTCTATAGTTTTGTTACAGTGAACAATTTAAAAGCACATGTCTAAAAATAGCATGCTTGGTGTGCATCTGACACGTACGTGCGCTAGCGTAGGCTAAACCTAATGTAGCGTAGTATGACACGCGCGGTGGCGTAGGCTAAACTTAATGTGAATTTGCTTTCTTTTATTTTTCCGCTAAAACCCCGCCAGCATGACGTTAAGTAAAAGTGATAAAGCCATCATAGAAGCATGTGTCAAGGAAAAAGGTTGGAATGGAAATAGGATTGTCCGAGAATTCCCCGCAAAGAACTGGACTCGTCAAAGTGTTTATAACTTAATAAGAAAGATAAAGGATACTGGATCAACAGCTAGAAAACCCGGCAGCGGCAGGCCCAAAAGTGTTTCAACAGAAGAAAATAAGGCTGCCGTGGAGGAACTGATTCAATCCCAGGAGAATACATCAGGAACTCATCGCTCCCAGAGACAGATTGCGTACGACCTTGGGATTTCTCGCTCCTCTGTACAAGGGATTGTAAAACGTTTGAAATTGAAGGCCTACAAGAGAATTCGAGTTTCTCGGCGTGATCAGAATGTAAGACAGCGTAGAAAGACCCGCTGTAAATCCCTATATGAACGCTACTCAGCTGAAGACGTGCAAAAAGTTGTGTTTACAGACGAAAAGGATTTCACGTTGGAGGTGGCCAAAAACAGGCAAAATGACAGGGTTTATGGTTCAAGGAAAAAGGACATTCCTCCCTCCAGGCTTTATAATGAAACCTCACGATTCAGCAGAAAAGTAATGGTATCGGCGGGAATTTCATGGAAGGGGAAAACACGAATTCATTTTATTGCCACAAACGAAACTAAAGTTAACTCTGAGCGCTACATCAACCTGTTAGATAATGGGTTACTTCCTGATTGTCGTCAGCTGTATCCTGATGAGGCCTACATTTTCCAGCAAGATGGGGCACCCGCCCATACAAGCCGAGCGACCCAAAATCATCTAGAGCAAGAGAGCCCTAATTTCATCAAAAAGGATGAATGGCCGCCTCAGTCTCCCGACTGTAATCCGATGGACTATTCAATATGGGATTCCCTCATGGTGAAGGTTTACGGCAGCCAGAAAGACAAATTCACCGAAGATGAACTTAAGGAGAAAATCAGTAGAGCATGGGAGGATATCACCTTAGATGAGGTTCGAAAGTGCATCTCCTCGTGGAAGAAGCGATTGAGGGCAGTTTACCAACAGGGAGGTGGTCACATTGACCATTTGTTTAAGTAAATTTTGTTAAGTTCAAATTCATTTTCTTCGGCATGCTATTTTTAGACATATGCTTTTAAATTGTTCACTGTAACAAAACTATAGAACCTACATATTTGAAAATTCCAGCAATTATAGATTATAACCATCTATGGAAAAACTATACGCGCTCACAACATGGTATCATATGTGGTACATTTATTTCATAATTAAATATAAATTATTAATTAATTGAATTAAATATCTATACAAAATTGCCTCGGGATTGGCGACATAGCCTATTGGGAATGAAATAATTGAATTGCCATACGTACAAAGAACCTGTATGTATGAATCAGCCTCACATAGCAACAAGAAAACCCAATTTATTGTTTAGTCTACCAAAGAAAAGTAGACTAAACAAAATTTTGCGAGAACGGCAAAAAATACAAGCGAACCAAGGAACGGCTCTCAGGGCTGTTTATGTTACAGCGAAGCTTTAAACGCGGAGGATGTCTTTGTCCCCCCTAGAGTCCTGAGTGAATTCCTTATAATATAAAACCTAGTGACTATAAAAGGATAGGCCTATTCCTTCAGGGGTTTATATAGTGACTGCCTATATTAATTACCTTAAGTAAATTCGCCGCGTAACTCCATCGTGGCGACCCTACACCGAAAATGATCGTAACGCCCTACATCGAAGCAAAACAAAGACCCAGCAAAAATAAGGTGAGGCAATTTCAGTTTTCATTAACATAAGGATTCCCAACTCCCGACGCTAGAATTACCGTAATTACTTAAATATAAAACGGTCCTTTAACAACCTACATATTTATAACTCTCTAACGAAAAAGCATAGGGCTGTTGTCGGTAACCCTCCACTGAAGTCTGTTGGAAATTTCCAACGGATGAGGGCACAGGCAATCAACCCATAGCCCTATATAGTTTTTTCATATGGTGGCCCTGTGTATGGGGAACTAACCCCTCTACAATTTACACTGACACGCAGTGGCTAGGCTTACCACATTGGCCTAACCCCAATTTCAACCGTAACCCCACTATAGTTTTTTCATATGGTGGCCTAAAACTGGGAACCGATCCCTTTACCTTTACACTAACCGAAAACAAAGGCTTGTTCATTTAACAAGCATAACTCAATTTTAGGTCCTAAAAATAATAGGCCCGCAACATTAAGCCTATTTAATAGGTCCTACTCTTCAAATTCAAAACTAAGCCTTGTTAATTTAACAGGCTAACTCATTTGAGGTCCTATAAAATAATAGGCCCAAACATAAGCCTACTTGGTAGGCCCAACAAATAGGCCTATTTAGTAGGCCCACCTAACTTTACCTTACATAATAGGCCTACCTCTTAAAGTAGGCCTTACTCTTTACACTCAAGGCCTATCCTAACTAAAAACATTGTGAATTTTTTATTTAACCTGTGGCGCAGGTTATATAAAAAACTTATTACTGTACAGTAATTTAACTTGCTCAACATCATAAAAATTAAACTCAGAACTTTAACACTAACAACAATTATGGAAGACTTGGACAAAAGGGTAAGAAACCCAGACCAAGAAAACAAAAACACAGACCTTGGGGCTACGGCACCATCTCAAAATCACAAAAAATTAATGAGGAAAAAATCAGCACGTAAAGGTGTCATCACCAAACTGTACAATGATTTCAAACAAAAGGAACCTACAAGATATGATCTTGAAACAACATTAAATTCTATTACTCGTTACAAACAAGAAATTTTCATACTAGATGAAGACATAATTACAGAAATTGATGACACAATTGAACTAACAGATGATGAGTATTCTACTCTCCTACTTGACAATGAAAATTACATTACAAAAATTAACAACTATATTTCTGAAATTCAAAACCAACTTGATGAGTGCAAAAAAGAAGACACATACGAAAGCTTCTTAGAAGCTACAAGAAATGCTTCATTTAGCCCTCCCAATGTGGCTGAGGGCAATGAACTAAAATCAAAATTGCCTACACTTGCAGTACCCACTTTTGAGGGTGACAGAGCCAAATTTCAATCTTTTATTGAAAAATTTCATAGCCTTATAGGTAATAAAAACTACATTACAGATGTTGATAAATTTAGTTATTTAGTGAACTATCTGAAAGGCCCAGCCTTAAGATTAGTGGAATCACTACCAGCCATAGGTGCTTCTTATTCTGTAGCAATAGAATTACTTAACAGAAATTACATGAATAAGGATGAAATTATACATGATTTGGCTCTTAAAGTAATGAACATGCGAACCCCAAAAGACAACTATGGTGACCTCTTTGATTTTTACTGTGAGTTTGAATGTCTCATGGGACAACTTAAAAACAATAATTTAAACATTGCAGAAACAGCTTGGATCATTCAAGCTGTTGTTTTTGAAAAGCTCCCTTCTAAAGTCAAAGAGATATTTCATCAGAGGACAACTGACATATACCCTAGCCTTAATAAACTAAGAGAAGATTTCCCAACTGTACTAGCACTTTACAAATCAAGTTACACACTCCCAAAATTTAACACAGAACAAGAAAAAACCAACAATGCAGAAAACCAAAAACCTAACAAAAGATTTCAACACTTACCAGTTACATCAAAACACAACCGCAAAACTCAATTTGCAGAAAATAAAGTGACAGAAAAAGACTCAAAGACTCCTACTCTGCAAAACTTTAATGTAGCTACTTTTGAGTATAATCCCACACCATGCAAATTTTGTTTTAGCAGTGAACATTATTCTACAAATTGTCCCAAATACAAAGACTTTACAGCAAGGTCAAAACGTTGTGAACAACTAAACTTATGCAAAAAATGCACTGGATCAGGGCACCAAAAGTCAAATTGCAAATCAAATTTGATATACAATTGTAAGTTTTGCAACAGTTTTGACCATGTTACCCCTATGTGTAATACACACACAGACATTGGAAAAACTGACAAACATTATGAACAAACACCCAAATCAAACCAAAACAAACAGAAACAAACCAAAAATGCTATGAATGGACATATCAGTTCATCTAGCATTAACCACAATTCAAAAATTCTTTTACCAACCACAACTTTGGAAATCCAAAACAAAAGAGGACAAATAGTACAGGTTAGGTGTCTTTTAGATACCTGCTCACAACAAACATTTGTAACTAAACAACTGATAGAAAAATTGGGACTTCAAAACCAACAAGGAGATGAAGATCTCTCTATTTCATCATTTATCAATAAAAACCCAGTACAAGCCAGTTTTAAAACTGCAAATATAACTTTAACTCTTGATGAAACATTTGAAACCCTTAAGGTTGTTGTTGTGGACAAAGTAGAACAAGAAAAAATACAAATAGCTGGGTTAAAACAAGCTTTGCTCCAACTTCAAAATAAATACACGATAGCTGATAAAACCCTTAATGCAGATGTAGTTGATGATATACATATGCTCATGGGGGCTGACTATCTTCATCTGGTCCATAGAGGCATCATTAAAATTGGAGATGGAATAGCCATACAAACTCCCACAGGTATTGCTCTTTTGGGTGACATAACTAAATACCATCTTACTACTGACACAGAAAACACAGAACATGAACAAAATTTACGCAAAACAAAATCACCACAGTCACAAATTTCTGACTATGTGACAAACTCGAACTACAAAAACACTGTCATAATCCCACATCATTTGAATGAAAATGATTCCACATTGGATGAAGGGTTACAGCAGTTGTGACTATTAGAATCAGTTGGCATAAAGGACAGTACTATTACACATGAAGACCAATTGATGACAGAACAATTTAAGGATACATTACAACACAGAGACAATCAATACTATGTGGAGCTGCCTTGGAAAACACCTTGTCCAGAAATAATGGACAATTTGAAAGTAGCTAAGGCACATCTGTATAAAAATTACAGAAAACTAAAAAATGACAATCTTTTAGAACAATACAACAACATATTCAAGGAACAAATAGAAAGGGGCTTCATTGAAGAAGTTACTGATGAACCCTTTAAAAAACGAGGTTGTCATTATTTAACACACAGGGGAGTTTACAGAGAAGACTCATCCACAACTAAACTAAGAGTAGTATACAACTGTAGTTTAAAAGACACAAATTCTGTTAGTTTAAATGATTGTCTCATGGAAGGCCCAAACCTTGTCTCAGATCTTGTAAAAATTCTCCTTTGCTTCCGTTTAGACAATTATGCAGTACAAAGTGACATAGAAAAAGCATTCCTCTGTATAAATTTGAAGCTTGAGTATGATAAAAATCATCTCAGGTTTTTGTGGTTGAATGATCCACATGACCTTAACAAAGGTTTCAAAACCTACAGATTTAAAGTAATTATTTTTGGAGCAAATTGCTCTCCAAGTATTCTTGCTTTAACAATTAGAAACCACCTAAACTTATTTCAAGAGGACTTAACAGTTCAGTTTTTAAAACAAAACTTTTATGTGGATAACCTCATTGGTTCCACTGTAACTGAAGAGGAATTGCTTGAAATTTACCAAATGTCACAACCCATAATGAAGCAAGGAAATTTTGGATTGAGAGAATGGGTTTCTAATTCTCCTAAATTAAATGAACAAATAACAAAAGACAACAATGGGAACATTGAACCAAACAATTACACGAAAACACTTGGAATGCTTTGGTTTTTAAAACAGAATTCTGAACACGATGACACTCTTTGCACAAAGAGTTATAACTTAAATCCAAATGCCAATACAAAAAGACAAGTGCTTTCAGAATCATCCAAAATTTTTGACCCCATTGGATTATATTTACCAGCAACCATAAGATCCAAAATCCTTTTGCAAGACTTATGGAAAAAGAAAATTGATTGGGATGAACCACTTTCAGTGGAAGACCAACTTCATTGGAAAAAATTAGCCACAGACTTGAACAAAGTTCAAGACATCTACGTACCAAGATGTGCTGGCTACAGATTGAAATCGCAAACACTACACATTTTTACAGATGCCAGCACACAAGCTTATGGGTGTTGTGCCTATTTAACAAGTGAAAATGAAAGTAACTTGGTTTATTCAAAGGCAAAAGTGGCACCCTTAAACCAAAAGAAAACTGTACCACAACTTGAATTATTAGCTGTCTCATTGGGAGTTAAAACAGCAAACTTTCTTTCACAAGTGTATAAAGAAGTTGACATAACAAACATTTACTTATGGACAGACAGTCAAATTTGTCTAACATGGGTGACCAACACAGATACAACTTCTTGCAAAAATATATTTGTGAAAAACAGACTAACAGAAATCAAAACTGCAAACACAAACCTTGGTATCAAATTTAGGTACATAAAAACAAAGGAGAATCCTGCAGACTTTTTGACAAGAGGGCTCTCTTACAAGCTGTTGAAAACAAATAAAATCTGGTATGAAGGGCCCGAATGGCTAACATGTGAGGATCTTTGGCCAGCCAAAGTAGTTAACCTCACACTCAACTCTACAACAACTGAAAAGATCACTGAGGACAAACCTATATTTGACTATCACCTTTATTCAGACCTAAACAAACTCTTGAGAATTACAGTCTATTGCTGCAAGTTTGTCAATAGCTACCTTCTCAAACACTGTCCTCAGAAAGCCTTTTCTAACTTAACAGAAACTGCAACAAAATACTGGCTCAAACAGATACAAGCTTCAGAATTTGACAAGGAGTTGAAGTATCTTAGGTCCAGTAGCACATTAAACAAAGGTATTCCTTCACTTGTCATGGATCTAAATCTGTACCTGGATACAGAGGGTCTGATAAGGTGTAAAGGAAGGCTTAACAAGTCAACTTTGACTTACAACTCTAAGCACCCAATTCTTCTTCCAAGGAGAAATCACTTCACAAAACTCATCATCAGGGATACCCACAACAAAATACACCACATGGGAGTCCCACAAACCCTGACAGAGCTGAGAAAAACTTACTGGCTACCAAAGGGTAGAACTGAAACAAAGAAAATTTTAAACACATGCATTCCTTGTAAACGTATCCATTCACGACCCTTTAAGACCCCAAGCCCTCCAGACCTACCTGTGGAACGAGTAACATTTACTCGGCCATTTGAAACCACGGGTATTGACTACACTGGAGCGGTAAATGTGAGTTTTGGAGACAAAATGGATTCAAAGGAATACAAAGTGTACATTGTACTCTTCACCTGTGCTGCCACACGTGCCATATGTCTAGACATAGTAGAAGATCTGACAGCAGAAGCTTTTATTGCTGCTTTCAGACGATTTTGTGCACACAATTCTGTACCCAAAACTATATGGTCAGACAATGCCACATACTTCAAATCTGGTGAAAGAATTATTCATCAGATTTGTGACAGTGAAACAGTACAAACTCATTTAACCAAACACAACATAACCTGGAAGTACATTCCTGTTAATACACCATGGTATGGTTCAATTTGGGAAAGAAACATACAAACTGTAAAGAACTGCCTTAAAAAGACTATTGGGACAAAACATCTACAACTTTTTGAACTCATGACTATTCTGTCAGAAATTGAAAATGTTGTCAACAACAGACCATTAACTTATGTGGGAGATGGTATTAATGAGCCAGAACCTCTCACACCAAACCACCTAATTAAGGGAGAAACAGTAAACATGTTACCAGAATCTGAACATAACAGTACAGAGGATCCAGATTGGGAAATAGGACACAAAGAACTCAACACAAAATACCAACATTTGACACAAATCAAAACTCAATTTATAACAAAATGGAGAGAAGAATACTTAACAAGTCTTAGAGAAAGACATAAACAATTAACAAAACAAAGTTGGAATGATTCAGTCAAAATTGGGGACATTGTGTTGATACATGACAAGACACCAAGACAACATTGGTCAATGGGAAAAGTCTTGGAACTCAAAACTGGTGAAGACGAAGTTACCAGGGTTGTAAAACTGAAAACAGCAACTGGTGAGACCACCAGAGATATCACATTACTATATCCTTTGGAGTGTGGGGCTAAATTAGAACCATTACCCCAAAGGATGGATCAGGATACTATTGGGGAGGAATCTCTCAATGTGCCTGATGTAACTCAGACTAAACCAGACAGGCCTCAAAGAAAGACTGCTTTGAAAGCCAGAAAACTTTTACAAGAAAAAATTAAGACTGGTGACTTATAAAACTTACACAAACTGAGCAAAGTTAAAATGCTTAATAACTTTACTTTAATCCCATAAATTTCCTATACCTAAAGGGAGTCAAACTGATTGACATAACTTTAACTAAACTTGAGAAGTTGGCCTCTTGAACTTTAATATTTAAATAGGTCTTGAGTAACCTCTCTCTCCCTAAATTTCTACTTTATTCTTTTCAATCCATTTCACATGGTTTAAAACACAGTTTATCAAAAAATTTGATCTATAACATACAAATTTTTCTCCGGCCCCCCCCAGTATATGGAAAAACTATACGCGCTCACAACATGGTATCATATGTGGTACATTTATTTCATAATTAAATATAAATTATTAATTAATTGAATTAAATATCTATACAAAATTGCCTCGGGATTGGCGACATAGCCTATTGGGAATGAAATAATTGAATTGCCATACGTACAAAGAACCTGTATGTATGAATCAGCCTCACATAGCAACAAGAAAACCCAATTTATTGTTTAGTCTACCAAAGAAAAGTAGACTAAACAAAATTTGCTAGAACGGCAAAAATACAGCGAACCAAGGAACGGCTCTCAGGGCTGTTTATTACAGCGAAGCTTTAAACGCGGAGGATGTCTTTGTCCCCCCTAGAGTCCTGAGTGAATTCCTTATAATATAAAACCTAATGACTATAAAAGGATAGGCCTATTCCTTCAGGGGTTTATATAGTGACTGCCTATATTAATTACCTTAAGTAAATTCGCCGCGTAACCATCGTGGCGACCCTACACCGAAAATGACCGTCACGCCCTACATCGAACAAACAAAGACCCAGCAAAAATAAGGTGAGGCAATTTCAGTTTTCATTAACATAAGGCTTTCCCAACTCCCGATGCTAGAATTACCGTAATCTTAAATATAAAGAGGTCCTTTAAAGACCTACATATTTATAACTCTCTAACGAAAAAGCATAGGGCTTTTGTCGGTAACCCTCCACTGAGTCTGTTGGAAATTTCCAACGGATGAGGGCACAGGCAATCAACCCATAGCCCTATATAGTTTTTTCACACCATCTGTTAATGTGTGCCAAAGCTCAATCGCATAAGTTTTGAATTGTTGCAGTTATTAAACTTTGAATTAAGTAAAGTTTTTTTGTGGCCACCCGATATAATACACTGCTGTTTTTGCTTATTTCACAGGTTGAAACATATTCATCAGTGTGTTGAAGGTTACTTGTCCGTCAGTGCTACCATCCTAACCAGTGGGAATTGACCTACAATGGCTTCTAAAAGGAGGACAAGACTGGGGACATTCACACATATGAGCAACCTAATTGGAACTGGTAGAGAGTTGTTGCCCTCTGAACTCCCAACTCTGCGAGACGTTCTGAAATATGGGCTACTGCTAAGAGAACAAAGTGGTGAGGATGAGAGAAACTACCCAGCAGCCAGTCTTGCAAAGGACATTTACCCTAAAGTGCTTGAAAAGTGGGAACGAGCAAACAGTTCTTTTGTAGCCCCCGTTGTAAATTCACGAGTCACAATCTTAAACAAGATCCAAGAGAGCTGGGAGCAGGCCAAAAACATATCTCTTGGGAGAGGAAAGCTACATGTCAAAGAGGCTTTCATTGCAAAACTTGACAAGCTTTTTGACATCCTCAGTTGCAAGTGTAAAATTGTTCTCTGCTCTGAATTTGGCTGCCCTGCAGATGCTGGTTGCAAAAACGAAACTCACATTAACTGTACATGCCCTAGGGAGATGAAGATCCCTGTGAAGGAACTTGCTTTCATTAAAGGTCAGAGAGACAAGTCTGGTTCTATTGGACCACATCAGATTGGCTTGCCAGATCAACCTGAGCACAACAGACAAGTCAAAAAGCAGAAGCGGCAAGAAGACGAAAGAAGAAGGCTTGCTGAATATAAGCAGACAAGTAAGCAGGATGTTTCAATGCCATCAAATGAAATAATTTTCTCTGATGATGAAAATTAAGAACAAATAGCTGATGCTCAAGATGGAAAGGATGGAAGTTAAGTGACATTAGAAATACGAAGCACGTCTTCAACTTCCAATAAAAAGCCAGAGTACAACACATTAGAAATACCTAATGTTGCTATGCATAGCATCAGATATGGTGTTGGCCTGCGTGCCACAGCTGCCATCACCACTGCTGCCTTTATGGATGCTGGCTTGATCACTGAAGAAGACAAGAGACTTGTAGTTGATCACAATAAAGTCAAGAGGGCCCAAGAAAAAGTTATGAGATCCCTGGATCAGGAATTTGATGATCTTTGTAAGAAGGGTGAAATTGACTGCATCTTCTTTGACGGCCGTCAAGATACAACTAAAGTTATGCTGAAAGCAGACATTTCAGATCGTCAGTTCCCCAGCATCATCAAAGAGCAGCATTATTCTGTGTGCAGTGAGCCAGGTGGTAAGATATCTCTACCACTTCACTCCTGAGAAAGGCTCAACGAGAAAAAACCCTGCTGAAGTTATTGCTGATAACCTTGTAGATTTCATGAAGAAGGGCATTGATTAAAGCCTGCAGGCCATTGGAGGTGATTCTACAAATGTTAACACTGGCTGGGAGGGTGGTTCCATGCATTGGGTAGAGGTCAAGCTTTGCCGTAAGCTGATCTGGTTGGTTTGTGCCCTCCACACTAACGAGTTACCCCTGCGACACTTGATCACAGCACTGGATGGGAAGACCTTGTCTAACAACAAGTGGACAGGTAACATTGGCAAGATGCTAGACACTGCAACCGAACTTGAAATTGATCCTTCATTCACCAAACTCTCAATTGGAGAGCCTCTTACTTCACTGAGTGACAATGTCGTAAAGGATCTCTCTGCTGATCAAGCGTATGGGTATAGGATCACACAGGCCATAAGGACAGGAGAACTTCCCACAGATCTGGCCCTTCTTGAAATTGGTCCAGTGAGCCATTCAAGGTGGTTGACAACAGCAAACAGGCTTTGTCGCATATGGGTTTCAAAACATGGCCTTAAAGGCAAAACCCTCAACAACTTAAGACTGATAGTGGAATACATTGTTGGTGTGTACTACTCCTGTTGGTTCAACATCAAAGTAAAACACTCTTGGGTGGAAGGCCCACGCCACATCTTGTTTCAGCTGCGGCTAGTTAGGCTGCAAAAGAAGGCTGTAGTGGATGCTGTTTTGCCAACCATCAAGCGCTCAGCATGGTATGCATTCAGCGAAATGATAATCCAGACACTCTTGTGCTCAGATGACAGTGAGGAGAGGAGAGCTGGTGTCCAAAAGATTGTTGACATGAGGGGTGGAGATGATGACACACTTGGAGATCTTTCTGTACGTCCCAAGAAGACACCTTCCACCAACCCCAGTGCTTCTTCCGTGTTGGAGCTGACAGACTGGTCTGACGGGGTATTTGAACCTCCTTTGACATGTAAACTGACTACAGCGGAAGTAAAGAAGTTCTTTGACAAGCCTATACAAGTTCCACAGTGGCCCTGTCATGCTCAGTCAATAGAGAGGTGTGTGAAACAAGTCACAGAGGCAGCAGGCAGGGTGTATACACATGAGAAACGTGAGGGCTATATCAGAGGCCAAGAAGCAAGTCGACGGCTGATGTCCAAGAACGAATCAAAGCAAGACTTAATGAAACTTGTTGTTTAAATATTTTTTTTTTACTGATGTCATTACTTTCTAATGTTGTTTTATGATTACAAGGATATGTTTTATGATTACTAGGATATGTTTTATGCAGAGAAACTAAAATTTTTGTAGCATTACCTGACAGTTTGAGAAGCTAAAATTAATAAATGTTGTTTTCCGAGAGCAATTTATGTGCTTTTTAATCAAACGTAGATTTACCAAGCTAAGTGTTGAGCAATCACAAAAATAATAGCAGATTTGAATTCTTCACATCCAAAAACATATTTTTAAAACCCCTCAGTGAAGGAATTGGCAAAAATTAATTTTCACCTCCCAAATTGACACACCCTACCTGAGTGTGGTAGTGACTGGTAAAGATATCGGCAAGCTTCTTGCAGTCCCTAAACTTACCTCCGAAAGTGCAAAAGCAATTGCAAAGGCTGTTGTTGAAACTGTAAAAGAATGGAATTTCACCAAGTGGATCAAAGTTATGTCGTTTAATACCACGGCACGTAATACAGGAAAGAGGGGAGGTGCCTGCATCCTGACTGAACAAATGTTGGACAAAAATCTTCTGCACCTAGCCTGTCGTCATCATATCCATGAGATTATAATTGGAAATGTATTTGGCGTCCTTTTTGGTCTCTCATCAGGACTTGATATTGCGATTACAGCTAGAGTGGAGTAACATCGATAAGAGTAAGCTTGAACCAGTGATTGGTGATAAAGAAGTGACCTTAGACATATCTGAATGGAAGAAAATAAATGAATTCTGTAAAACTAACCTAGAAGAACGTCAACCAAGAGATGATTACCGAGAAACCTTAGAATTAACATTGTTGTTTCTGGGAGAAGTACCTCCAGAGGACGAAGACTGATGCATACAGGTGCTCTACATCATGCACGTTGGCGAGCAAACTTAATTTATTCCATAAAGATTTATCTACTCCGTTCACAGGTTCGTCTAACATCAAGAGAAATATCATCTTTAAGAAGATTCAATTTATTCACTACAAAGATTTATGTAAAAGCATGGTTCCAATGCCCCCAAGCAACTTTAGCTCCTGCAAATGACCTTCAGCTGCTTCAGCAATTAAAAACTTACCGAGACACTGTCGTCTCCAAATCTGCACGCAAGGCATTCGGTAATCATTTGTGGTATTTAAGTGAATGTTTGATTGGTCTCCCTTTTTTTGATGATCGTGCCTTTAGAAATGAAGAGATTGATGGTCGCAGCTCTAAAAAATGGAGATAAATGCCCTCCAAATAGAATTTGTCTAACGATTGCTGAAGGAAAAGCTCTGTCATCATTTGTCACAGCAAACTCTCGACAACTGTTCTCAATTTTAGGGTTGGAAGATGACTTTCTAACTTCTGTAGATCCAGCTCAATGGGAACAGATTCCAGATTATCAAAACACTTCCAAGATTCTTGAAAGCATGAAGGTTGTCAATGATATAGCAAAAATGGGAGTAGCATTGATAAAGGACTTTAACGCCTCTGTAACGAGAAATGAGGAACAGACAGTTTTTGCTTCAGGTCGTTGAGGAACATCGTAAAACATTCCCAGATGCAAGAAAGGAAACATTAGTTGAAGGTCTCCAAAGTTCAACCAGAAAACAATGAGTTGTTAGCACCAACAAAACCGCCTCCATTGAGAGAATAATACTCACCCTTATGGGTGAGGGGGACCTGGAGCTGAACTCAAAAAAGACTAAGTAAAATCTTCTGAACTCTTGCGGCACCTCTAAAACATTTCCGATCTGTATACAAATTGGTATTCTGAGTTTTTTAGAAAATAAGAACAATATTATGGGTTCCGAAATTAACTTTTTGAAGATTATTTTATACATCCACCCTAATATATACACTACGTTCCAAATTATTAAGCAGATTACATTTTCTCCAATGTTTTTAAAAGTTTTTCCCCGATTTGAATGAAATTTGTAGCAAAGAATTACTAAATATAGTAGCACTGATTGTATTCATTTCGATAAAATATTTTGATAATTAAAATAATTATCTCTTTTTATTGAAAAATATGTAAAATATGATGTTCCGAATTATTAAGCAAGTATTCTATTTACAGAACTAAATGGTGAAAATGGGTAAGAAGGATTTAACACTAACTGAGAAAAGAAAAATAGTCAAGTTACTCGCTGAAAATATAAAATCTATTGAAATTGCGAAGCAGTTTGGCAGAGCTTATCGAACTGTAAACAAGTTTGTAGCGGAGGGTACCAAACTGAGGCAGCGAAGTGATAAAGGAGCTATGTATAAGAAAAGTGACAAGGCGGCAGATATCTGTAATCAAGCGCAAATTGCAAAGCATCCATTGTCCTCAAGTAAAGAGGTTTTTGAGCAGGCTGGCATACATAATGTACCAAGAACATCTCGATGTAGAATCCTCCAAACAATTGGCAAGACGTGTAAACCTACGATTCAGTCACTATTAACACCAAGGTACAAGCAGCAGCGTGTTGAATGGGCGCGTCAGTACGTGAAAACAGATTTTAATACTGTATTGTTAACCGATGAATGAAGAGCAACCCTTGAGGGATCTGATGGTTGGTCAAGAACATGGATTGCTAAGGGTAAATCTCTACCATGGAATGAGGTTTTCTTTTAGAAAGTTTGTGTAAGACTGGGCATTCATTTTTACACCATCAGGCACTCTGTATGGGACAGCTACTTCATTGCCTATCAATCCTGCCCAAAACATGACGCTACCTCCGCCTTGTTGGCGTCTTAATCTCGATGGTAGAAATTGGCTCTCAGCAATCCATCTTCTTGACCAAACATCCATCTTCTTGACCAAACATCAAGTCTCTCAACGGTTGCTTTTCATCCATCGGTGAACAATACAGTATTAAAATCTGTTTTCACGTACTGACGCGCCCATTCAACACGCTGCTTCTTGTATCTGGGTGTTAATGGTGACTGAATCTTAGGTTTACACGTCTTGCCAATTGTTTGGAGGATTCTACATCGAGATGTTCTTGGTACATTATGTTTGCCAGCCTGCTCAAAAACCTCTTTACTTGAGGACGATGGATGCTTTGCAATTTGCGCTTGATTACAGATACCTGCCGCCTTGTCACTTTTCTTATAGCTCCTTTATCACTTCGCTGCCTCAGTTTGGTACCCTCCGCTACAAACTTGTTTACAGTTCGATAAGCTCTGCCAAACTGCTTCGCAATTTCAATAGATTTTATATTTTCAGCGAGTAACTTGACTATTTTTCTTTTCTCAGTTAGTGTTAAATCCTTCTTACCCATTTTCACCATTTAGATCCGTAAAAAGAATACTTGCTTAATAATTCGAAACACAATATTTTACATATTTTTCAATAAAATGAGATAATTATTTTAATTATCAAAATATTTTATCGAAATGAATACCATCAATGCTGCTATATATAGTGATTATTTGCTACAAATTTCATTGAAATCGGGGAAAAACTTTTAAAAACATTGGAGAAAATGTAATCTGCTTAATAATTTGGAACGCAATATATATATATATATGTATAGAAACGACGTAAGTATAGAGGAGCGTTCTGCACACGAGGAAGAGAAATAACGAACAAATGAAAAATGAGGTACCCGCCCGGGAATCGAACCCAGGATCTTCCAATGCCGGTCAGATATGCTATCCACTACACCGACCGGCATTGGAAGATCCTGGGTTCGATTCCCGGGCGGGTACCTCATTTTTCATTTGTTCTTTATTTCTCTTCCTCGTGTGCGGAACGCTCATCTATACTTACGTCGTTTCTATACATTAATATACTGCGTGGTCATTGCAGTATTATATATATATATATATATATGTTAACCCCTCCGTCTATGGCCCTGAGTCGGTTCGGAATCGACGGGGGTTCTGGTAAGGATGCAGCAACGGATATTTCTTCTATAACATTCTAATTCTTTTCGGTCGCCACTCTGTTAAACTCTTGGCTACAGACTCGCCAGACTGTTATGCCAATATCTTCTATGGTGCTTGGGTTGTCTCTTAATTTGGCCAAAGGGTCGCCAATTTTTAATTCTTCTCTTTTTATAATACTCTGATACTTTCTCTGATACTAAAATTATCGACTTTTCTTTTATAACTTGTCGACTTAACTGACTAAGTTCCTGAAGAGAGCAAGGCTCGAAGGAAAATATAAAAACTTCTTTCTACTGTGGTTTACTTCTCAAAATATACAGTTAGTGCTCTGAATTACAAGGGTAGAGGTTCGACCTCTTTCGACCATGGCTCAGGCCGGAATCTAAAAAAAGACTAAGGAGGCAAGGGGCCTCTGCCCCCTCCCCGCAGCAAGGCTGCTAACAAAGGAGTCCTAATGAAGTGCTATGATGAAGAAGTCTAATGCAGAAGTGCTGTCATTTTTACAAGTACATGTATAATATAAATTTAAATGTTTTGGGGGAGGACAGTTGAAGGTTAAATTTCCCCCCTTTTTTAAACACAATCAGATGTTTTGAAAGATTTCAACTAAAAAAAAATAAAAATAAAAACTAATTTGTATTTTTCGCCGTCTACATTTATGAAGGCGATATCATTTCGTAATAGTACACATAAGTACAAATTAAGTACACGACTGAGTACGTATTAATTTTGGTTCATTACAATTACGATTACAATTATGGATTACTTCACATTCGCTTATGATTGTTCATTACAGTTCTATTAAAGTACATTCTGACATTATAAATTAAATCATTACATTTAATTACAGTTTCAATGAAGTACATTACAAGTTATTATTAATTACAGTTTCATTAAAGTACATTACGTTATATTAAATTAAAGTATTACAGCTAATTACAATTAAACAGTTACTATAACTTTGTTTTGTTTTTTTACAGTGTTTCATATTAATAGACAATTTAGATGTTAGAAATATAATACAAAGTACATGGCACATACGAGATAATTTATTTACGAAATAATATGCTATAATATGTTATGAATTTGAAATCAGAGCGAACGGAGATATTTTATCTTTGAGGCGCTCGAATCTGCCAGTCAGCGGAATTCGATCACTTTAACCTCAGCATTTTTGAATATCTTGAGGGGTGAACGCACTTGAAAAAAAATAATAAAAAAAGCAATACGAGAACATATTTGAGCGTTTTCGCACGAATGAGAAAAATGAATATTTAATAAAATTTATATAGGATAATGATCAAGATAAGATATGGACGTATGGGGGCGGGAGATATGGTCGAATAATAGTTATATTTATACTACATAACATATAAATAATGACTTCTATAGTGTTTCGTCCTCAGTATGATGTTAAAGAATTTTCCTACATTGAATACTAGATATATGATGGAGGGAAAATGTGACGTCATAGTTATTGAATTTTTACGTATAGTACAAATCATTATTAGGAAGATTTACAAGAACGAATTAGAGACAAAGAGTGGGTAGTAATGACTAAGAAGTACAACTACGGGTTCCAATCCTGTTACATGCAATGTGTATGCATAATCTAGGGTCGAGGGTGAGATGCAAGACAATTCATAATTAATTATAATAACTTCTATAACAAATGGAAAATGGATACGACTAAACCATAGATATGGTAGATCGTAGGGTTGTGACACGAACAAAAATAGGAAGCTACAAGTAAAATTATTATCCAAACTCGCGTTAAGCGATTTTGGTTCTTATGTAAAAATGAATACTGATTATTCATTGTTCATTTTTTACATTGCTCTCCCCTTTTAAAATGATATTTATACAATAATATAATAAAATTAATACAATACAATACAATTGAGAAAATAACATCGTAACTAATTCAAGTTAGGTGACGAATTTTTCTTTACATTACAAGTTTTATACAGAACAAGTGAGTTATTATATAATATAAAAGAATTCAAAGATTAATACTTTAATTTAGATAAACAATTAAGTTAGACAAAGAATGATATTGTTAAATTTTTTTACAAAAATTTTTATTTTTCTGTGGGAAAAATTATGTACATAATGAATAGAGTAAAAGGGAAAAATATAAATTTTAAAGTTCATGGATTTTTCGAGGCTTCCATGATAGTACAATTGATAACTAATTTTATTGACTATTGTAGATAAAAAATCGAATTATGTAATGGATGATGTATAGACCTGTGGCCAAGTGTGTATTTGGGTGTATTAGGTGCAAAGTGTGTATTTTACAATTTCGAGGGACATATTAGCTGATAGGATTGTTCAAGTAACTGAATAAATGCATGAGGAAAAATTTATATATAGTAAGCAAAAATGCGTAGGACTATATAAATAGCATAGTTAGCACTTACACGCTATGAAATAGTTTATTGTGACATCCAATGATTTTAGCATAAGGTTTGTATGTATATATATATATATATATATATATATATAGTGCGCATACATGCGTGTGTATGTGTAGGGATTTGGGAGGTTTTTGAATTAACAAAGTTTAAAAATAATGTATAATAATTTAAGATGGGTTTAGGGTTATAAAATCTTTTGAGTCAATTATTGTTGTTATTATTATTATTATCATTATTATTATTATTATTATTATAAAATCCTTTAAGTTCAAGGTAGTATTTAAGTATTTAATTAAATCAGTTACACGTATTAAGGTAATAAAAAGAAATGTACTTAGAGGACCTTACAATTAATGAAAGTAAATCTAGCGGTATTAAAAATTAAATTTTGAAGATGGAATTAAATTCGACTACGACAATTACTCAGTATTAATTGAATTAAAAAAATATAAAAAATATAAAGTTTGAAAATAGAAATCAATGATAAACTATAATAAACTAAGCATATAATATTCTTAAAAATAAAAAAAACACAACTTAACATAAACGGAGGTTATGTTCCATAGTACTAAAGAGGAATTAACCATGGTTGAACCATTTCTTCGGTTGTCACTGGGTTCAACTGGGGTTGGGGGTATGAAAATAAAATAAACTTAAAAGACAAAGTTTGTAGTACGACATTCGGGGGAATTGAGTGACTAAGCGGGGGGTATAAGTCTGAAATTGACAATTACATCTTTCGTGAGCACTTTGCTCTTTTTTTTTTTTTTTTAAAGATTGCTTGTCACACTACTTAGAACAAAAAATTAAAAGAGTTCAACAAACGGAGGGACGGCATGTTCCTCATATACATTACAATAATTACCAAAATCGTTACAAACAATTGTAAAAACTATTTTGGTTACAAATAATGAATTACATTTCGTAAAAATTGGTCGTTGCCAATTTACCGGCAGTTTTTAAATAAGTTTCTTATGTTCTTGTGGTTCGGAACCCACGTAAAATTGTAGGTCCCCTCCGCCACCACGGAGGACATACACAATACACGATTACGAACACAGTTAGGTAGACCAGCCATGAGTGGATCCTAGGGTCTTTGTTGGTCTGAAACATTATAACATTATATTTATATATGTAAAACTGGCATGAAAAGAAAAGACAAATCGGTCAATTTCCTTCTCACAACAAGAAAAAAGGTTAAACTAAAGACGCAACCCGGTCAATTCAGGTTGAATTAAATTCTCTTTTACAACACAAAAAAGGTTGAATTAAATTCTTAGATTACATTTTCTTAAATTAAATTTTCTTAAATTACAAAGAAAAAGTTGAATTCAATTGACTGCATTGAAATAACTTGGGACTTGTAATAAAAATGACTTGGGACTCGAAATAAAAATGACTTGGGACTCGAAATAAAAATGACTCGGAATAAATCTCTCTGACATGGAATAAATCTCTCTGACTCGGAATAAATCTCTCTGACTTGGAATAAATCTCTCTAACTTGGAATAAATCTCTCTAACTTCAAATAAAACTCTCTGACTTCAAATAAAACTGACTTGAACTCTATCAAGTATTCTGAAACTGAAAATGAAACTTAACTGTCTAACTTGAACGCTTGTCAAGTATTCTGAAACGTAAACTGTCTAACTTGAACGCTTGTCAAGTATCTTGAAACTTAAACTGTCTAACTTGAACGCTTGTCAAGTATCTTGAAACTTAAACTGTCTAACTTGAACGCTTGTCAAGTGAAGATTAACTGAAAATGGAAAATGACTGCACTTGATCTTTATCAAGTGGAGACAATTAACCTCTGTTTTGGTTGACCCTCTTGGTGCAACCTTCTGACTTGAAAAACTGACTTCAAAAAATGACTTCAAAAAATGACTTCAAAAAATGACTTCAAAAAATGACTTCAAAAAATGACTTCAAAAAATGACTTCAAAAAATGACTTCAAAAAATGACTTCAAAAAATGACTTCAAAAAAATGACTTCAAAAAAATGACTTCAAAATTACTTCAAGTATCTTTATAAATCTCTGGGGTTTGGTTGTCCCTTTTGGTTACAACCAACTGAAACTGTCTGAAAACTGAAAATGGAACTTGAAACTGCTTCAAGTAACTCTATAACTCTATAAACTCTCTCTAAACTCTCTCTCTCTTAATTTGCAAGTCAATTCAATTCAATAATTTGAAAAAAATTTGCAAACAAAAATATAAAGTGTAAACAACATTTCACTCTAATGTACACGAAGGTACGATACTATTATGTTTGATACATAAAATAAAATTATTCTATACTGAATATAACTGAAAATAACTGAAATTAACTCTCTTTGAAATTAACTCTCTTTGAAATTAACTCTCTTTGAAATTACTGTTTCAATAAAAGCAAATGTATCACTGGTGTATGGAATGTTCACTGTGTTTCTTGTGAATTCTGACTTGATACTCATTATTAACTGTTAATAATAGTGACTTTTCAAATGTTTATAAATTACTTAAAAAAACAAACTGTACTTAACAAAATTTTCTATGGGGAAATCCTTGAGACGTGTCCTGAAGACGTCTTGCTGGCTACTTCTTCTTGGATGAAAACTAGGCGTGGAGAACTTGGAGTCGTGACACACCGGTTCAAGGGTGGATGTTACGAACAAGAAATCATGACACGCCGGTCAAATGGTTTTATCCTGATGCAGGGTAATTTCTATCTTGGCCAAAGAGTGGCCTCTTCTTAAAATCTTCTTGCTAAAATAATAATCTTCTTAAAATAATCTTCTTAAAATAATCTTTTTATCCTGGTAAAGGGTCGCCAGACTGTTAACCCCTCCGTCTATGGCCCTGAGTCGGTTCGGAATCGACGGGGGTTCTGGTTAGGATGCAGCAACGGATATTTCTTCTATAACATTCTAATTCTTTTCGGTCGCCACTCTGTTAAACTCTTGGCTACAGACTCGCCAGACTGTTATGCCATATCTTCTATGGTGCTTGGGTTGTCTCTTAATTTGGGCAAAGGGTCGCCAATTTTTTAATTCTTCTCTTTTTATAATACTCTGATACTTTCTCTGATACTAAAATTATCGACTTTTCTTTTATAACTTGTCGACTTAACTGACTAAGTTCCTGAAGAGAGCAAGGCTCGAAGGAAATATAAAAACTTCTTTCTACTGTGGTTTACTTCTCAAAAATATACAGTTTAGTGCTCTGAATTACAAGGGTAGAGGTTCGACCTCTTTCGACCATGGCTCAGGCCGGAATCTAAAAAAAGACTAAGGAGCCAAGGGGCCTCTGCCCCCTCCCCGCAGCAAGGCTGCTAACAAAGGAGTCCTAATGAAGTGCTATGATGAAGAAGTCTATGCAGAAGTGCTGTAATTTTACAAGTACATGTATAATAAACTTAAATGTTTTGGGGGAGGACAGTTGAAGGTTAAATTTCCCCCCTTTTTTAAACACATGATCAGATGTTTGAAAGATTTCAACTAAAAAAAACTAAAAATAAAAACTAATTTGTTTTTTCGCCGAGTCTACATTTATGAAGCGATATCATTTCCGTAATAGTACACATAAAGTACAAATTAAGTACACGACTGAGTACGTATTAATTTTGTCATTACAATTACGATTACAATTAATGGATTACTTCACATTCGCTTATGATTGTTCATTACAGTTCTATTAAAGTACATTCTGACATTATAAATTAAATCATTACATTTAATTAGTTTCAATGAAGTACATTACAAGTTATTATTAATTACAGTTTCATTAAAGTACATTACGTTATATTAAATTAAAGTATTACAGCTAATTACAATTAAACAGTTACTATAACTTTGTTTTGTTTTTTTTAACAGTGTTTCATATTAATAGCAATTTAGATGTTAGAAATATAATACAAAGTACATGGCACATACGAGATAATTTATTTACGAAATAATATGCTATAATATGTTATGAATTTGAAAATCAGAGCGAACGGAGATATTTTATCTTTGAGGCGCTCGAATCTGCCAGTCAGCGGAATTCGATCACTTTAACCTCAGCATTTTTGAATATCTTGAGGGGTGACGCACTTGAAAAAAATAATAAAAAAAGCAATACGAGAACGTATTTGAGCGTTTTCGCACGAATGAGAAAAAAATGAATATTTAATAAAATTATATAGGATATGATCAAGATAAGATATGGACGTATGGGGGCGGGAGATATGGTCGAATAATAGTTATATTTTACTACATAACATATAAATAATGACTTATATAGTGTTTCGTCCTCAGTATGATGTTAAAGAATTTTCCTACATTGAATACTAGATATATGATGAGGGAAAATGTGACGTCATAGTTATTGAATTTTTACGTATAGTACAAATCATTATTAGGAAGATTTACAAGAACGAATTAGAGACAAAGAGTGGGTAGTAATGACTAAGAAGTACAACTACGGGTTCCAATCCTGTTACATGCAATGTGTATGCATAATCTAGGGTCGAGGGTGAGATGCAAGACAATTCATAATTAATTATAATAACTTCTATAACAAATGGAAAATGGATACGACTAAACCATAGATATGGTAGATCGTAGGGTTGTGACACGAACAAAAATAGGAAGCTACAAGTAAAATTATTATCCAAACTCGCGTTAAGCGATTTTGGTTCTTATATAAAAATGAATATTGATTATTCATTGTTCATTTTTTACATATATATATATATATATATATATATTACACAAATTCGTCATTAAATTCGCAGAATTTCCATTAACTACTTACCGCAAACTATCATATAAAATACACCCTTAATTTAAAATCGCATTTACTCTTTTCATAAAGAAATCCATATTCGTGTAGTAACGAGTTAAAAAGCCAATAAGTTCCACGATTTTACTGACTGGACTGCATACGTGTAATTTAGGGTGGTCCATAATTTCACTTTTTAAAATTTTTAATGGTCCAACATGCTAATGTTATGGGCATTGGTGCAAGAAACAACATGGTTACCAGTTTTTGGAGTTCCGGTAATATCAGACCCCCCCTCCCACGGCCAATTTATATTGCATAGTAAAAAACTAAGTAAAAACATCTTTTAAGCATTTTTTTAAAGATTAATCATATTTAATCTTAAATAAAAGCATACATATTGCATATCAATTTATTCAGAAATCAACTTTGCACATTTTGGTGTATAAAGTGATTATTTATTCGTAACAGTATACATAGAAATGTTCTATAACAGCTGATTAAGCCAATATTTTATGTGTTTTTCAGATATCCAATGATGTATATAGTATATGATGCATTTTTCACTTGGTTGATTCTAATCTTATTTTAAATGAATATCATGGCTACTCCTAAGAAATTAAATATAAAGTTAAGGAAAAGCAGTTATGATCCAATTATTGGTAATCTTAAAGATGAACTGATTCCTACAGGACTATTCCAGCTATCATCCCAATCAGATGCACTTCAGCACTTCTATCATTTAAAAAGAAATGATATGGTTGCCGAGGTTGCTCTATTACTTCTTGGGGAAAACGTCTCAAACACTGGTGTGAGATGGGCTAAGCCTGGGGCAGTACACTATGCGAGGTGGATGCCATCTGTATTGTATCCAGCAAAGATGTACGCATTCTCTGATCAAGCTGGGTATGATTCAAATATGATAGCAAAACTAGAGAGAATGTGCATATTCAACTGCCTCTACTATATAAAACCTTGGTTGCTTGCTTCCGTCTCCTGTCATGCACCTGTCAACGATTTAAATCTTTTTAATGAACTCATTGAATATAAAAATTATGATCACGATGTAGCATCCAGTGCTCTTAAGGGATTAAATGGTCAGCTATGGTATCTGACTGAGGAACTAGTACCACTTGCTTTGTTTTCCCGGCAAATTTCAGATGCAGAAAAAAGTCTGATTGCAAAGTCAATGAAGAAAGTCTGTCAAATCAACCCGCAACACCCTCCTCCCAAAGGTCAGCCAATCTTCCCTAAGCTAACAAATACAACTAAACTGTGTCAGTTAGTTGGTCAGCGTTCTTCAATTGTTTTCCAATGCTTGGGTACTAGTGGTGACTGGCTAAATGAACCTGTTACTTCTTGGAAAAATTGTAAATCTTTCTAAGTTATGGAGAACTTTGTCAAAAATATGAAAGTTGTGAATGATCCTGCTGAGAGAGCAATCAAGCTGATTGAAGATTTCAAAGACAGAATTGTTAATAATGAATCACAAAAACAATTTCTGGTAAAAGTTATAAAGCAACATCGACGCCTTCTTCCAGACTTCAAGAAAAAATCTTTGGCTGAAATGTATAATTATGTTAAGTGAGCGTTTATTGTGTAATGTTATGCAGAAGTATTTATCTTTTTAATTAAACTTTGGTATAATTTTTTAATCATTGTAAAAGGAATTAATTTTTGTTTAAAAATAAATGCAAAAAAAAAAACGATGGGGACCTGGAATCAGGTTTGTTCCCACTCGAAATATACTGTAGCTGGCTTGATAAGCTGGTCTAATTTCGAGCCCATCGCCGCGAAGTTGCCTGGGATGATGCTTCAGGGTGGCAGTAACACCCCTAGAATATATAATTAATTAAAATAATATATTATTACCAAGAAAAAATAATATAGTCATATGTTTATTCACAGAGAAGCGGAAAAACTTTCGTTTTCTGTCAAATTTTTAGGACCCATATAAATTGGGGATGGGGGGAGGGGGTCTGATATTACCGGAACTCCAAAAACTGGTAACCATGTTGTTTCTAGCACTACTGCCCACAACATTAGCCCGTTGGACCATTAAAAATTTTAAAAAGTGAAATTATGGACCACCCTAAGTCGTGTATACTGTATATAGGAGCCGTTCAAAAGTTATGTAACGCTATTTTTGCTAAAACATGACATCCCAGATCCCCCAGGGACGTCGTTCTGTAACGCTAGACCAGACACCCCCTAAATGTTATGTAACACTTCCCCCACCCCACACCCTATACGTTGCAGGGGGTGGGAGTGTTTGGTTTTAGCAAAAATAGCGTTACGTAATTTTTGAACGGTGCCATACCTCGTAACCTCAAAGCAGTTCCGTGCGTTGGTCTCTCTTCACACGAAGGTGAAGCTGGTGGCCTCGCCTCTAGGCCTGGCTTGGTGGAGGAGCGAGTTGCTCTCTTACGCTCTCCACTGCACATATCCAGGTAAGGTACACCCGGCTCATCTGGTACCGTCCTGAGCCAGGCATCTAGTCTTCTCTTGAATACTTCAACTTTGACCCCTGTAACGTTTCTGAGGTCCTTTGGAAGCTGGTTAAAAAGTCTTGGGCCCCTGACGACCAAGCTATTTTCCTTCAGTGTTGAAGAGGTCCCTTTTTGGGTCTTTAATGTGGGAACAATACACATTCTGCCTTTCCTATTTTCCAGCGTTGTTTGGATGGTAATTGGGTATAGTTTGAGGTTTGGTACCAGTTTTTCAATAATTTTTACGTATGGTGCACCTCTCTCTCTTCTTTCCAGGTAGTACAGATTTAGTTTACGTAGTCTTTTCCAGTAGTTGAGTTCTTTGCAGCCATCAGTCTTGGCTGTGAAGTGTGTCTGCGTTTCTTCTAGTTTATTAATTTCTTCCTTTTTATATGGGGACGTCAAAACTGAGCAGTATTCAAATTTTGGTATGATCAGTGTTCTCAGCAGGGGAATCATTACTGTCTTGTTCTTAGTACCTGTCCCGCGACTCTTTTTGTTTTGTTTATCGCTATCTGATTTTGTGTCTCAAATTTGGCATCATCGGTCATTATTACCCCGAAGTCAACTGCTTTCGTGCTTCTCTGAATTTCCGTCTATCTGGAGCATGATATGTACAGTAATCTGTTTAAGTTCCTCATTTCTACCATATCTCAAGAACTGAAATTTCTCGGTGTTAAAAGTCATATTGTTGTCTTCTGACCATTTGTATATTTTGTTTGTGTCCCTCTGCAAGGCTTCCACTTCATTTGCATCGCTGATTTTTCTGCTGATCTTCGTATCGTCCGCAAAAGATGTTACTATAAGGTTGCTGTTTACTCCACTGTCTATGTCTGTTAGCATGCTAATGAACAGGAGTGGGGCCAGTACTGTACCTTGTGGTACTGAACTGCGTACTTCTGATTCTGATGATGATACACCTTGAATTTTGACGACCTGTAGACGTTCTCTGAGGAAGTTGTAGATCCGTTTTCCCCCTTTGCCTGTTATTCCCATATGTTTCATTTTATATGCTATTATACCATGATCGCATTTGTCGAAAGCTTTAGCAAAATCTGTGTACATGACATCATAATTTTCATTGCCTTCAAATGCATCTAGGATATTGTTATATTGCTCTAAAAGTTGTGATAGGCATGATCTTGATCCGAATCCGTGCTGATTTTCGTTGAATCTTTTCAGTGCCTCTAAGAAGTCATAGATTTTCTCTCTGACTATTCTTTAAAATATTTTGGTGAGGTGGGACGTCAATGACACTGGTCTATAGTTCTTTGCTTCAGATCTGTCCCCTCCTTTATATATAGGGACAATGTTCGCTCTTTTCATGATGCTCGGTATTTCCCCACTGTCTAGGGATCTTCTCCATATCCAGTATAAGGGTGTAGCTATTTCATTTTTACAGTTTTTAATCAGTAATGCATTCCATTTGTCCGGACCTGCAGCTGAATGTGATTTCATTTGTCCTATAGCTGTCGCTACATCTTCTGGGGTAAAATCAAAGTCTGTTATACATTCTCCTTGCAATTTCTCTTCGAAGAATGCATCTATGTCAGGTATCGCTTTGTCACTCTTTTTGGGTACTGGAGACCAATTTATACTGGGCTCTCAATATTTCAGATATTTCTTCTGGTGGAGTGAAACACAACTTTTTATTTCAAATTTATTTGCCTCACTTGGTTTTTGGTGTATTAGAACACAAAAATGATGTATTCATTCATTTAATGTTTGTAACTCAAACCATCTCTCGCATTTTTACAAAAAAGCAAAATGGCCATCAGCCGGTTATCCACAAATAAAAATATGCTCATAACATAAAAACTAAGTGTTCTATAAAAAAAAAAAAAAATTGAAGAAAAACGCTTTATAATGCAAAACTATACTTAAAAACACCATTGTGCATACATTGTATTGAAATAAAATTGTATCTGGTCTCACTTGGTTGGATGCTGTAAATCAATTACATTTGAATGGGATATAAAACCCCTCATCTCAAATATTATTATTTTTTCAGGAGAGGCATCAGATCCTTTTTGGTTTCAAGTGAGGGAAGCAGAGAGCGACTTTTTATTCTTGACCTAATAAACCCGTCTCTTGATTCCTGTGATATTACTGATGCTGATGCATCTGTAACCAACTTCACGGCTCTTTCGACGTTTTGTGTGTGAATGGGGTATTGCTCAACTTTGAAACATTTTGTTTCGTACTCAAGCAATTCTTCATCACACAATTTAGAAGCGAGAGGTGGTTCACTGATATCAGTCCTATCCCAGAAGATGATGTCTGTCCAATGTGATGCTTTGAAATTCAATTCTGGTACTCTAAATTCTCTGATTTTCCTTGTATTTGCTTCCTTACACTGTCTTGTCTGTATTATTCGATCGATTGCAACTTTGAGCAGCTTTTGCTCACTATCTGACAGCATTGATAAAAGAATATTTTATGAGTGAGCAAAATAGGCATTCCGTGAAATAAAAGGTTGGAAAACTTTTTGTATATCTTTTGGGGTAACAGGTTGAACCTTTTTATCGCATCAACGATATGTTTGGGTCCATCAGGCAGATACGGTTTAAATTTTATATTGAACCAGTTAGGACCATAGTTTGTTACTATGAACAGAACAAGGCTACGTAACTCTCTGGAGGGATTTTTTGGGAGACATAATAACGACATAGTCTGTTAGCTAGAGTTAACCATCTAGAGTTGTTAAGGGGACCAAGCTCGAGTTTCTCTAGGCTTCCGTCAACATATCCTTCTCTTATGGCCCCAATTATTCTGAACATGTATTGTTGATCATTACTTAAATCTTCTATGAGCTCATCTGTGAGAACTGGGATGCTATCGGCCCCATCCGTAATTGGGGAGAACTTTACCACAATCATCACATGGCAAGTCTTAAGAGCATTACCAATAGATCCACTGAATGATTTTGGCCCAGTTGTTTTCCCGTCGTATCGCTCAAACAGATGCCTTAAGGGAAGTTCATTTGTATGTAACATACAAACGCTCCATTGCAAAGGTCGGTTCAGCTTCTGCTCGATGAAATGGATTATGCCACCTTTAGACCCAGTGTGACATTCGTACTGTCGCACCCTATCACCTGGAGATTCTGGTCTAGTGTCACTTCATTCAAGTAAGCGAACAACGATTCAGATACATCGTTTGCTTTTCCAGATTTAGGCCTCAAATGGTTAAGGTATTCTCCACCAGGCTCACTCAATAGTACATAATGTTCTTCAACAATAATTATATCCTGGTACCATTTACCATCTTTATTTGTCTTTACCAACGTCTTGTCTTTTCTCCCCTCAAGATATACTGTAAAGCTTTAACATTGTTAGAAAATCTAGAAGAGGAAGAACCATTGTTGTCCCAAGGCGATATGATGACTAAGCTGATTGATGCAGCATTGCTTGTATATATTAAGTTAAGGTGTATATATATCCATCTCATAATTGTAAGGTTAGTGAAAAATTAACTTAATTTAGAGCTAGCATTTTTGGGCTCTTGTGGCATCATTGTTTGGCCACTCTGGTGGCATCATTTTGGGGCGCTGCGCGTCCTTTCTACTCGTTTGTGGAACGTCGTACTTACAGGGTGTGGTCTTATAGAGAGCTCTCTTGCAATTCAGTTTGGTTGTTTAGATACAAGATTGTTGCATCGTGCAATAGTCCAGGTTGTGTTGTTGTTGCAAGGTTGAGAAAGAAGACCATAAATAGTGCCCCTTTTGTTTTTATCTTAAATTCATACAACTGAGGCCTAAGGTAGGCCCACATCGAGTCAACAACCCTGAGGTAGGACCTAATAGGATCTCAAATCCGTAAGTTTTAATTTTAGCCTAACTTGGGCTGTAGGTTGAACTGGCCCTTTAGAACTTGGCCGTTCACGGCTCAGCTGGGATTTTGAACCCAACAAATAAATAAAATAACAAACATCACCATAACTTTGTGCAGCTTCAACTTGTAATGTTTTTTTCAATTTCTGTCTCTCTCTTCTCACCTTACTTCGATCAATAAAAAAGTGTCTTTTTCGGGAATGATAACCAAATCCACCAAAGTAGCTGAAGCAATGGCCGATGCAACCCTATCTGAAACACCAAATCTATCGGCTTCCATGGCGAGATTGGGTAAAGGGGCTCTCATTTGAATGTTGGAGCATTCATATTCAGACTCAGTTGTTGAACTTTCTTCGGTACTAGAGAGATCAGTATTAGTATCAGGTGAAAGCACATCATCAATGACTACCTTTTCGAATTCTTCATGCATGATTATTTTTCTTCGCTTACTTCCTTGTTGCTCCTTCAACTTTCTTGCATTTCTTTTTGCTATAGATCTTGAAAGGGTAACATCCACACCTCCACTCACCATATTTCGCATAGTCCTCTGATCCTTAAGGAATTCCAGTTCTTCTTTGGGTATTCTTGATTCTTTTGGACAAGCACAAATAATATGTTTTTCTTTACATCCGCTTTTTCGGCAACCAAAATGTTGGTGCGAAACTAAGTTGCATTTACAGGCACAAATGTCAAGAGTTCTACCATGATTTTTTTAACAATTCAATAAGCTTCGCACTGCTTTTGGATCGATTGAGTTGCGTGACCTTGTCGGTAAAGCGTTTCAGCTTGGTAATTATGGATTTTTCACTCATTGAGGGTATTGATGAACGTTTCCACACTTCAACCAATGCTTCTGCTATCGTTTCGAGAATATTATTATTTGCCAATTTTGCAGATGAGCCTTCCTTCAGTAGAAGAAAATATCTCCCAACCTGCATATTAGAGGGTAAGACATTATGTGGCAATTCACTTGGAATTCCGAACAGAAAATGTTACTTCACGACTGTCTAGTTAGTAGGGATTTTGCCATATTTAGATCTGAGGTTAAATTTCTACAGAAATATCTATGAAAATCTGAAAAAATACAAAACACGGAATTAGTTAAAACAAATTATACGAGTATATAAGCTCTAAAACTAAAATGTAAACATATTTTACTCAATAGTCTTTGTAGCCACCCATGCTACAATATGTAGCATGCGGCTCCTACCCCCATCCCTTATCAGCCATATGCAAGATGTCATTGACCTCGAGTGAGCCTGATGTTTAGATAAACATCTGTGTGTTCTTAAGTAGTTGGTGATATTTACCTTAAATTTACCTTAAAGCGCTTCTGCCTCAAGGGTGCGCTGCTCCCACGAAGTCCGCTCAGCGCCTCCTGAGGCGGGGCCACGACGGGGTCGCCACCCTTCTTTTCTCTTGCTCCTGCCATACGATTTGGTCCCCTATTGAATTTGTGGGGGCTGGTCTGGCAGAGGAATACCCTGGCACTGTGGGTTGGTCGGGTATGTTGGCTAAAAACATGTCCAAGTGTTTTTTAAAAGTATCTACTGGGACTGCACTTATATCTCTAAGGTACTGAGGCAAGGAGTTAAACAGGCGAGAACCCTGCCTAGAGATACTATTATACTGAAGGGTTTGAATTCTTCTCAGACTGTTTGGTGGGAGGTGATATTTTTTACACATTCTGCCAGTTCTTGTTAAGGTGGGCACAATTGGTTCAGTATTGAGGGCAACTAAAAGCCCTTCTACAATTTTCCAGGTGTAGATTAGGATGTATCTCTCAAACCTTCTCTCTATGGAATAAAGGTTGAGGCCTCTGAGCCTATCCCAGTAGTTTAATTTGTTTTTACTTGCCTGTTGCCCATCAGGTTGCCCATCAGGTTGTTTAATATACGAGGTAAAGGTTCTTTGTAGGCCCTCAATTTTTTGCAATTCATTCTGTTTGTGGGGAAACCATAATTGAGAGCAGTAGTCAATGCGTGGAAGGACAAGTGATTTCCACAGGGTAAGCATGGTCATACTGTCCCTAGTTCTGAATGTCCTCAGTATATATCCTATTAGTTGTTTGCATGATGAGGTTACTTTGTCAATGTGCCTGTTGAATGTTGCATCTTCAGATAATATAATCCCTAGATCCCTGACATGATCAGTTTGTACAATATCTTTTCCTGTGGGTCCAGTGTAGTTGAATTGTTCTTTCAGGTATTTATTTGGTCCATACTTAATTAGTTCAAATTTGTCTTCATTGAAGGCCATATTGTTTGCATCTGCCCATGCATATATAGTTTGTAGATCTTTTTGTAGCTCTACACAGTCTTCTTTTTCTGTAATTGGTCTTAGTATTTTGGTATCGTCTGCGAATGACAGGAGAGAGCTTCCTAGGTTACAGTTATATTGTTTAGCATTATAATGAATAGAATGGTCCTAGTACTGTGCCTTGCGGCACTCCACTAATCACTTCTTTTTCTATAGATCTTGCTCCATTTACAATTGTTATTTTTTTCTGTCAGAGAGAAAGGCATGGATCCATTTCCTATTTTTCGACAAATACCAAGTTCTTTTAGTTTATGGAATAATATACCATGGTCAACCTTGTCAAAATTTTGCAAAGTCTAGATATATGACATCAACATTGTGGTTTTCTCCCAAATATTGTAGGATTGTATTGCAATGGTCTATAAGTTCAGTAAGGCAGGATCTCTTGTGTCTAAAGCCATGTTGAAAGTCTTCTAAGAGATGTTCATTTTCTATAAAACTGACAATGTGCCTTTTCAGGACTTTCTCAAATATTTTAATAATATGGGAAGTCAAAGATATGGGTCTATAGTTCTTGGCTTCCTTTCTTTTGCCTCCTTTGTAGATTGGGGTAATTTTGCTTGTTTCATGATTGGTGGTATTCTACTGGTGTCTAGTGAGGATCTCCACAGGATTTTCAAAGGCAGAGATAAAGTATGTTTGCATTCCTTAAGAATCTTGGCTCCAATTCCATCTGGACCAGGGCTGAACTCCCCGGTAGCTCTGTTATTGCCTGTTGTATATCTCTAGTGGTTATTTGTATATCTTCCAATAATGGTCTGTCTTGGTCATTTTCTTCTCTATCAAAAAATGCTGTAGTTTTTATTTTCTTTGCTACTACAGGGGTACTCCAGCTTAAAGCATATTGAGATTGTAGAATGTTTGCCATTTCCTGTGTATTAGATGTGAGAGTTAGTCCATCTTTAGCAAGCAATGGGCCAATGCCCGTTTTGATAACTGCTTTGCGTTTAGCATAGCTAAAGAAGAATTTGCTATTTTCCTTTATAGTGCCAATAGCTTTGTGTTCATTATCACTATTCTCTCTTATGGTTGACTCCTTTATTTTAAGTTCTAACATCAGTATCTGATTCCGGATGTTACTATGTCTTGTATCACTTAATTGCTTTGTCAGTTGTTTAGATAGCTTTGTTCTCTTTCTCATAAGTGTCCTTCTGTATCTGTGTTCTTTTGTCAGGTGCTTCTTTGCAATATCATTTTTCTTTGGTGTGTTTGTATAATGCTGATGATAGCAGGTAAGTAGTATAGCCGAAAAAGGGGAGAGTGCAAGAATGTTGCAGGTTATTATGTAATGTTGCAAAATGGGAGAGTGCAAGAATGTTGCAGGTTATTATGTAATGTTGCAAAATGGGAGAGTGCAAGAATGTTGCAGGTTATTATGTAATGTTGCAAAGGGGGTGGGGGTTGTTGCAAAGGGGGGTGGGGGTGGGGGGTGCAAAAAAAGAAAAAAGAAAAGAAAAAAGAAAAAAATTTTACCCCAAAGGGGGGGATGCTGCAGGTGCAGCCATGAAGCTTGGAGGCGGCGTTATCCCCCAAGAGAAAGGAGAGAAAGGAGGAGAGGTGTTCACCTGGCAGGAGCCAAGTGCACATTAAGACCAGCCGAGTAGGCGTTGTTTTATAGGCTCCTAATCAGACAGTTGGCGTAAATGGCTTGAGTTGTCAGATACCTCTTTTTAGCAGTATTATTGTATACATTATTATTATATACGTCTAATCAGCCAAGGGGGGAGAGGTACACATGCAGGAGGTACACACACATACGCACACATGCAGGAGGTACACATGCAGTAGGTACACATGCAGGAGAGAGAGAGACACCTGAAGGAGGGAGATACCTGAAGGAGAGAGAGAGAGAGAGAGAGTAGTTGCCTTTGATAGCAAGGCATATTATTTTCGTTTACCTAACCTAAGAGGCCACTAAGGGGTTTTACCAAAGGGCCTGAAAGAGAAGGACCAGAGGTCCTTCCTCGGCTGGGAGCCGAGGTGGAATGAGTCTTTCACCAACTTCGCGGTCTTTTATAAGCCTCTATTCTGGCTGAATTGCCAGATAGCGCAATGTGTTCCAGATCGCTCCATGTATGCAGATGCAGAGTTGCTACATCAAGCCATGTAATCGGGTGCTGATGTGCCAGATTGCACCATCAGATAGCGCCATGTATTCCAGAAATATTAATCATCCATTGTGTAACACAATATGACGATAGTTATTCCAATTAAATCTGTTTAAATACACCTTTATTAATTGCATACCTTTCCAGTTTTTTTTTTTGCAATGATCGGTTGCTAGATATATATTATTATATAATATATATATATATATATATATATATACACATTCTTTTCTTATGTTAGGTAAATATATATATATATATATATATTTTTTTTATAACATTTAATTTTAGTTTAGAAGCAAATTTAACATTAACTTCATTGAACTTTTCGAAACAAATAACATAGTTTACCTTCGAAAACGTCATAATAGAAAATAATTAATTTTATGGTTAACTAGTTTATTTCGTTTACTATAATTATAGTCTTTTAAGCAGCTTATGATACATATATATATATATATATATATATATATATAATAAACGAATAAACAACTCGCGCACACACACACACACACACCTGTATATATATATATCATGAAAATCAGGAAAATAACAAACGTGTATTAAAGGTAAATATATATATATATATATATTATTTATTTTATAACATTTAATTTTAGTTTAGAAGCAAATTTAACATTAACTTCATTGAACTTTTCGAAACAAATAACATAGTTTACCTTCGAAAACGTCATAATAGAAAATAATTAATTTTACGGTTAACTAGTTTATTTCGTTTACTATAATTATACAGTCTTTTAAACAGCTTATGATACATATATATATATATATATATATATATATATATATATATATATATATATATATAGTGTAGATGAAGCCAATTAAATTCTACTTATTAATAAATAACTTTTTACACACAAACTACATCTTAACTGCAAACACCTTGCACATCAATTCTTATTATCATTATTATTATTATTATTATTATTATTTCTACAATGAAACGGGGTCGGGTCGAAGAACACCTGATGGGTGAGAGATCTTCCCCCCAATATATATTATATATATATAATATATATATATATATATAAAATAAACGAGTAACAACTCACGCACACACACACACACGATGAAAGGCAGAAGCTAAATCAGTTCGAATCGTGTCCCTAGAGACCTTTTTCGGGTCGAGGGATTATCCTTCTACAAGCTATTCGAGCAGAAACCACCACTGACTTCAGATATTAATATTGTCATTGTTATTACTTCTACAATGAAAATATTTACGCGCAATTTGTATGGTGTCATATAGAAATATAATGATATATATATATATATATATATATATATATATAGTGTAGATGAATCCAATTAAATTCTACTTATGGCAGAGTTTGTTTCTAGTGAGAAAGGAAAGCCAATGTTCTTAGTGAATGGGTTTTATATGTAAGAGATCAGCAAAGCCCAGCTGTTCATCATTCCACATAATAAAAGAAAGTGGTTGGCAGATAAATGGGTACCCTACGTGTCCTAGTGGTTAAGACGCTGGGCTGTTGATGGTTCCACGTTAAACTGTAGGTCTAAGGTGGTCATTCCACATAATAAAAGAAAGTGGTTGGCAGATAAATGGGTACCCTACGTGTCCTAGTGGTTAAGACGCTGGGCTGTTGATGGTTCGGAGTTAAACTGTAGGTCTAAGGTGGTCAACAAAGAAAGTGGTTGGCAGATAAATGGGTACCCTACGTGTCCTAGTGGTTAAGACGCTGGGCTGTTGACGTGGTTCGGAGTTAAACTGTAGGTCTAAGGTGGAGTGGAAAGCTTGACCTTCGTCAGAATGAACAATTCGGGCGGACCTTAGACCCACAGTTTAACGTTGAAACCGAATGTTATTTTTAAAATATAATTATGATATATTTCTTTATACCCTCTCGATTACATTAGTGACTAATGATGCGGGAAACTGAGTAAATGGAAATATTATTTTCTCGAAAACTATGGGTGATAGAAAACTTCTGAAACCATATTTGGAATCAATATCAAAAGTTCTATACGAATCACCAAATAATTTTCAAAGGAGAATAAGAGCATTAAATCTATTAGTGAAAATATAAAGATGCAATTACTCGTCCGTACCCGTTATAGCGGAATGGTACACGTCATAGCTCCACCCAGCTACATCGGCAGCCAATCACGACGAACATCTGGTCTTTTGGGCGGAGCTTGGCGATGTGCATATAAAAGGGGATATTTTTCAGTTGGGAGTAACAGTAGCTATTTTCGCGTCAGTGAATAATCATTCCTCCCATGGACCTGTACGTCTCCCCAGACTTGTATGAAGAAGTGATACTGCAGCATTAACTGCACTTAGTCTTTTTAAGCGATTGATCGTGACGACTTATTTCAACGCAAACCGTAGAAGATATTTGCAGTGAAGCTCCTTACAATCCGACGCAAGGGACTACCATAGAAATGTAAGTGTCCATAATTCGATTTTATATATATATGGAGAGTTGTAGTATTTCGTCAAATAGATACTAGTCAAAAATGTCAATCAATGTTATTTCCCCATCATGCTAAAATCGAAATTGGTAATCGAACCAAAGATATCTTCACATAATGGGGATCTGTCTGTATACTCTGTATATGTTTTAAAAGCATTATTCCTTTAAGGTCCGATGAGGATTTGACACGTGTTATACAATCTTTTGAAGAACCTCGGAATATGGATGATATACTGATCAGTCAGCAGTGTCACACATCCTCCACCATGGACCTGTACGTCTCCCCAGACTTGTATGAAGAACGTGATACTGCAGCATTAACCGCAATTAGTCTTTTCAATGCGATTGATCGTGGCGAATTATTTTCAACGCAAACCGTAGAAGATATTTGCAGTGACGCTCCTTACAATCCGACGCAAGGGACTACCATAGAAATGTAAGTGTCTATAATTAGAATTTTATATATATATGGAGAGTTGTAGTATCTCGTCAAATAGATACTCGCCAAAAATGTCATTCATGTTATTTCCCCATTATGCTAAAATCGAAATTTTTATGGCGTTCACTCCTCGAACCAAAGATATCTTCACATAATGGGGATCTGTCTGTATACTCTGTATATGTTTTAAAAGCATTATTCCTTTAAGGTCCGATGAGGATTTGACACGTGTTATACAATCTTTTGAAGAATCTCGGAATAGGGAGGGTATACTGATCAGTCAACAATGTCACACCGAAATAATGTAAGTGTTTTTCGATCTTTTTGGGATAAGAAGACACAATATATTTTCATAAATTTATTAAATGAAAGAAATCAGTACAATAAACGAATATATCGTTACAAATATACGAACAAAAACATTATAATATACAACGAGTACGTACAATTGGAAAACGGTTTTTTATCTGTCTGCATACCATTTCATCGTTTCGGCGAGTGTGACACGGGTCAAATAAATTTAAAAAATTTATAAATTCTTTATCATTTGACATATGCATGAGAAATGAGACACAGTACATTCCGCAAACATTAGTAAAATATCCTTGCATGCGAAATGGGGTCCACACAACTTCGGGAATATGTAACTGAGCGAGAAATTTTACAATAATAGGGTCACTCCAGGGTTGAGTACCGAGTGAATCAAAATAGTACAGTGAATCCCTTCATTACCGATGATGTCTGTGTTCACAATAAGACTACCGCATTCTCGCGTACTTGGCAAACTCAATGTTTCGCAAACACGCCGATAAATTTGGAACGTGTGACTCGCTCCATTACTTTCTGAAGTGTATTAGCATCCATTTTAAAAGTCAGTGATAACGCTTCTAAATCTATCTACTTCTATTAGGGCTTGCGATTCGAGATATACTAGTACACTAATAGGAGCGTCTATAGGCTTGGCGAATTCCAGCCGCACTGAGATGTTACCGCTCTGCTGTGGGGTTAAATGGGTATTTACGCTAGCAGATAAGTCAGGTGTAATGTCAAACGGTAAAGGTTAAATTGATCAATGAATTCTTCCTGCGTTACCCCATTACCAAGCTCATCACAATCACCTGCAATATGGGTCAGATTACTATAGGCTCTGGCACAAAGAGGTAACACAGCGTCTGATGAATAGTCCGTACCCATTGTTCCACCCAAAGCAGTGCCATTAACGTATAGAGTTATATTTTTAAGTCCGAAATTCTCGAATTTAAAGGCACTCTTTTTATATTTTCCATTCACCGAAGCGTGGTCCTGCATGCCGATTAATATCCTTTTAGGAAGATTTCCCAGGGCAATGTTTTCTATCTGCTTCGATGCCAACCCTGCAGGAACCGTATATAGTTTGATCTGCACTCTGTTAATAGGATATTTCACTGTAGCGTTTAGTAAATTTTTCTCAATTTCTAGTTGTTTTGGTGAACTTAATTTCACTCGCCGTACGCGGAGGTATGTGTCCATAATGTGAACCACAACGGACTTTGCACCCTCTTCTTGATTCGCATCCAGATTTAAGCAGATCTCAGGACTCGTGCGGGTGAGCTTTATTTTCATATCCACCCCGTTCACAAGCAACTTCTCCTGGAAAGTGAAATCTGTGTGCAACCGTCCAAAACACTCGTATATTTTCTTTTTAGAATTTTTAAATTTGTCCTTTATACTATTTTCATCTTTAGTTTGATAATATCCCTCCGCACTTAAAAAGGTAGCCTTCGCTTCTTTGGAAAAGTTGAGGACATTTTCCAAATAGGCTCGTAGATGATAGTACCCCGTGCCTGCCGATATGTTGGTCTGATTTAAATATACGTCACACTGGTTGAATATGGCGTGCAGAAAGTTTGTTTCAGGGTATACAGCATATTTGTCATCGCAGACCGTTCCATCAGAATGGGCTATACGTAGCTTAGCGTACATGTGCACACAGCTTGGATCAAAAAAGTAAGGACCTGAGCTGGGTATCACGAATTCTATAGGTGCACTCGGGGAACTAATTGTGTTTAAAGGGTTAATTGTAATAAAGTCACTGTGCTCAATAGAAACTTGGGTTGGCGGGAGCTCAAAAAAGGACAGCTCCGATTTACAGCATTGTGAACTACATGGGTGGATGAAGCGTGCCATGGCGAAATAGTGACTCCTCTCTCGACAAGTGGTAAACAAACTATGATTCATGAGATCAATATCCTTAGCTTATATCAGTCAAAAAAGTGGTCAACCATAGGTTTCATTCGCTTACAGCATTTCTTTTTTGATAGCCTTTTACGTTTAATACCACGTGACCCCTTCTTCTTCCGGGGAGCCCTCTTCTTCTTCCCGCCACCACGCATTTTTCTCTTTGCATCTTTGATGATTTCGTTCCGTGTACGCTTTAAATGTTTTTTTTAGAGCTTCTTTAGGTTTAGCCCCGGCCAATATGTCTTCTGCAGTGTTAAGGCCTGATTGTAGCGCTTTCCTTCCAAGGTATCTGGCACCCCTCTTCAGCAAAGGAACAGCCGTACGACTTAGGGCGGGTCGTACTCAGGTGACAACATGAATCTGAAGGAAATCCTACCATCAGGGGTGTCTAAATTATGTGTTTTTACATGGGGAATTCAAATATGAGCTTCTTTTTTGGATAGGATAACTCTAACCTACATCATTTTGTATTTCTAAATTGCCAATTTTACCCTTTTCAACCCCTTTATAATATATTAAAAGATATAAGGTAAATCATTTATATTGACAAGGCCAAATCAACTTTACATATATTTATTAATAGGTGAACTGCATGTATATCACTGGATATAATTACAAAGATCATTCTCCTGACATCTTGAACTTTGCCAGGTTGCACAAATCCTGCTTTGACTCAGACTTGGACATCAGCTTCCTGCTGGTCTCCTGAGCCCTGATCCCTCCATCCCTCTTTTCCTGTGAGAAGTACTTAGCAGAAGCCTCAGTCACCATTTTAACAACCCTCTCAATGCTTTGTGTGTGGCAAGGCCAGTTGCGCACCTCCATGGGGGTGTTGATGAAGTTTTTCACCTCTGAGGTGCTTAGAGAGCAGGTGAGAGGTGGCTCTGACACACCTTCTGACCAGCTGATCAAGTCACCGATGCTGGAAGCATCACAATTGATGTCAGGTGTCCTTCTGCTCCTAACAGAGGAGTCCCCCAGCTGAGTGTCCGGGTCCCCCTCTCCCCTGATGGCCAGGATTCTCTCCACCCCTTCAATCCTCTCCTTCTGATCCTCAGAGCAGAGTAGTGTTTGGAGGAAGACTTCACTGTGGGCATACCAAGCAGATCTTCTCACAGTTGGCATCACAATATCCAGCACCTCCTTTCTCTGGGACTTGAGGCAGTCCAGCTGAAAGAGGATGCCTAGGCCCTTCGATCCAGGAGTGCTTGACCTTCACTGTGGTGAGCCAGCGGCTGTGGTTTACTGGTCCTATCTCTAACAGAGCCAGCCCTGCAGGAAGTACTCCATCCCTGACTGCACAGACAATTTTATAGCCATAGTATTGATCAGTTGAGAGATCTTGAATGACCTTGTCAGGAAGCTTGATCAGTGGAGGGCCAACAGAGATTCGGGTGAAGTTTGGATTGATATCAAAGTCTGTAGCAGAATCAAGGAGCTTTCCTATTGGCCCGGATAATTTTTTGTCTGACAGAGTAGGGCCATCAAGGTCAACAATGAGATGGCGCAGGGGAAGTCCAACAGTGTGCAGGTTGCACACCAACCAGACCAGCTTTCTCCCCAGGTGCAGCTCCAGCTTCCGCATTACTTCAGCTTTCACACCAGTGTTGTCATTTGTTGAGTCTCCTCCAATGGCCAACAAGGTCTTATCATAACCCCTCTCTTTCAGCCAGGCAAACAGGACCTTAGCAATCTTCTCCGCATGTGACTCCTCTTTAGTTGCTTTCTCTGGGGTAAAGTGGAACAGATAGTAGCTGCCAGGCTCACTAACAACACTATAGTGTTCTTCCTTGATCTTTGCGGGAAAAGATTGGTCACTGCCCTCAGCTTCCATCATCACATTGGTCAGGTCAATCCGCCCATCAAAGAGGATGCAAGAGATCCCCCCCTCCCCCCTGCACTTCTTCTCGAACTGTTCCCCCAGCTCTCTCATCAACTTCTCCTATCAGTAGATAATCACTAAATCTATCCCCTCACTGCAAGCCGAGGTGGTAAAATAGCTTCATAAATCATGAGTCACTTCAAATATTTCACAAAACGTTTTAGAATGTTCTGAAACGTTACATTCTAGCCTCTGAGAAAGGTGGTTCAGAAATGGCCTTATGCGCGCCAGAAAACCGTATATTTCATATACCAAACTGTATGATAATTACAATTAAGTGGAATGGCACACCTTTTATTTGAGTATTTAAATATTATTATTATTATATGAATTACATTATATGTGTTTATATGAATTAGTTAGAACAAAGCTCTATGAGAGATAACGTGAGCAGCCATGATAGAAAACGTGAGAAGACATATTCTGGGGTAACTACAATAGTAAAATAATCAACAATTTAATAATAATCAACTGCAAAATGATGTAGGTTAGGGTTATCAGAATTAAATATTTTCTTCAGAATTGTGTTCTATACACCAAAATATGTCATTTGAACACCCCTCTCCATTGATTTAAAAAAAAATGCATAGTATGACCCGCCCTAGCCGTACGTAGTATGGATGAAAAAATGGATCCAAGTCCACTACCGCGCTGGTATCGCATCCCTCGATAGACGGTGAAAGGCTTTCTATCCATTATAACTCAGTGCGTCGAAAGTGTAGCTTCACTGTTAAGCTCCCGTTACCGAATGGGAAGTTTTCGCCCTCAATCGTTCTTATATATATTGTGATATTGATTATTAAATTAGTTGCGACATTCACATAATGGGGTCTGTCATATGTAATACTCAAACTCCTTCCTCTATGGTTGGGGATGTGAGCAATGCGCAGCAGGCGTGCCTGGGTATCCCAACAAACTGGTGCTCCACTATATTACTGTAAATATAGCACATGTCTGGGGACCTTTCAGCCAATTTCTCCATCTTCAATTGATACATTAATCTGGACAAGTTATACTGTCTCGTGAAATGTCTCTCTTTGGAAGGCTGCGCTATATCGGCCGTTGGTTAGAATTTTGAACTTTCTATGTTCTTTAAGACGTCTGTTAGTATTTGATTTTAGGATTAGTGTATGTGCAGGGTTGTTTACGATTTCATATACTAAATCATTCGTAAGGTTTGAGTTTCTTAAACTTACGTTTAAGCCTCTCACAACATCCTCGGCCGAGCCATATTGACCCGGCCCTAGTCTTACTTCTGTACTGTAATACCGTGCAATCTTAGTCCGAGCGATGCGCATAGTTTTCATCCATAGCTACCCAGCTTTTCACACTCGTCAATGTCTCTAAGAATCGTAAAAACGGTTTCTTTATGTTCAATATTTAAAAAGACGGTGTCCAGCTGAATTTCGCATATCCCCACCTCATACGAATCACGACCCAATTCAATGTGCCCATGGAGTTCTGTTACAAAGTTGGCTAGCGTGTTGTTAGGGTGTACAGACAGGGATGAGGAGGACGGGAGTGTGACGTAGAAATGGTTAGGAGCCATGTTGCATACTATTTAAGCTTCATTATTGCATCAGCTTTTATATAGGTGTTGAAGCTTTCTGGGTACCCTAGCCATTTCACCAGGTACATTTTTCTCCTTCCTGAACCTTTGCTTCCTAAAATTTTCTCAGTTTTAAACACATTTTTTTCTAAATTAAACGCAACTTTCTGCAATTCCTCGCGGTAAAAGCCTCCTGAGATTTCTTCCCCATTCAAATCTTCAATGTAATACATCATTATCTCACCTTTAGGTCTCACAGCCCTAACTTTAAAAATCTCGCGTGTCCATCCTTGCTCAAAACCCTTTGCGAATTTATTCCCCGAACGCGACAGCCTTACATAATCATTGATTTTGAAGCGCGCAGTGTGGTGGTGGTGGTGGTGGTGGTGATCCATCTCTTCTCGGGAGCGTACCTCTTTCTAAAACTTCGTTAGGTGTTGCCCCAATCGTACGATGGTGTGAGCGGTTGTAGGATGATGCCAATGATTCCAGAATGTCTAGAAATCTGTATGTGTTTTTATGTGTAAAATAACGGTGCATGCGTTCCTTTATGGTGCGCTGAACTCTTTCAGCTAAAGAAGCCTTATGTATAGAATTGGTTGTGTAATAGCTGATATTAAACTCTGTCAACATATTCTGAAAAGCACGGCCTATAAACTCCTTCCCCATATCCGTACAAAAATAGCCAGGAACCCTGTTTTCTTTTAACATTAGCGTTTTGGTGGCTTTAGCAACTGTTTCAGGTGATTTATTTTTCAGAGGAACTAGCCACAGATATCTAGAGAATACGTCTATTATGAATAGAATGTAGCGGTAACCATCGTTATACACAGAATATCTTTGCATGTCTGTTAAATCTGCTTGCCAATAGAATCAATCGAGGAAGCCGTTGTCTTGGCTGTTTTAACCTTTTTCTCACAGGCTATGAAGCGTATAAGCGTCCTGCTCCCTCAAAAATCTTTCAACATCTTTTTTTCCTACTCCGTAAACACTTCTGTACAGTCTATCTACGCCGCCGTAAGAGGATGGGGTAGAAATGTCATAATAGCGTTTAGTTAATACGTTAGCCATTTGCGTATTTTAGAGGCACGTGGGTAGGGTTGGTTTAACCTCTTCTTGCTCCTCTTCAAAGGTGTTACCGCCGGGGGTGACGGCGCCTTCAATTGTGTCACAGGCGGTGCATGTTCCAAGTCTTTTAACCTGTTCAGATTTCCTATCAACGTTTTAGGGACATTTATTTGTTGTAGTCTTGCTTTAATATGCTTCCATCCTGATGGTGATGGCCTATCCCACTTTCTCACCAGATCATGGACAATGTCTTCGATATTCGATCCCTGTACCTTTGATCCTTCCACAATGATCTCCCCTGTATCGGTCCATTGTATGGCGGGATCCTCATTCAATAGATTATAAAGACTTAAGCCTTTACTCCTCAATGTAAGTGGGAGGGTATTTTTTAATACATGTTCGATATGTTGTGTGGCTAATCTTTTTGGTTGGTCAGCTGTGTCGTCGGGTACAGATCCTATGTCGCCATCGTCCCCGTGCTGTGCATAATAACCACAGGAATCTCTGTAGGGCTCTTATAATTTTCGTACTCGTGAAGAAATTTCTGCAGAGCTTCTTGGTATAAGATTCTTTTCTCATCAGGTGTTTTTTCACTGTTTAATAGGGCTAACAATTCGCTTTCCATTCTTTTAAGTCTGCTTTTACGGGGATCTAGATACGTGTCTGGATTCCTTTGCAGTGAGGCGTACACCTCGTGGGGAATCACTACCACTTTCTTCATTATATTAATCTAGTCAGTAAAGGACCCAAAACTGAAAATAAGATGGGGAGAAATGACCCTCCTATTTGTACAATCATTCGTTTTTTCTTCGCTACAGTTTGGCTTTTACGAGCGAGTGCACGTATTATGTTCTTGTAGCGGCGTAGGCGAGCCTTCTGATGGGTTTTCATTGATACATTGCAATTTATAACGTTAAGACAGATTTCACAGATGCATTTTAAAAAGTCGGCATCGATATTTTTAATAAACATCTGCTGCATTGCCCGAGGCAGTCGATGATAGATTTTTATTAATTCACGGTATTTCTTTAGTCTCTTTGTCATTCTGGAATATACACCGTTTCAGGCTCGTTTGGAAATATATTCGTTCGCAGAAGCACTCTAAACGTGTTTCGCGGATGAAGGTCGCAAAGCAAATATCCGTAACGCGTGCTTGTAGCTTCTTTATAAACTTCCAAAAACTCCTTACGCTGATTCGGGAACATTTGATTGGCTAATACCCCAATTTGTGATACATCTCTACGTTGCGCGAATAAGACTAGATATTGCGTATTTAACGACACATCGCGCATGTATCTATTTTTGAAAAATAGATTCTGATTGATGAAGAACACGCTTATGTTAAGATGGTGGGAGAATACTGTAAATGTCTCGGCAAACGTTTTATCCATCTCCAACATGAGATCGTCAATTACAATGATTGTATGTTCATTTCCCTTTAACGAATTAACGTCATATACGCCTTTGTGGAACAAAATATCATCTTGGTACTCGTTGAACACTGATTGATACGTCGAATAGCACCATATAACTTTATGCACAAATTTCGAGAACATCTCCCCCTTTTCTTTAATGATTTTAAGCATAAACACAGTTTTACCACATCCTGTAGGTCCAGATTAATACATGTGGATGGGCTCGTGAATCTGAATTTTTCTACAGAGTCCATTTCTAACACGTCACACTCCTAAGTGAGTCATTTACAAAATATTACAAATTTTGAGTGCTGATCCTTATATTTTTCTCCCACAGAACCGTGAATGACGATGAGGTAGAGCAGCCCATCATTACGGATGACCTCGACGACAGTGTAGTTGTGATCTCCTCCCTGAACCCTCACCAGCGATACCGGTAACACGTCCAAAGCGGAGGTATGAGATACCCACGTCAGGTATAAAGCGACCGAAATTCGCGTCTGTTGCAGCGGTAATAGATCCCCAACCCTCAACCTCTTACGCAACAACACCCCCAGCAGCACCTAATATATCCCCTTATTCATCCGCCGCCCCCCGTTCTGTTAAGTCTACAATAATAGAGCCCCAACCCTCCTACGCAACAGGGCCCCCATCAGCAGCACCTTCCGCTAATATATCCACTAATTCATCCGCCGCCCCGTTCTGTTGAGGATGGTATAACGCTGGAATTGGTGCGATCCGCAGCCCCCACCCCAGCCTTGACTAGAAATCGGTATAGAGTCAGGGTCGACCCTAGAGTCATGTATAGCAGTGGAATTGAGCGCGGACTACGCCGGGTTGTAGAGCATATTATAGAGTTTGCTCTTCAGAATCGTGACGAGCGTGAAGTCAGGACGAGTCTGTCCTTTGGATTCGGGTCAGATGACGGTGATGTAGACGATTATTGGGTGATAGTGCCATTTAGACGTTTGGCGGATGAAGATGTAGAATATATATTAGGGCGTATAATGCAAGCCGCCCAAAGTAGTATAGCCTTCAATATGGACAACTTCACGGTAAATATTGACCATGTATACCGTGTTGCGGGTCATAGTGCCATACCGTATACTCTTAACTTCAATTCTCAAGCTATTTATAGACGGCATATAAACGTCGATCGTGGTGCGGCTTTATAGCAGTACTCTTAGCACGTATGTTTACTGTACAAAATACACGAACTCAAAAAATTTGGTTGCCTACAGTCGTGGAGCGTGCCGTAAACTAGCTGTAGACTGTGAACTTGAATTTGACTGTAATATGGGTCCTGAAGAGCTGAGAAGGGTAGAACAGGAAATGAATGTCCGCATAGTTGTGTTTGGGTTGGATGATCGTCGTAGGACTGTGTATGTTTTTAAAAGCTGTGTGAGAGATCGTACAAGGCCCCTACTTATTTTAGGATTGTCAGGGACAACGTATCTCCCCATCCGTAATATAAGGTGGCTTTACGCGAGTTATGACAAAAGTCGAAAATATGGGAGACATCATGATTTGTGTAAGGGGTGCCTCGAGTTTGCGGATGATATAGTGAGACATTGTAAAGAATGTCACATGGTATGTGAGCAGTGTAAAAGCACCAAATGTGAAAGCCGTGTAGTTGAAGCTGAGAAGAGACTGTGATGTGTGTAGACGCACATTTTTCAATAATAGCTGTTTTGATTTCCATAAATCAATTGGCACGTGCAGGAAAATGAGAATCTGTGAATGTGGTATGTTTCACACAATGGGTAATTGGGGAAAATTTAAGCACAAGTGTGACGTAATTCACTGTCCTACATGCCAGGAGGAATATAAGGCGGATGGAGTAAAGCATGTATGTTATATGAAAATGCTAAGCCTAAAAATAACCCTTGTATAACTGTATACTACGATATAGAAACATATACGAACGCTGAAACCAAAGAGGTAATTCCACATTTACTTGTGAGCCAGACTATCTGTGATGAGTGTATGGATATCGAATGTGACGAGTGCCCCAAATGTGGTAAACGGACAACGTTTTTAAAACGAATGTCAGCGATAGTCCTGTGAAACTATTTGTGTCCTATTTGTCAAGTTAGCCGACAAGTTCAAAAAAATGACTGTATATTCTCGCCCATAACGGGGCAAAGTTTGACACGCAGTTCCTTTATAAGGAGTTGCTTGAACACGAATCCTCTGAGATATTTACAGGTGATCCATTGAAAAGAGGCAACAAATTAATACAGATGCAGATAAGAGGCAATGTACAATTTAAAGATACTTTATTATTCACACCTTGTAAATTAGCAAAGCTACCAAGTGATGGGAGTAGCAGCTGAAGTTTCCAAAGGATACTTCCCATACACTTTCCTCACCAGCGAGACTTTAAACTACGTAGGCCCACCACCCCCAAACATTATTTTGACTGCATGGATGAACGTGAAGACTTTGATCGATACTACGACAGTTTTAATGAAAGTAACCCTTATAATATAGCTGATGAATGTGAGCGTTATTGCGTGAATGATGTGCGCGTGCTTAGAATATGTTTCCAGGCCTTTAGAAGGATGTACATAGCCCGTTTCAAATGCGATCCACTGCAAGTCGCAACCCCATCGCATCATTATGTTTTACGGTGTTCAAGACTAACTTCATGCCGAAAGACACCTTAGCCATTATTCACCGAAACAATCCCCGCAGTTACGGGCACAAGGCTATTTACTGGCTCATACACCTACAGCAACAGACAGGTGTATACATAAAGCACGCCCGCAACACGGGTGAAGTACCCATTAGATTAATGGACGTGTTTTTTGGGTGATGGGTTAAGTGAAAACGTGTCACTGGTGTGAAGACTGTGTACTCCTTTAACGGTTGCTGGTGGCATGGATGCCCCCGTCCTGAGTGCGGAGTCACCGGAGATCCACGGTAGGTCTCCTGCCGACTGTCTTGCATCGACCCGCACCCGCGATCAACTTATAGGATCACAGTTCACTCACAAAGTCTTGTGGGAGCATGAATATGATGCACGGATGGAGACAGACGAGGTGTACCGTGAGGAAATAAAGCGATCAAGCGTTCAATGGTGCTGGATCCTCTCAAATGTGGTGATAGCTTGTTTGGAGGACGTACAAATCCTTTCAGACTATACTTCCCACCTACGGAGGGCGTGAAGCTCCATTACTACGATTTCTGTTCTTTATACCCATACGTGATGAAGAGCAATCCGTACCCCGTGGGCGCTCCTGAGAAACTGGTGGGGCCTAGCCTACATCCATCAATGAATTTTCAAAAAATTTGAATGATCGTTACTTTGGGATCTCTTTCGTAGACTATCCCCCCACGCAATTTATGGATGCCGATCTTACCTGTCGTTATCGACGACAAGCTCATGTTTCCCTGTGCGTGAAGTGCGCGGAAGAGGATAACGGCGAATGTAACCATATACCCCACCAGCGTAAGATCAGAGGCGTATATACAAGTCCTGAGTTGGCCCTAGCCGTGCGCCATGGTTATAGAATACTGAAGATACATGAGGTGTGGAGGTTTCAGAAGCTACCCAACCTTTCACACCATATATAAACACCTTTTTGAAGGATAAGGTTGAGGCATCAGGGTATCCGCGAGGAGTTGATACCGAAGATGAAAAGTCTGCCTATATTCAACGTTACCGCGACCGCGAAGGTATACAACTTGATCGTGTCCAAATTGTAAATAATCCTGGCAAGCGCTTTAGTGCAAAGTTGTGTCTAAACAGTCTATGGGGAAAATTTGCGCAGAATACCGGCAGAGGGGCATTCATTTGGCACAAAGTTATAGCGATGTCTGGGATTATGTCAATGCCCCCGATAAAGAGGTCATGGAGATCGTAAATGTAGGTAATACTTACGTAATAAAGTACAACAACAATGAATTTGCCACAGATACCTCAAGGGTTACAAAACATACCTGGGCCAGCTTCACAAAGCCTACGCCCGTATAAAACTTTGGGGTCTATTGCATTCTCTTGGGCGGAGAGTATTGTATGCCGATACAGATAGCGTGATATTCACGAGAGGGAGGGTGAATACATGCCCACTATTGGGGAGTTCCTCGGCGAGCTCACTGATGAGATCAAGTGAGTATGGGGACAACGCATACGCCGACTCTTTTGCCTCAACAGGAACTAAGACTTATGGGGTACGGTCAGGGTGGGGGAGGAAATGAAATATATCGTGAAGGCAAAGGGTATTACGCTCAACCATGCGAATCGGGAGGTTGTTAACTTGAGTCGTTGAAGGATCTAGTGTTTGGATGAACAACCTCCCCAACTAATTGTAGGCACCACAATTTTCGGGCGCAGAAGCTGGGGGGCGTGAAGGAACTTAGGGGTACGATGGTGTGCCGTAACACCTATAGGAAACGTTACCAGTTACCTGGTACCTATGATACCGTACCCTTTGGATACCAATGATGATTCTAACTCACACGTCTTGTATATAATCGTATCTATTTGTAAATATATATATATATATATATAACTTGAATATCTCGTTTATTAAATCGTATTTGTAAATATATATAACTTGAATATCTCGTTTATTAAATAAATCATGTTTCAAATAGCGTTTCACTTTCTCATTTGTGTGTGTGGTGTGTGTGTGTGTGTGTGTGTGTGTAGAGGTGAAAGTTCTAAGCTCCGCCCACTGTAAGACCGTGAGTCCTGCTACTATCTGGGAATCCCTGCGTGGTCAGTCGACCGCAGTAAGCCCGAGAGATCAGACGTGTATTCAGATCAGACGTGTATTCAAATGGCTACCTTTAGTATTGCTTGTACAACGTTTACGAAATGGTATTCAGTAAAGTGCCAGGATGTGGTGGATACCGAAAAACTTCCTATTCATCCCTCCTATGCCTCTTTTAAAAACACATTGGATTGTGCGAAGTTCCAAGATGTACAAATACTCTACGGATGTTCTGGTGAGACCGTTGAAGGCTTTCGTTGCACAGACGATGTGCTGAAGTATACTGCAGAGCTAAACTTTATAGTCTCACATACACCGTGAAGTAAAAGAAACAACGCGTGCAGAGAGAGAGCAGCAGGTATGGATAATGAGTCTTGCTGATGGGTGGTGTGACAAGCGGTATTACGTCATGCTACACCATGTCGATTACTCATACCCTACGACTGGAAATGTGAATCTCGTGATCATGGACAATCTTAAGTATTTTTATCACTATATTAACGTATATCATGATGAGGTTCGTAGTGAGGTTGTGGCTAGTGCCCTGCGTGAATTTTTAACAGAGTTTAGAGATGAGTATCGTTTGATGGGCAGAAAGGAAAAATATGAACATATGTTCCTCTCAAATAGTGCGCCGGAGTGTGGAGATATTTAGTAAAACATAAAATGTTCCTAGTTCTTATCCAAAAGTCTGGTGCGTAGGCTGGTAGTGATATTCTTGTACCGGTACAACAATTCGACTCGCGGAACAAGCCCATTCACGTATCATCGAGTCAGCCGCCCGTCGAACCATTCCTGCCTACCTGCGTGCCTCACACGGCTCATAGTTATCTCAGAGCTTGAGCCGAGTGGACGTGCGCTCCTCGAATACGATGGAACTTCCTTTGAGCAGCTTTCTCAACGCCTCGTACGATGTGTCCGTGACGAAATCGTTGCGCGTGTTCAGGCGTAATTCCGGTACCATTAGCTATGTACTGGAAACGGAATGTAGACCGACAAACAAACGGGTTTATTTAAGTATCGAGGAGATGAATAGAATCTTTGTGATAGTTGAAAAGTGGAGTGAAGATCGTTATAAAATACCTGCTAACGTAGGTACAAGAAGAGAGCAGATTAGTGACGCACCCTCATACGCCGTTGTATGTACGTTGTGTATAAATAACGATCGGCCGTGCATTGATATACGGTTGATGTGGAAGAATGCTTCTGATAATAACGCTCTTATTCCTACGCGAAACCGTTTCATCCTCGACAGAATGTTTGAAATCGTCGGATTCCGTAAACTGAAACCTATATTAGACGCGCGTGTTACGGATATGTTTTATTTGATACAGTACTTGAATACGCATACACCGCTCTGCTCGATGGGTTTACCGAGTGTAGGGCTGGTGAGAATGGTCTAGTGCTGGATGTTATTTAAAAAGTTTAGACTCTTTGAAATACCATGAACTTTGGTACAAAGCAATTGATCGGTACAAGGCTGAGCTCACCTACACCGTTCACCCTGAAGAACTATTTCTTTATATAACGCGCAGTTGTCGTAACGATTTAGAAGATTATTTCAATTGCCGCTATGTTGAGTGAGTTCACGATTGAAAAGCTCGAGTCGGTAGAAATAAACCCTCGATTGGAAAAGCGTTCTTATAAACTTGTTTAATAATGTAGCTAACGATGAACTCTTTGTGCGTGCTTTTGATTGTATTCTAGACGTATTTAAAGATGACTTACCAACCGGTTGTAAAGTGGGAACAAAAATAGTACTGAACGATATGAAAGCCCTTCATATCGAATACAGGTTTCCCTATACTTTAAGCGGTGAAATATTATTAAGCCGCATATACTGCGTAATGCAGAGCAATAATGATGTAATTGTAAACTCGATTAAGACCGAGTTTAGTATTTTGAAAAAAAAGTGAATTGTATTTATATTTTGCTTGACATTTCTCCTGTACTGATTATACGCATATTTCTATTGAAATGTATATTTATTTGAAAAGTATATTATTTTATAAATATATCTCCATAATTGTGTGTGTGTGTGTATATTTCTCCTGTACTGTTATGTACATATTTCTATTGAAGTGTATATTTATTTGAAATGTATATTTATTTTATATATATCCATAATTGTGTGTATATATTTCCTGTACTGTTATATGCATATTCCTCAAATGTATATTTATTTTCTATATATTTATAATAAACAGAATGATGCAATGTTGTTTTACTTAATTGTTATGCCTTCTATTACCGGTATTCAAATATAATAATGCATACAACGGTATTGCGGTATCTGGCAATATTTAAGCCTTCTAAGCCAACTGGCTGATTAGGAGTCTATAATAGTGTATACAATGGTATCTGGCAACTCAGTCTTCGATTAAATGAATACATGGCGCTATCTGGCAACTCAAGCCATTTACAACCAACTGGCTGATTAGACGTATATAATAATAATGTATACAATAATACTGCTAAAAAGAGGTATCTGACAACTCAAGCCATTTACAGCCAACTGGCTGATTAGGAGTCTATAATAATGTATACAATGGTATCGCGGTATCTGGCAACTCAAGCCATTTACGCCAACTGGCTGATTAGGTATTAGACGTATATAATAATAATGTATACAATAATACTGCTAAAAAGAGGTATCTGACAACTCAAGCCATTTACGCCAACTGGCTGATTAGGAGCTTATAAAACAACGCCTACTCGGCTGGTCTTAATGTGCACTTGGCTCCTGCCAGGTGAACACCTCTCCTCCTTTCTCTTGGGGGATAACGCCGCCTCCAAGCTTCATGGCTGCACCTGCAGCATCCCCCCTTTGGGTTAAATTTTTTTTCTTTTTTTTTTCCTTTTTTTTTTGCAACCCCCACCCCTCTTTGCAACAACCCCACCCCCCTTTACAACAACCCCCACCCCCTTTTGCAACATTACATAATAACCTGCAACATTCTTGCACTCTCCCCTTTTGCAGCTATACTACTCAGGTATTGTATTCTACTCCAGCATTCTTCTGGCTCTAGGTTTTCTAATTCATCTTCCCAGTTTATTTCTCCCAGACAGTTATTTATTGATGTCCAGTTTGACTTGTGCAGGTTTAGGTCAGAGTATGGCAAGTTCGTTTGGCATGGGTCTTGCTTACATTTGTGGAGGGACAAGTTTGTGAATATGTGCATGACATTGTGGTCGGAGTGTATAGTTGGTGTCAGTGATGGGCATCGATACACGAAAATCCCTAAGGCGATACCGATACATCGATACTCGTAAATCGTCTAAAGCGATACCGATACATCGATACTTTATAGATGGCTAAAGCGATATCGATACCGATACATTACTATAAGAATGAACAAATCTTACTAATATGTAAATAAATTTTTACTTTGTATATTGGGTGTAAAAAAACGATGAATTCAGTTAAGAAAAAATGTATTTTATACGAAGTTAGCTCACAGAAAAACTTAAATGTTATAAACTTTTAACGAGGAACGTAAGAAATTGTAGGTGATCTGCCCCTTTAAGATGGTTGTGAATTGTAATATCAAAATAACGAGTATTACCCTTAAAAATACCAGTTGGCAAAACATCTTATCGGATAGTCTATTCCTCTTTGGAGAGTAAATGTGGCCCGCCAAACTGAAAAGCCGTTCCACGGAATCAGAGGATGGAAGTGGAGTATTGTACTTAGTGAAAACTCTCATAATTAATTTTGCCTCGAAAGCGCAGCGGGCATTACAGTCTTATATACTGTGGTGTGTGTGTGTGTGTGTGTGTGTGTGTGTGTGTATATGATACACACAGACAGTGCATGGAACAAGGAACTCTTCTGGGATAATTAAATCCACTATAGTCCGAATAAGTAATGGTAAATGACAAATACCATAGTTTTTCTTTTCCATGCACTGTCTGTGTGTATCATAAAAAACTCAGGGGACCATTCTGAGTTAATTCCCATATATATATATATATATATATATGATTTGGAATTTTATTTTTTAGCCCTGAAGATGGAATTAGTGCATTCCGAAAACGTTGGTACTATTAAACCTTGAAGGATGTTTGTATTTTCTCTGGTGTTCCTGTTTGTTATTAAACTGCGTTTTCCGCGCCACCAATCAATAGCCGATATATATATATATATATATATATATATATATATATATATATATACAGTGGTGGGCATCGATACACTAAAATCCTTAAGGCGATACCGATACATCGATACTCGTAAATCATCTTAAGCGATACCGATACATCGATACTTTATAGATGGCTCAAGCGATATCGATACCGATACAAAAGTATCGCTCGATACGTAACGCCGATACATGTATCGCGATACTGCCCATCTCTGGTTGGTGTTATAACAATGTGGTCAATTGTAGTTGCATTATTTGTCAGCACTAAATCTAGGATATTATTTTTTCTAGTTGGGCAGTGGACATGTACTAGGAGCAGTTTTTCCATAAACTCATTCAGGTGTTTTCATTTGGACCTTTTTGTCCCTGATTTCATACCACCATATTGATTCCAGGTGCAATTTGGGAGATTAAAGTCTCCTGTAATGATTAAGTCTCTTGAGTCTACAATAGCTGGGCATTGCCCGATTTTTTCCAGGACTTCAGTGAGCTCTAGATGGGAGCTATCTGGGGGCTATAGATATTCACTAGTATTATGTCTTCTTTATTTACACTGAGCATGATGATTAGGAGTTCACAGGCTCCATTTGAGTATGCCATGAGCAGTTCACTTTGAATGTTTTCAGGGATGTACATCAGGACACCACCATTTAGATGGTCTTCTCTGTCACATCTATGGGTGGTGTACCCTTTGATTGCAATTTCACTACTCATGATCATGGGGTTCAGGTGTGTTTCGGTGAGGTCTATAACTGCGCTAGTATTCCACTAGGCTCTTTAGGTAAGGTACTTTGGTATGGTTTGAGTTTGGGTAAAGGCCCTGGATGTTTAAGTAAATTATTGATACATTTGTGGAGCCATTTGTTTCATCTCCCACATATAGGGCATTTGTAGGGTTCCTGCTGGGGTTCTCGTTTGCTTTTGTATGAGGAGCCCAAGTGAGCTTTGAATGTCTTGTACTTGTTTTATGAGGTAGTAAAACCCCAATGGGGTTTCATGGTTGCTTGCTGTACTATTTTCACCAGTGGGCTTACCTGGACCCGCTACATCAGCATAAGATCTGGATGTAGCCTGTAGGAATGGTATTTGGTCTTGGGTTTTCTTGCATCCCTTGGGCCAAATAGTGCTGATGGATAGCAGGCTCACTATCCTGGTATTCTCTCCGTTGAGTTTGATGTGGTTGGAATCAGATTGTTCCCTTCAGGTGGGCCAGATTGCATTTCTCTTTAAAACAACTTTTTTCCCACCATGAGCTCTGGCAAATTTGGGGATGAAAATAGAGACATCTTGCATTGGATCTACATCCAGAAATGCCATTCCCATCGTGTATAAATTTTTTGCAGTGGTGGGTGAGCAAATGGGCACTCTCTTCCCTTAAGTCCATATTCACACAAGCCCCTCCTGTAATACTTGCATACTGGCTTCTTGGTTTCACTTTTGGCTTTTTGGTGACTGTGTACAGTTGGGTTGTTCACTTTGTTGAAGGTCTTAGTGTCCATCTTCAAATTGCCTGTCATAGTCATCGCAAATTTGACGAGCACATCTAAAGCATGAGAATTTTCTTTTTGAATTTTGAAGGATGAGTAGGAAATAAATAGGTAGTTCACTACAACTGTAGTGTATCCATAATCTGCATTCATCACATTTTAATGCATGTAGGCTGCAATCTAATGCACATTTTATGCATGGGTTTCTGTTTTTGTTTTCTTCCTCTGCCATGTTGACTTGCATACTGGTTTTAGTGTGGAGAAGAGTCACCAGTGAGTCCATTTTTTTTTTTGTAGATATTCGTAGATATTAAAATATTTTGCAAAGGTTTAAGTTTATTGTTTATTATTTACTTTTATTAATTATTATTTATTTATTATTTACTTTTATTTATTATTTATTATTATTATTTATTAATTACTTGTATAATGTTTGTACTTGAATTTGTTAAAATATTTTAACTAAGAAATACTCATCCCAGATCAATTGGATTTTATGAGTATATTTGTAATTTTTTTTTTTTTTTTTTTGTAAATATACTTTGTAATTTTTTTGTAATTGCCTATAACGAAACGTGCCCACCCAAATTATTTATTTATTTATTTTTTTTTTATTTATTTTTTTTTTTTCATTTTATTTATTTATTTTTTATTTTTTATTTTTTTTGTTTCCTTTCTTTCGATGTTTCGATGGTCGGGTGTATTTCGAGAGGTTTCTGACCTTTGCGTTTTATGACCTTTTTCCTGCCTTGTTTCAAACTTTCACGAATGCCCAACCGTATTTCGTTTTGAATATATACGTTAAAACTGGTGATAGATGATGTAAACTGTATTGCACTTTCTTTATTTTAATGAATTTCACTTTATAATTTATATGCATGGATTCACTGATACTTTATGCACTTTCGGGTGCAAACAGAATAACCGCCGAGTAGATTTTTCGCTTCTAATTTGGGTGTTTAATAGAGAGTAAAACAGCACGTCCATTCACAGGTACATATATAATGGGATTAGTAGGCTTCGGATTTTTGCATATTGCATACTTGCAGGGCCGGATTAAACATTGTTAGGGCCAGGGGCAATGAATATTTTCGGGCCGGTGTCACTAGAAAAACACAATTTTTTACCTGATACATCATACATGAGTGATGTGATCAGCTGACTGGGATCGATCAACAGAAAACGAAACAAAAACAAAGATGTGATTACAGAAAATGTATACTTTGTTCACATAAATGGGTTACTAAACTAGGTTTTGTAGAAGCGGAATCTAGAATTTTTTTTTCTTCCTCACGGTCGACCAATTATTTCAACGGTAGATTATAGCGTTTACATAGTTTCTTGGGGTCGGTCAGCATCTTGGGGCCGGTCAGTATCTGGGGCCGGGGGCAAATGCCCCCTTTGCCACTATTATAATCCGCTACTGCATATTTGCATAATTTACGGTTTTTTAAGATAAATGCATATTTCCACGATTTTTGTGTTAAAGTGCATATTTAGGACTATTTGGTAAAAGTTTACAATAAAAATGATTAATAAATAATAATAATAATAAAATTTAATGCATATTGTAGTTATAAAGTGTAATTCAATTTATTTGTAGTCAAGAACCTAATTGCAGTTCTAAAATGTGTCCTATTTTTGTTGTAAATTGAGCAATGGATTTGTTATTTTAGTTTTATTATGCATGCTTGTTTGTTTGGATAAACTGTCAATCTGGTGCTTCATTATTTGAAAATCCTAATTTAGACTAGGAACGTTCAAATTTATAGTGCATAAATAAGTGCATATTTTCAACATTTTCAGTGCATATTTAGCAGATTTTTAGTGCATAGAAATCCGAAGCCTAGTGATTAATAAGTATCGCTTGTATTGTGTGAATATATTTACTCGTTATCATAGTTATAACCAGTGGTGGGTGGTGGGCACCGTTAACCAAAAAGTTAACTTCGATAACGATAATCCGTTAACCCCAATTTTTAACTCCGATAACGATAATCGATAATTTTTACTCCAAAGTTAACGGAAGTTAACGATAATCCGTTAACGATAACTATTTCTTTACTAACATTTAAAAAAAAATCAAGGAAAAAAGCTTTAAAACCCATAGAAAATGTTTATTTATGCAAAATCCAACAATAAATAGGTATTTAACTGTATTTTTATCAAGTTTTGCAACTTTTTTGTTTAATAACTTTTTTTTTATTTGTAATAAAAAATGTACTGATTATATGTTTTGAAACCCTTGTAACCACTAACCATTAACTAAATTTTAATTTACCAGAGAATTATTATGGCGGGAACTGAAAGGTAAAATTAAATTTTAGGCACATTTATTAAAGACTATGACACAATGTGCTGGTTGCCCTTCAGAAAGACCAACTTCTCAAAGTTAGGCCCAACTGCCAGTCTTGACCTCTTGGCCTCAGGATGTCCTTGCCGAGAGAGAAAGCCGTTCCACTGCGGCAGAGGACGGAATTGGCAGACTGAAGTTATGGCGGTTTGAATTCATTCGCGGAGCGGTGATCTTCCGTGAATGACTCCTCGCAGTTAACGTGTTAACGGACTTTAACAGACTAAATATCGAGTTATCGGAAGTTAACTGGTCCGATAACGATAAATGGAAATTAACTTCCGTTAATAGTCCGTTAAAAAAAGTTAACTTCGTTAATTAACTGTTATCGGATTAACGCTTTAGTGCCCAACACTGGTTATAACCAAATAACGCACAATATAACGCGATATCTTCTCTCAAAAACCGATAGATATTATACTAGGTGTCTTTCAAAATATGACTTTCCGTCATTTTGTTTTCGGCAAAAATGCGGCGGATGGAGGGTCCTAAAAAGAAAATATTATCTTTTTAGAACTTTTAGAGGGTCAATACACCAAATCATGAGTGAGGCAAGACGGTTTAATATTTTCACACCACCCTAAATTATATATTGTAATTACGCAAATAGCAGTGGAAAATAGGAAAGGTAGAATGTGTAGTGTTCCAAAACTAAAGGGCAGTTAAAGGACATAAGCAACTCTGAAGGAAAATGCTTTGGTTGCCTGGGGACAGTGGTGGGCACCGTTAACCAAAAAGTTAACTTCGTTAACCGCTAATCCGTTAACCAAAAAGTTAACTTCGTTACCGTTAATCCGTTAAACATGTAACGGAAGTTACCGATAAACCGTTAACGTTAACTTTTATTATAAAAAAAATGAAAAACACAATATATATATATAATTTAATTTTCCCTCTTCTTCTCGTTCTCCATTTTGTCCATGAGATGCATGTTGCCCTTCATGAAAATTAGCATATCAAAGTTTTCATCAGACAGGGATGATCTCTTGGCCCTCAGGATGTCCTTGCCCATAGAGAACAAACGCTCCACTGCAGCAATGGAGGGGATGGCTGTGTTGAACTTGATGAACAAGTCCACCAACACTTGCTCACCCAAGAAGGCAGCATCTGCCAGCAAGTCCTTAGAGTTGGTCTCCAGCCAGGTCTTGACCAAGTTCTGGGCCTTGCCCTTGAGTGACCTGTGGCTTCTGCTGCTCTCTTTTGTCTGGATGACAGCACTGAAGAAGTCATCCTCCTCCTCCTCGTTGTTGCTGCCTCCACTGTTGCTGCCCACTTCGTTGGACTGCTGCTTCATGGCCTCCTCGACTGTACCCTCCATGCTTTTCCTCACCCTGGCGACCTTGGTGTTGTCATACTTGTCCAACCAGATGAGGCGAAACCTGGGATGGAAGGCAGCAGCCAGCTGGCATTCGTCATCCTCCAGGGGGGCCCAAACCTTTTGTCGATGCCTGCCAAAAGTGCGTCGACCAAGGCGCTGCAGTAGACGAGGCCCTTGGACTTCAAGTCCTTAAGCCTGAAGATTGTCGCAGCAACTGTTGGCAGCAGAGTCCCAAGGTAGGCTTGTTCCTCCCCCTGGATCTTGTTTATTTATGAATTTTTTGGGTTAACGGACTTGAGTTAACGGAAGTTAAATGTAACGGAAGTTAATTAGTCCGATAATGATTTTCAAAGTTAACTTAAAAGTTAAATCGTTAACGAAAAAGTTAACTTCGTTAATTAACGATTAACGGATTAACGGTTTGTGCCCAGCTTTGCCTGGGGACCAAGACTTAACCAGCTGCCCAAAGACATCAGGAACATCACTAGTGTCAAAGTTGAAGTCTTCAAAAGAAGATGAGACGCATGGCTTGGGGCGGTACTGGATGAGCCGGGTGTCTGGCTAAGTGCGATGAAGATCATAAGAGACCAACTCCCTCCTCCATCATACCAGGCCTAGAGGTGGGTTACTAGCTTGACTTCCAGGTGAAGAGAGAGCGACACACGGAACATTTACAAGGCTACAAATTAAGATGAAAAAGTGTATATATATATATTACACACACCTCGGTGGTGTAGTGGTTAGCGTCGCTGACTACGAATCCATCGGCCCCGGGTTTGAGACCCGACGGCAGCCGGCGCGCAGCAAAACCCAGCTGTTCATCCTTCCACACAATAAAGAAAGTGGTCGGTAGATAAATGGGTACCCTAGGTGGCCTAATAGTTAAGACGCTGGGCTGCTGATGGGGCGTGGTTCGGATTCCACGTTAAACTGTAGGTCTAAGGTGGAGTGAAAAGCTTGACCTTCGTCAGAATGAAAAATTCGGGCGGAAGCTAACCAAAGGTTAAAGGCATATATATATATATATATATACAAAGGTGGGCACCCGGGCCTCAAAAAGGACAGACGGTCCCGGTCCCGGTCCTTGCCTCAAACTGGACCGACGGTCCCGGTCCTTTCTGAAGATAGGACCTAGGAACGACTCGGTCCTCGGTCCTTATATATAATATAAGTGAAAAATTTGATTAAAATGAAAAATGAAATTAAAGACACCGGAAATCTTTAATTTTATTAACGGAAATTATAATTAATACAATACATAAATGATGAAAAAAAGTTATTAAGTTAAATGTTTGAGTTTCCCTTCAAGAAGACTACCATTTCTAAATGGCTGTCACTGAGCCCTGACCTTTTCGGCTTGAGGACGTCCTTCCCCAAAGAGAAGAGCCTCTCCACGGCGGCACTGGATGGGATAGGCGTGTTAAACTTGATGAACACAGCAAGCACTTGTACTCCAGGTTCTGCTCACCCTTGGGGCCCATGTATTCAAAGTATTTGTCCAGGTACGGCCAGGGATTGCCAGGTTCAGTTCTTCCGCTAGGAGCTCCAGTTGCTTGACTTGAAGTTGAAGCACTAACATTAGTAGATTCTTCGTCTCCTCCAGGTGTTGAAACAAGTTTCAGTTCAGTCTCAGTCTCTTTCTGAGTCTTCTGGAGGGAACGATCCATCTTCTTTAGAACTTCAAATAATCACTAAACACACTAAAATCACTAAAAAAGACCGTCCGGAATTGCTTAAAAATGGACCGTCGTTCCTCACTGAGAAAAGGACCGACTTTCCCTCACGGTCCTTACAAAGGACCGAGTTCCTGGAGTTCGGTCCTTTTGGAACTCGGTCCTGCCCACCTTTGTGTGTGTATATATATATATATATATATATATATTAGACCGTTTCACGATTATATGGTAATTTTTCAAATTGAATTTTGATAAACGCACACACTTTTATTTTTTTGTATAAAGGAAGAAAAACAAATAGACAAAATATCATTTTATTTGAATGATAAAAAGGCACCCCTCAGATGGCACTTCTTTTACATTAATGGATAATTAGAGCAAATATAAGACTGAACGAAAAATATGTTTTAAAACAAAGCGACTTAAATTCTATTTAAGACATATATTGATTAAGAATATAGGGATTTCAGTGGCTGAGGGACCTCCTTTCTCTGATTTTCAATGATTTGAAAGGCCAGTTGTCTCTCTTCCTCACTCTTTGTGAGCTTCTCATTAAACTCTGTAGCCAGTTTGACTCCTCGTTCAGCACAGTCGTTGATTACTTTGACTGTCATGACCCGATTACTTGCTCCTCAATGTCTTCAAGTTTCTTGGGAATTTCTATTTTCAAACACTTGAAGAAGTCTTGTGTTTGAGTTGTGACAAAACTGGTAATCTTTAAGTCATTGGGGTTTTGCAACATTCGGGGGTTCACCTTTCTTGCCCTCACTTTTCGAGGAGGCGCGTGGTGAAGGTTGTGGAGCATTAGAACCTTATCATCTTCAGTCACGAGGTTTGAGAAAAAGCCAAATCCTACAAGATCCTCACTCAAGTACCAACCATGGTTCTGAAGTTTTTTGAGGGCTGTAGCACCCACTTCCTTATCAACCTGGATCTTGTAGATATGTAGCATCTTGAGGAGGGCCAAATCATTTGCTGGAGCATCAATTCCAACTGGAGATGTATACCAAGCTTGAAGATAAACTGTCACTGAAAAGGCGTTTATTCGTATCAGAGCTTGTTTTTCATGAGGGGTGAGAAGGAATTGGTTCCTAAATAAGTAAATTTTTAAGGAATAGATGCCCTTTCCCATCCATCTAGCTCTGCTGTAAGGTCCTGGGTAGTGGAATCTGCTATCAGAGCCTTTATTTGTTTTAGGCATTGGACAACCAAGGAAGATAAGTGCAAGTTCTAAGTATTCCCTGTAGTCACCTCGAGTGTGGCCCTCTTGAAGTTTGGAGTTGATGAAAGAAATAAGCTTGTCTCTGTGCTTCAAGATCCAATGATCTAAAGATTCTGAGGTGAGATCATTGGGTTCATAGGGCTTGTAATTCTGCTGATCAATGTTATCCCAACAATCTCTGAATCGATTGAATAAGGGAATTTGTGGACCCGAAGAAGAGAAAAACATGTCAAAAACTGCAGTGATAAGAAGCTCGTGGATATGGTGGCGGCATGCCAGAAAAAGGAGTGATCTCTGAAGGGCATTTTGGATGATGGTACAAGCCCCAGCATGGATACCTGTATTGCTTGCAGTAGTATCAAAACAAAGGCCTGCTACCCACTCATTTACTTGTGGCCATTGCTTCAAGACATCTAAAACTGCTCTCCCCATTTCTTCTCCCGTTCCAGAAATAAGCTTTGGAATAGACAGTAATTTTTCTAATTCGCCTGCACCAGTCACAACAATGGGCATTTCATCAATCTTACCCCCATGCATGGATGGAAGAAGCTTTCCATCAAAATGAATTATTAAAGGGGTATTTGGTTGGAAACTGGCATTAATGTCTTCTCCTATCTGCATCCGTGTTGATCGCCGAGACCTGTAGATATAGGATGATGAAAGTGTGATCTCTTCAATTTCCACTCCAGCAGCTGAAAGGGCAGGTGCCACAATGTGCATAGCAGCTCTTGCAGATGTTCCAGTGCGATCCAGAGCAGCCAAGAACTTTTTATCCCTAACAATTACACCTGGTTCAAGCTTCTCCTTTTTGGAAGATGATGATGAGAGTGCTCTGTAGAACAATTCATCACCAGATGATTCTTCACTTCCTCCTGAACCGGAATTTTCACATTGGTTGAGATCCACAATCTTTGTCAATTGCCTCATTTCTTCCTTTGATTTCCTGCGAAGTTTTTCCATTCTTTCCGTGCTTATCTGTCGTGCTTTTGCCTTTCTTGAAAACTCCTTGTCTTCTGGACCCATAATCATTTTCCGATCGTTCCTTTGATCCTTAATAAAATCTTTATCCTCCTGCAATTTTATTTCTGTTTCCACTTCTGAATGAGCTACATCGAAAAGCTTCTTTAAGCTGGTGACAAATTCTGCTTCATTCTTCTCTTGGGTAGGAGTTCGTCGAGTTCGGTTCTTGACCAGCCCTTCATGCTTATTGTAAAGCCTTTTAAGCTTTGAGACAATATAAGGCTTGTGGGATGTAATTAAGGAGGCTTTTTCCCACATAGCAATAACTTCGTTGGCTACAGTTGCGCAAGCTACAGAGACATTTTGCTTTCCCACCTTAATGTGATAAAAAAGACGTTTAAGGACATCACTGTTAGTTGGAAGCTGCTTCTCAGAAAAACCCTCTTCCAGCACCTGTCCGACCAACCAGACTTCACACTTGTTTCTGGTTTTTGCCATAATTCTGAGGGAAAAAGTTTTACCACCTGTTAGTCTTAATAATAATATAATATAATCATTAATCACTCACCTAAATTATATTATGACTTGATTACTGTAAGAAAGTTGTAAAGTAACATGAAGTAACCTTCCTAGAACAGTAAACTTGTGAAAATATCAGTAATTATAGATGAAAAAGCAAATAAAACATCATATAATCCATAAAGGAAAAAATGGAAATTCTAGAATAGTTATCCTGAAGGAAGAATTTTCTAGAATTCTCTCTAAAGAATATAGGGGGGTTACTGGACCATTCCTGAAAATGACCTACTTATCTTCCAATTTTATTTATGAATTTTATATACCAAATTTAAGAGGACATCACAAAATAAATAAATATATTTGCCAGAAAATGAAAATTTTCTCATGAGGGGTAAAATAGATATGCATTGAGGGGTGGGATAACAATACGCTCTTGTCTTAATATTTTGCATGAAGTCTTTATTCATGACATATTACTTTTTTAGTATGTGTGCGTTGAGCCATCATAAATTTCGATTTTTCGAAACGGCCTAATATATATATATATATATATATATATATATATATATATATATATAGAAAATAAACAGTCGACAGGAACTAAAAACGTAGAAAATATCATATGTAAATATTATGCAAAGGGGCACTGCTGTTACCGGGATAGTAGGGTGTGTCAATTTTAGTAAAGTCAACAATTCAAAAAAACTACTCGTGACCAAATGATGCATTTTTATGTGCTAAATCGAAATATGGCTTTAAAATCCAGATTTGACAACTAGCTACTTATATTTGAAGTTGAAGTTTACGAAAAATCAGCAATTTTTGCAAGAATTTTTTTTATTGTACAGGGTGTACATAAAGTCAGGATCTATTTTTGTGAAGCACTTGGAAATTATATGGAATTCAATCATAAAATGATAAAGTGGTAACATTTATTAAATAATTAAGAGTAGGATTCGACGTGACGCCCATCAGTATCCCTGCACAGCTCAAATCTTAGAAAACGTTGCGTGCATAGATTTCTGATCACATGGAGTTCAGGTCTTATAACTACGGCCTTGATGCACGAACAGCATGCACAGAAAAGTTACTGCTTTCGATAAACTATTTCCAAGGAAGCTTTATCAGCAGTGTGGTCACGTGATCTTTTCATCTTTGAATAGAACATCCGTTTTAATTAATTTGGCTAACTGTTTCCATGCAGTGGTTGTTCGGCATCATATTTAGTCTTGACAGTTAAAACCAGTACTGATAATTAATAGAGAGATTGGCGAACCTTAATTAATCCACTAAAAAAATGGTTTTCTATTATATATACTGTACATACAGTGGCGCTCATAAGCATCAGTACAGAGAAATATTTCAGTTGTATTCATCTATCTTTTGTATCATGCATAGGATAGTTATGAAAAGTTTACTATTCGTTTGGAAAATCTTAACAAATAAAAAAAATTGTTCAACTGCAACATACAATGTCAGAATTTGAGAAAAATAAAAAAGTTAGAATGCAAAAGTTTTCGTACATTTATTTACAAAATTATTTAATACTTTGTGTGTCCCCCTTTTGTTTGAATGACTTCAATGATTCGTTTTGGGTATTTTTCTACGAAGTTTCGACATCTCTCAGCAAATATTTCAGCCCATTCTTTGAAAGAAAATTGTTGCAGTTCATTCAGATTCAAAGAGTTTGTCTTGCGAACAGCTTTTTTTTCAAATCAAACCATAAATTCTCCATTAAATTGAGATCTGGGGTTTAACTGGGACACTCGAGAAGCTTGAAATTCTTTTGTTAAAGCCATTTCACGGTGCTCTTACTTTTATGTTTACGATCATTATCTAATTGCAGTACCCAACTGCGACCCATTCACAACTTACGAATTGAAGGCGATACACTTTCTTCAAAAACTTCCTGATATTTCTTCGAATTCAAGATTCCATTGATGACGACAACCTTTCCTGGATGAGAATCACTAAAGCATCTCGAAAGAAGCAAACTACCACCACCATGTTTAGCTGTAGGAAGGGATGTTTATTCCTCGAATGCATTACAGTGTACTTGATTTTCACAAAACGTACCGTTGCTTGTTGTTGTTCCCGAATAATTTAATTTTGATCTCGTCTGTCCGCAGAACTCTCTTCCACAATGCAAATCCATCATTTTGATAAGTATTGGCGTACTTTAAACGACTTTCTTTGTGCGCTTTTCGTAGCAGAGGGTTTTTTCGTGCAACTCTTCCATGCAGACCATTCTTTCCCAATATATGACGTACTATAGCGACAGATAGATAGATAGATAGATATAATAACCTTTGTTAATAATAATAAAATAAATAAATTTTTTCAATTTACAATGACATGAATAACTGTGAAGCTCGACTATTTATTTTATTTAATTTGGCCCTTAAGCTTTAGGCTTTACTGAGCTCTTATTAAAAATAAGCAGCTAGTTGTTATAAATTAATAATAATAAATAAATAAATAAGTAAATAAGTATTATTAATAGTTAAAACATGTATTACAATATTAAACAATATTAATGGACAATATTAAACAATATTAGTGGACATTAATCCTAGATTTTTGCTAGTATGCCATTATTAATCGGGATTTCAACTTGGTTTTAAACACATTCACAATATTTTTTATATCGGCATGCGAGTCATTCCATAGTTTCAATCCAATGAAAATGGGTAGGTTTTGAGATGAAAACAATCTAAATTGAGATATAACAAGCTTTGATCTATTTCTGGTCCGATACGAGTGGATTTCTTGATGAGTTACAAAATATCTATTTACCCATTGCAAATTAATGATTTTGTTCTTACACTCGTAAATAAAAATAAAATGTGCCAGTTTGGTTATATCGTTGAGCTTTAGTAGGTTTAGCTTTTTAAATAATGCACTAGAGTGATCAAGGAAATCTGGAGATCTGGACATCGATCTTTGTTATTTTATTTATTTGTTGGGTTCAAAATCCCAGCTGAGCCGTGAACGGCCAAATTCTAAAGGGCCAGTTCTACCTGAAGCCCAAGTTAAGCTAAATTAAAACTTACGGATTTGAGATCCTATTAGGTCCTATCTCAGGGTTGCTGACTCGATGCGGGCCTACCTTAGACCTTTGTTACATGAATTTAATATAAACAAAAGGGGTACTATTTATGGTCTTCTTTCTCAACCTCGCAACAACAACGCAACCTGGACTATTGCACGATGCAACAATCTTGTATCTAAACAACCAAACTGAATTGCAAGAGAGCTCTCTAACAGACCACACCCTGTACGTACGACATCCCACAAACGAGTAGAAAGAACGCGCAGCGCCCCAAAATGATGCCAACAGTGTGACCAAACAATGATGCCACAAGAGCTCAAAAATGCTAGCTCTAAATTAAGTTAATTTTTCACTAACCTTACAATTATGAGATGGATATATATACACCTTAACTTAAATATACAAGCAATGCTGCATCAATCAGCTTAGTCATCATATCGCCTTGGGACAACAATGGTTCTTCCTCTTCTAGATTTTCTAACACTCCCCACCGAAGAGGCATTGTTGTCATTACCTTCTGCAAGGTTAGCCAAGCCTTCTCCATGAGGCTGTAACTCAAATGTTTCATCTTGACTATCTGTGTTTTTGCTGATTTCTAAAGCATAGAGTTTTTGTATAGGTCTCTTTAACTTTCCTCCTGAAGTCTTTACCAGTGCAGACCTAACTAAATTGTCTTTGCCAACAAACAACTCTTCAATTATGCCAAGCTTCCAGCATTGCCTTGGTCTTTCATCCCCAATCATTACCACTTCTCCCACCTTGATACAATTTGCATTGGAGCCCTTTACCTTGCCTGATGGGTAATAATTGAGTTCTGGCAAGTATTCCATCTGCCACCTCTTCCATAACTGATCTTGTAGCTCTTCAAGGTACCTGAACCGTCTGGTTAACTCTCCTTGAGTGCTCTGGATAGGCTGCAAGTCTTCTGGCACACTGGGGCTTGATGTTAATCGTTTACCACAAAGAAAATGATTTGGTGTCAATGGCTCTGCATCCTGCATACTGTTGTAAACAAAAGTGATAGGCCTACTGTTCACCATTGCTTCTACTTCACATAAAACAGTGCAGAATTCTTCTTTGCTCAAATGAGCATTAGCTAAAAGTTTCTTTAATGGACACTTTACACTTCTCACTAGCCTTTCCCAAAATCCTCCCCACCATGGTGCTCTCTCAACAATAAACTCCCACTGTACCCCTTGGTGTGAAAAGTAGGATTGGAATCCTTCCTCTTTTAGCAAGGACCAAATTCCTTGGAGTTCCTTTGCAGCCTTTTTGAAGGTTTTTGCATTATCCGATATGATTTTATTTTGGGAAACCCCTTCTGTTCACAAACCTTTTAAAGGCCAAAAGAAATACATCACTACTTAAGTTGCTTACCAACTCCAAATGGATTGCTCTGGTGGTAGCACAGGTGAAAAGACATATATAACCTTTGTTAGACTCCCCTCGCTCATATACATAGACTGGCCCTGCAAAGTCTACTCCCACTACATCAAATGGGGCAGTATAGACACACCGTTCTCTTGGAAGTGGAGCCACCTTTTCATAATAAGGCTTTGCACCCCAACGCTTGCAAACCACACATTTATGCACGACCTTTTTTACTACTTGTCTAATTTTGGGAATCCAAAACTGTTGTCTGATCTCTATTATCACTTCTCTAACTCCAGCATGTAACAGCTTATGATGAGTATCCAGGATCAAAAGGTCCACAAAATGCCCCCCAGAAGGTAGCAAAATTGGATGTCTTTTCTCCTCTGGAAGCCCAGAAAACTGTAGTCTACCTCCTACTCTCAATAAATCCTGATCCAAAAACACATCCAAACCCTTGAGCGCAGAATGTGTTGGTAGAACCTGTAATGGATGGCTGGTGAGCAATTCTCTCTCTTCAGCAAATTTTTCCTTCTGCATATATACCACCCAGTATTTCCTGGCTTGCTGAATCTCATTACTGTTCAGAATTCCTTCCCTTCTTGTTTCTCCCTTAATGTTGTTGGTAAATCTATATACCCATGCTGTCACTCTTAACAATCTTTTCAGACTGCTAATGTCCTCAAGCCTCAATATGGGGTCCTGCTGCATAACTTGACAACTGTTCACAGCGCATTTTCTCACCTCACTCACCCATGCTTCTTCAGCCTGGCATTCTCCTACAATAGGCTGATTAGAAGGCCAGTTTTCACTTCCAAGTTTTAGCCACTCTGGCCCATTCCACCACAAACTTGACTGTGCAAGATCTTTCACTGAAATTCCTCGTGTTGGTAAATCAGCGGGGTTTTGGGTGCCTGGACAATGCTTCCATTGCTTGGGATCTGTGTGCGCTTGAATTTCCTCCACCCTATTGGCAACAAATGGTTTCCATTTCCTTGCCTGGCTTCTTAACCAGTGCCAAGCTATAGTGGAGTCTGTCCAATAATAGCTTGGAATTTCAGAGAGGGCCAAAGACTTTTGCACTATAACTGCAAGCCGACTAGCAATAACTGCACCCATCAATTCCAACCTTGGAACAGAAAGCCTTTTCAAAGGTGCTACTCTGCTCTTTGCAGCAACCAACCTGCAACTTACTTCCTCTTGCAATGCGCCTCTTATATAAATACAAGTTGCATAGGCTTCCTCACTTGCATCACAAAAGATGTGCAGCTCCATATTGTCTGGACTATTGTTCAACTCTCCAAAGTACCATCTTGGGATTTCAATGTCTCCAAGATGTGCCAATTCTTTGAACCAATATTTCCACCTTACCACCATATGATCAGGTAACTCTTGGTCCCAACCAAGTCCAATTTCCCAGAGGCTCTGAAACCAAATTTTTGACTTTATCACAAATGGAGCCAGGAATCCAAGAGGATCAAAGACCTTTGAAGCCAAACTAAGAGCTGTACGTTTTGTCCACCTTGTCTCATTCTCAGCCAGCTCTACTAAAGATTTCCCATTGAAGGTAAACAAATCATCATCTTGCTGCCAAACAATGCCTAGCACCTTTGCGTCTATTGCCCACAACTCCTTAATACCAGAATCCTCAATACTTTCTGCTGCATCAGGTACTACAGAGAAATGACTCATAAACTCTTGTAATTGCGAATGATTGGTCTGCCATTTTCTGAGCTCCATGCCAGCCTCCCTCATTATAGCTCTAGCCTCCATGAATATCTGTTTAGCCATTTCTGTATTATCCACGGAACATAGCAAATCATCAACATAAAAATTTTTCCTTATGTGTTCAATAGTGTTAGGATAGACTTCAGAATATTTCTTAGAATGGTACTGTATAGTAGCTGCCAACAGAAATGGACTAGAGCTGAGGCCGAACAACACTGACTTCATTCTATATGCTTGAACCTTAGGTTCATTTTCCAACAAGTCTTTCGTATCCACCCACAGATACCTTACTGCATCTCTGTCCTCTGGTTTTAACTTTATCCGCAAAAAGGCTTGCTTCACATCTGCAGTCAATGCTACTCTACCAAACCTGAATCTCAGTAACAAGGAAAATAAATCTGCATTTAAATTTGGCCCAGCATCCAAACAGTCATTCAAGGACACACCACCTTTGTCCTTGGCTGAGCCATCAAAAATTACCCTCAGTTTTGTGGTAGTTTTGTCTCGCCGTACCACTGCATGGTGTGGCAGATAATGTGCCTCCTGGCTCACCAGCTCATCTTGCACCCTTTCAGCATAGCCCTCCCTTACATAACTTAGGATGGCCTCATTGTATTCAATTAACAACTCCTCATTTTTTCTTAGCCTGTACAATGAAGTCTCCAACCTCCGATTAGCTAGCTGAAGGTTTGAACCGGGTTTGCAAGAATCCTTCCATGGTAGGCCAACTTCATAGTAACCATCTCTAAACCCAATCCCTTTTTCAAATTGCTCTAAAACATCATTGTTCACTGTACTTGACTGTTTGTCCTTTATGCCAATGGATTCAAGTTCCCAAAACGTTTTCAAATGCCTTTCCAAACCATGGCTGTTCTCCTCAATCTTAACAAAAAGCCTTAATTTCCATTCATTGCAATAGCTACCATGTAGCATCCAGCCTAGCTTACTTTCAATAGCTACTGGGCCTTGAGAAGTACGGACAATATTACCAGTGATGAAGTCCCAATAATAGTCAGCTCCAATCAAAAGACTAATATCTTCTGTTCCTTCAAACGTATTATTGCCCAAATTAATTCCTTTAACTTGCAATTCTTGGATACATGCCATATCTAAACAAGTAGTGACTGGAGCACAAAGTTCCTCAATCTCTACAGCTTGGACCTTGATAGTGGGACTTTGCGGTAACAACCCCTTAACCAAAACTTCTACCTTCTTAAATTTGGTTCGGTTTTGAACGGAACCCCCAAACCCAGAAATTCTTAAATTTTCCCTCTTAAGTTATTTAAACTTCAATTTTCTGGAAATTCTGGTCTTAATAAAACTACACTGGCTACCACTATCAAACAACACTCTTACAGTAGCTTCTCCTCATTCCCAATTAATAAGGCTGCAGTTGTTTGCAATAATCCCCCTTTACTTTTACTCCCTTGCATAGCAGTGGCATGTGCCACTGATGTCTCTACTTCTCGGGTAGGCCTACTAGGAGTGTTTTCACACAATAATGGCTGATGCCTACCATGACATTTTTTGCACAAAATTTTAAACTTACAAAACCTTGCTCTATGACCTTTCAAAAAACATTTAAAACATGCTGTGGACTTAGTTACCCTGTCCTTTCTCTCCTCAAGGGTAAAGCCTCAGCCACCTCACATTTATATGACTTGTGGTTGCCTTCGCAAAATATGCATTCCTTGATTCCCTTTAATTTATTCTCAGAGGATGCATGTAGAGCTGACACTGTACCTGGGCTATTCCTTTTTGTGGAAACTTTGGTGCTGTGCCTGCCTTTGTCCCCTTGTTTACCATCCCACTGTGCAAACTCAACTCCCTCTCGTCTTGCTAATTCTGTGCCTAAAAGACTTAGCATCTGCTGAAGGGGGATGTACACATGTTCTGCAGAGTGTCCCCTACTTAATTCAAGCAAAATTGAGCTAGGCAATTTAGACTCCAGTGTAGGAACCAACATTATACCATACCTTTCCATTCCTACACCCAAGTTGTCCAGGGACCTAGTTCTAATTTCAAATTCATCATATAATTGCCGTAACTCCTTGACACTATTAGGATTATTAACAGGAGGTATAGCTAAAAGTGCACGGAGGTGGCTTTTAATTAAGATCTCTGGCTTACCAAACCGTTTCTTTAATATATCCCAAGCCACATTATAATTAGCCTCTGTTAATGCTAATCCTGCTATAGTCTTTGCTGCCTCCCCTTCCAAGAGGGACCGCAAATAATTAAACTTCTCCACGGCACTTAACACTTGACTAGAATGAACTGCTGATTGAAAACTGTCTGCCCATCCTTGCCATTCCTGAATACTCCCAGAAAATGTTTTGAGTACAAGCCTCGGTAATTGAACTACAGATCTGTTAACCTTAACTTCACAAACATCATTTGTTGAGTGTTGTGTTTCATTATTAGACCTGGTCTCTAACTGTACTGAGCTGCTAAACTCTTTTGCTCGGAGGCCTACTTTAATTATATCATCAATAATCTCTTCAAAGTAAATTATGTTATTTTCTATTTCATCCTCTTCTATAAGAGCTTCAATTTTAACATTTACCTCACTTAGAGCAACCTTTTTAGTTTCTAATATGGAAAGCTGCGCAGTCACTAAGCGTAAATCCTCTTGCTCTATGGCAGAATCTATAGTGGCAATGACCTTTGTAATTAGACCTTTGTAGGCGCTTCTCCTTTTTATAAATTTGTTCAATTCAGATGCACTCATCTTCGATGCAAACAACAATTGGGCTCAATACCAAATGAGCTGAATTGGCAGAAATACTTAACCAAACTGATCAAACGCAAATTTTACTTTCAAATAAACTGAATTGTTAGGTGGGGTACTAACCAACACCAGTATGGAATACCAAATTTTCCACCCAAGTAACTGGCGCACTGGTCTGCAACCTTCGCCTACGAATAATAAACCAAATTAACGAAACTGGTAAATGTAGGCCAAAAACAACGACAGACAAGTGGCCAAGTTTCGCAATTGGGCAACCAAACTTTCTACCCTGGGACCTTAATTCAATAATAACCCAAAATTAACCAAACCGGTAAAATGTAGGCCAAAACACGACAGACGACTGGCCAAGTTTAGCAATTGGGCGACCAAACTTTCTACCCTGGGACCTTAATTCAATAATAACCCAAAATTAACCAAACCGGTAAAATGTAGGCCAAAACAACGACAGACGACTGGCCAAGTTTCGCAATTGGGCAACCAAACTTTCTACCCTGGGACCTTAATTCAATAATAACCCAAAATTAACCAAACCGGTAAAATGTAGGCCAAAACGAACGACAGACGACTGGCCAAGTTTAGCAATTGGGCACCAAACTTTCTACCCTGGGACCTTAATTCAATAATAACCCAAAATTAACCAAACCGGTAAAATGTAGGCCAAAACACGACAGACGACTGGCCAAGTTTCGCAATTGGGCGACCAAACTTTTTACCCTGGGACCTTAATTCAATAATACTCAACCCGTCTAGGCCTAACTTGGGCTACAATTTGCACAATCAGAACTTTGCCGAAAAATAGTCACTGACTCAGTTTTGGGGTAGAATCCGGTTCTGAAGGACCATGTTATTTTATTTATTTGTTGGGTTCAAAATCCCAGCTGAGCCGTGAACGGCCAAATTCTAAAGGGCCAGTGCTACCTACAGCCCAAGTTAAGCTAAAATTAAAACTTACGGATTTGAGATCCTATTAGGTCCTACCTCAGGGTTGCTGACTCGATGCGGGCCTACCTTAGACCTTAGTTACATGAATTAAATATAAACAAAAGGGGTACTATTTATGGTCTTCTTTCTCAACCTTGCAACAACAACGCAACCTGGACTATTGCACGATGCAACAATCTTGTATCTAAACAACCAAACTGAATTGCAAGAGAGCTCTCTAACAGACCACACCCTGTACGTACGACATCCCACAAACGAGTAGAAAGAACGCGCAGCGCCCCAAAATTATGCCAACAGTGTGACCAAACAATGATGCCACAAGAGCTCAAAAATGCTAGCTCTAAATTAAGTTAATTTTTCACTAACCTTACAATTATGAGATGGATATATATACACCTTAACTTAATATATACAAGCAATGCTGCATCAATCAGCTTAGTCATCATATCGCCTTGGGACAACAATGGTTCTTCCTCTTCTAGATTTTCTAACAATCTTAGACAGTCTTAACATGTGGCAAATATCACCCGCAGTCAGTTGTGGATTCGCAGCAGCCATTCTTTCACTCCGTCTAGCTGTATGTTCTGAAATCTTAAAAGGTTGTCCACACCTTGGTCAAGTTTTGATTGTTCCAAAGCCTCTCCATTTCTTTATAACTGCAACAACCGTCGTAAATGGAATTTGAAGTTCTTCTTCAATCTTCCTATAACTCTTCCCAGACTCACGTGCAGCAACAACAGATCTCATAAGATCTGTAGATAGCTTTTATCACGACGACGCATTGCTTACTAATGGCTTGTACAATGTAGTCTCTGATCAGTAAACGCCAACTAATGATAGAAGTTTTAATTTTTTTTATGAAGGAGGGAGGGGCCAAGGCCGAATGCCCGCAAAAAACGCTCCCCCATCCCCTATAGAAGAAGAAGAAGAGAGCCAAAAGCAAGGTCCAGGGGCTTTCGAGATGCCTGGATACTCTGCGTTTGAAAGAGTGGAGGTCATAAAGAGGGGGAAAATGGATTGAGGAAGATTGTTCCAGAGTTGAAGGGCTGAGTAGATGGAAGATTGAAAATATCGATTAACCCTTGCATTAGAAAGTTGGACAGAAAAGGAATGAGAATATGTCAAAAGTATGTTACGTACTAGGTGCTCTCCTTAAAGGAGGAGGCATGCGGTTAGAGAGTTTAGAAGATCAGTGTCCGTTTTAATAGTGATAGTAAAGAAAGTGAGGCAACCTTGCGGCGAAGAGAGGTATTGAAGAGTCAGAAAGAGGGGGAATTGATGAGACGAAAAGCCTTTGATTCTACCCGGTCAAGTAAAGCTGTGTGGGTTGAGCCATCCCACACATGAGAAGCGTACTCCATACAGGGGCAAACAAGACCCCTGTATAGGCTGACCATATTTCCTTGAGACAAAAACGGGACATTGGGATGGCAAAAAAGGGACGGGGTTATGTAATATTCTGTATTCATGAAAAAGTAAGTACATAAACCGGGACAAAATTGACATTTTTATTAAAACGACGGGACGGCCAGGAAATATAAAACAAACGGTACTGTCCCGTTCAAAACGGTACGTATGGTCAGCCTACCCCTGTACAGAGACAGCAATGAGTTGGGATGAAGAAACTGCGGAGCCAGTACAGTACACCTAACCTCTTGGAAGCTGTTCTGGAGAGTATATGTGATCTTTCCAGGAAAGATCACGAGGAAAGGAAACACCAAGAATGTTAAGAGAAGAGGAAGGATTGAGTTGTGTATTGTTGAAGGTATATAATTATCTTAGTATAGACGGAAAGCTTATGTTTCTAATAAATCCACTTCTTATTTTTTCTCCTCTTTGATTAAAGTCCTTGTAATTGAAGATATTCCCTTAACCTACATTATTTCATCATTACTAAGTATAAATCATAAGACTGTGATCGATTTCACTTACACGTGGTAAATATTCCATTGAACTTTAACCGGCAATTAATGACCGGAAGATATTTTTCTGATCAATTTTGATGTGCTTTGAAAGAATCTGACATCCGTTTCTTGAGCAAATGAGCGGTTGTTGAGGCATTTTCAATTTTCGTATTTGAAGAATCGCAAACTTAGAAACGAAACATAGGTCAAATTTCTTCAAGATACATCAAAATTAACCAGAAAAGTATTTACTGGTGAGGAGACAACGTAACCTAACTCTCTAACCCTAACCAAATTTGGGCAATACATATGCAGTATATGAACAAAATTGACTAACCTGAAAATCAAGTCTGGGGTGGATAAAAAACCGCAATAGCACGAAGGAAGTGGAGAACAACTGCATTTTCATCACCATGCTGAGAAAGAAATACGCGGAACTCTTTTCGTTCGTAATGTACGTTGGCCTGAGCTTTATAATTATTTATTGCTTTATAAATTATAATCATTTGCACACTATAGAAAATGTAGTTTTTCACGTTATCCTTCGTAACGATTCAGAATATTATGTTGTCATGTTAAGGTGATGGTTTGATTTCAGCGGAATATTAACCTACATACGTTCTTTGGTCGAACGTGAGAGGTAATTAAGCCTTGCTCGCAAACAGATTTTGTAGTTTCATTTGTTAAGCTTTCTCTTCCAGTAAATGATACACAATTTCAACGACTCTATTTTAAAGTAACAAAAGTTAATAATGAAGCTCCCGTGACAAGGCGATTTGGGATTCAACTCGGAAAGTGAATGTAACCAGTTCAATTCTCGCTCTTCTTCGGATAATTTGGGATCGGTTACCTTTTCTAGTAATGACCAGCCACGAGTCATTCTCGGAGTTCATGCCCATTATTGCCCAACCCCTTTTGAGAGGTGGTGGAAATTTGGGATGGGGTTCGAAGGTTAATTTCAACAAAATCTAATCGATTATTGGAAACGTGAAGTTCCCCTCGTAAATAAGTTTTCTTTGATTTAAATTTTCCATAGAAAATTAACAGTAGATTCCTGAACATTAATTTCTGCAGGATGCGCCAAAATAAATGTATCCGATTTCATAATGAAACTACACGATGACCAAACAAGATCGGATTGAAAATAAAATGCATTGAACAGAAAAAGTTAACATTTTTTTTTTTACTAAATACTAGGGGAGGTCGAAATTTTGTATTCTTATTCTACATACTGCTCGGAGTTTTCTTTGGGCCCCTAAACAACATACTGTAATTACACCGCTATGCGCCCCCCCCCTACCCGTTGCATATGCCCCCCTTTTTTTAAATTGAAATGAAATTGAAACCAATTCTTTGAATAAAAAAACCTGATAAATGACATAGATTAAAGTAAATAATGATATAAGTAAAGTTAAAGTTATATATATATAATAAGAAATCTTTCTCCGTATATTACTTAAAGAATCAATTGAAGCATACTAAAATCAAAATATTCACCTTAACAAATTTAATTGAAGCATATTAAAACCAAAATATTCACCCTAAGAAATTTAAAATCATAAATTACTGACACCACTGGCCTTTCCATTGGAGCACAGGTAGCTTTTTTCTCGACTCCAGCACATTCAAAATAAATTTATGTCTGTTTTCGTAACCAATTCTATCTTGTGATGCTTCTGTTACCACATTTACAGCATGTTCTACTCCCTGGCTGTGACAGAGAAAAGGACTAAGCTGAAGTGGTTCATTTCGAACTTTAAGATCATCATTTGTCAAATTCTGTAAAATAGGTGGAGGGGTGATGGTTTCGTTGTCCCAGTCGATCATGTTAGGATAATCGTCTGCTTCAAAGTTCAGTGTTTTTGGCAGCTCAAAATTTCTCGCATTGGTGCTCCTAGTTCTTGCTCGAATGATGTGCTGAAGAGCCAGCTCTCTGACCTCTCTTCTTGTGTCTGTTATCATTGAGAGTAAGATATTCTCTGGGTGGGCAAAATAGGCGTTATTTCTGAGGACACGCTCCATAATCATCCGATGCTTTTTATCTAAGCCTTTAAGCAAGTGCATGATATACAAAAATTAGATGCTCCCTCATTTGCCTTTGGATGAGACTTTATCCAAAACCAGCCTGGAGCGTAAACCAGCATTATAATTTTTACTAGGTCTTGGATGTTTTTGTCTGGATTCCGTGTAGATACATATAAACGCAGGATCCTGTTTACTCGTGTTAGCCATCTTGCATGATGGAGGGCACCTGGGGATCTGGTGGCTAACGCTTGTGAGATGCGTCCAGATTGTATGCTAAATGCACATTTCATACATATATTTTTAGTCACTGCTGAAACTTTTAACAATATCGGCCGAAACTTCTTTAATGTTGCCCTTTGCAGGGGTATAATTATGAACTATATCCAGTTTGGTCAAATCCTCTCGGAGTTTATTTCCAAGAGAACCTTTGAAGGTGTTTGGTCCCGAAGTTTTTCCATCAATTGCTTCAAATACGTGCCTGAAGGGCAGTTCGTTTGCATGCAAAAGGCAAATCAGCCATTGTACCGGCCTGTCCAGATATAATTCAATCAATTTTAGCACTCCGCCAATCCTGCCAGTGTTCACTGGGGTGCCATTGCATAGCAAAGCTTTGAGGGATCCTTTGCTATTAGAATCAACTATAAAAGTTATTATTTAATCTGCAATACAACAAGCAGTTCCGTTATCTCGAGCTATATGATCCATGTAAACATCACCAGGTTCTTTGACTATTACATAATGTTCTTCGTACTCCATTCCCTTCTTTTTAGTCACTGCTGAAACTTTTAACAATATCGGCCGAAACTTCTTTAATGTTGCCCTTTGCAGGGGTATAATTATGAACTATATCCAGCCTGAAGGGCAGTTCGTTTGCATGCAAAAGGCAAATCAGCCATTGTACCGGCCTGTCCAGATATAATTCAATCAATTTTAGCACTCCGCCAATCCTGCCAGTGTTCACTGGGGTGCCATTGCATAGCAAAGCTTTGAGGGATCCTTTGCTATTAGAATCAACTATAAAAGTTATTATTTAATCTGCAATACAACAAGCAGTTCCGTTATCTCGAGCTATATGATCCATGTAAACATCACCAGGTTCTTTGACTATTACATAATGTTCTTCGTACTCCATTCCCTTCTTTGTCTTAGTTTGATCTTTTCTACCATCAAATCCGATGCCTTCAATCTGTGTGTTCTCTGATTTAACTTTGATTATGTTCTTTTTACCCACACGTATTCTTTCTCTTTCCACTTTGGTTAATATGAGTTTTATCGTACTCAGAATATCAAAAGCAAATATAATTATAAAATATTAAAGCATAATTTTCTCATCATTTTCATATGTCACTATGCTCGCAGATGCGTCCTTACCAAATTATGTAGATTTGAATATTATGACATTTTTGCGACATTTTTTTCCCACCCTCCCAATATTTGCCTGGTGACGTCATGAAAATATGATATATGAGCTAGGCTTGGGCTATTTTTTGCTACTCTGCGACTTAATTAGTTGGATGTTTTCTGTTCTGGCTATTTTTGTTTTTGTAATTGGATTCAGTTTGGTCGTGTTTGTGATAGAATTATGACGTGTTGTTCGTGTGGTTTCTGACTTTGAGAACTTGATTCGTTATGTGCCCTAGATGAAGAGAAAGCATTGGATGTTTTTATCAATTACGGCGTTATTCTCTCATCCTTAACTTGCCCGAAATGTGACAGTGAGTGCCTAATACGAAAAGATCAGAAGATATTTAGGTGAAATAACCAATATTAACCGGTTAGGCCAACTGAATGCCCTTGATGATTGGTTAGGTTAAGTAATGATATTTTCGTTAGTTTTAGGCGTTTTAGGTTACTATTTCCACTTATGTTAGTTTTAGGGTTAGGTTGTTATTTTATTTATTTATTGGGTTCAAAATCCCAGCTGAGCCGTGAACGGCCAAGTTCTAAAGGGCCAGTTCAACCTACAGCCCAAGTTAAGCTAAAATTAAAAACTTACGGACTTGAGGTCCTATTAGGTCCTACCTCAGGGTTGCTGACTCGATTTGGGCCTACCTTAGGCCTCAGTTGCATGAATTTAAGATAAAAACAAAAGGGGCACTATTTATGGTCTTCTTTCTCAACCTTGCAACAACACAACCTGCACTATTGCACGATGCAACAATCTTGTATCTAAACAACCAAACTGAATTGCAAGAGAGCTCTCTATAAGACCACACCCTGTAAGTACGGCATTCCACAAACGAGTAGAAAGGACGCGCAGCGCCCCAAAATGATGCCACCAGAGTGCCCAAACAATGATGCCACAAGAGCCCAAAAATTCTAGCTCTAAATTAAGTGAATTTTTCACTAACCTTACAATTATGAGATGGATATATATACACCTTAACTTAATATAGTACATATACAAGCAATGCTGCATCAATCAGCTTAGTCATCATATCGCCTTGGGACAACAATGGTTCTTCCTCTTCTAGATTTTCTAACATAGGTTAGGTAAGGTTAGGTTAATACCAAAATACATTTTTCTAGTAATATTTGAAGTGTTTTGCTTAGATTTTGACCTCCATTTCCCTTGAAAATGAGCCAAACTTCAAAGTACTATAACTTTGTTGGATCTCATTTCCGAGAGAAATGGAGGTCAGATTTGAACAAATCACATCAAATACTACTAGAAAAATGTATTTTGGTGTGTAAAATGACTGAGTTACTCAATATACATAATTACCTCCACTTTTTTCCTATCCAACATATTGGTTTCGTCTAATATTCCCATATCCTTCAAAGCTGCATTTACTAAGCTGCAGTAGCTCTGTAACTTACACGGTATCTATCTGCTGTTATTGTTATAAATAATTATGTTCTGATGGTTTTCTCTCAGCTCAAAATCCGGAACAAAGTCAATATCGTCGCTGTCATCATCAATTTCCATGCTCTCATCTTCCATAATATGTAAAGGGTCCAGTTTGCTGGTTGAGGCGACATTCATATCTAGGCTTATCTTGGCTCTTCTTTCTAATCCTTTAACTCTATCGTGAGTCCTTTTTCTTGCGGAAGTCGTTACTCTGTCGATTGGTCCTAGTTGGTTTTTTCTTTGTTTCTGCCCGACAAAAGACCCACTCAATCATTGGAACTCTAATATCACATCTGCAATCCGTTCGACTGATTTTTTTATCGTAACAAGTATAAGTGCAAATATCAAACATTTCATTGAATGTCTCCACCTTCTGCTGAAAACTGTTGTTTCTTTGTTTTAATGGTACTTTATTTAGCTTTGCTGCAGATTCTATCAATCGTTCAACTTTTATAGTTATTCCTTCAAATCCTATATTTGGAAAGGAAAACTTCTCCCAAATGGGTTCCACATCTTTAGTGACAATTCTGTAACATTCTTTTGCTGTTCTAGGAACCTTTCAAAATCAGTTCTTTTCATTTTCTTACCAATAAATAATGCCTAAATACGTCAGCCTTTGAAGGAGTCATTGAAGGTGGAAATTCTGCAGGATGACCAAATGTTGAATTGTGCGTTTTGCTTCTTGTCGCCATGATTTCACTTATTTAGGCCTAGTAGCATTAATAACAAGAAACTAATTGTTAAATTCTAGCAATTGAATCATTCAATCTGAATTTAATGTAACTCATTCAATCATAAACAATCTGAAACTAAACAAAAAAACGTGACAATAATTTATATAATTCATCTAATCTATCTAAATTAATCTATGTAATCTATTCAATCTATCTAAATAATCTATCCAAATTAATCTAATCTACTTAATAAGACTTAATATAATGCATGATTGTCACATTTGAGGTTTATATCTGTGGAGAGAGTAAAATGGAGGAGATGCTATGGAAGGGATAAGGGGGGTCGCATATACTCATTTTTTTTTTTTACAAGATGTTGAGATCATCATTTCCAACTACGTGCATACTGTGGAATTGGAGAAACTCGATTTTTGATACGTTTCGACCCCCCTACTAAATACTGTACCCCTTTTTTTTGTTTCACAGATTACAGGTTCAAAATGCCTTACTTAATTTCACAACAAAGTCTCTCTAGAAATAAAGATTCTTTGTTGTAAACTTAATTGAGGCATTTGGAACCAGTAAGTGGTAACATAAAAAAAAAAAAGAGGGTTATTTAGTAATATTTTTAAACTTTTGCCTCCTCAATGCACTTTATTATTCAATCTTATCTTGTATGGTTATCCTGTAGTTTCATTTTGAAACTACAGGATAACCTTGGTGCATAAATATTTAAAAATTTCCTTATAATTTCATTTTTAAATTACAGAGAGATTGTAGACACCAATCAACCAGGGAAGTATTCCGGGGTGGACGTTAGGCAGGAGACGGAGTGCTGAAACTCCCGTTTCTCTCGTCACTGTCCTCTTTAGCCGATTTTTTTCTCTCTCTCATCTACCATGTGAGCAGTCCAACATGTTCTCAAAACACACACACACACACACTTCTCCTTTTTCGGTGAGCATTTTTGCGGATACCCGCCCTTCGCCACTCCTTTCTACATGAAAATAATTTTATTTTGTCACACCCCGTTCAGTAAATAACCAGCAAAATAAAAGTTAAACGAGTCCGTATACAATGTACTCTCGAAAACTAGTAGTGTGAAACAACCTGAATCTATTTTATATTGTTAATAACGTACTAAACTTGAACTGTTAAATAACAATAGGTTGTCATTTAAAATGGAGGAAAACAATTTTAAAGCATTGTAGAAATTATTGAAATTATAATTATAATGGAGGATGGAATAACTGGAGGAAGGTGTCTGGAGTACTGTGTGATAAAAGAATATCAATGAAATTGAAAGGGAAGGTATTGAAGGCGGTAGTGAGGCCTGCAATGTTGTATGGTGCGGAAATGTGGCCTATGAGGAAGAATCTGGGGAAAAGGATGGATATAGCAGAAATGAGGATGTTGAGATGGATGTGTGGGGTTGCGAGAAGAGATAAAATTAGAAATGAATTTATTCGTGGAACGACGAAAGTAATAGAGGTATCAAAGAAAGCTCGAGAGAGAACGCTTAGATGGTTTGGATATGTCATGCTGAGAAAGGAGGAATATGTTGGGGGACGAGTTATGGAAATTGAACCACCTGGAAGAAGGGGAAGGCCAAGGATGAGATGGAGAGAGTGTGTGGGGAGGGTGATATGAGGGAGCGAAATCTGGCGGCGGATGTAGCGTTGGACAGAAATAAGTGGCGAAGGCGGATTAGGAACAGCGACCCCACTTAGGCGTGGGAAAATGCTGCCAACAAAAAAGAAGAAGATTGAAATTATAAATTATTGAAATCACTGTAAATATTATTATTATTTTATTATTATTATAAATAAGTTATTATATCGTCCACGCACAGTGCGTGGACAAATCTTTTTTGACCCCAACTCGCACTTCGCGGACAGATCTTCTAAAGGATATAACTTTTTTTCAAAAGAAACTACACCACACGCACTTTGCACCAAAAGATAGACGACGTTGTTTTTGATGTAAAAATCGAACAAATTCGTTCACTAAAAAAACAAAGCTTGTGGCGGAAATGCAGTTTAAGCAAGCAAGCCGTCACGCCTCTTGTTGGCAGCATGCAAAAGCAAAATTTCGGCTATTTTACAATTTGCGTCGTTTATGGTAAAAAATAATACATAATTTTGTGTATCTAGACGGGCCACGCTTGTACGAAGTTTTATACTCTTCTATGAAATCGAGGAAAAGCGAGTCAGTCCATAAAATTGCAAAAATACCACAGCCATAAAAATTTTGAGCTTTACATCCAAAGCCAGTGAGACCAAGTTTCTGAAGTTGCACTCAGAATGTAAGTGGTTCGTGAACTTAAAGTAAATGTTAAGTTTTCGCTGGCTTAAAAACTTCTGTTCAAAAGGTAGGATGAGCGCTAATTTTATGCAAAATTTGTTTGAAACAAAAAGGCGTTGCTTACAAGAATCATGAACGAGTCTGAAAAATGAGCCTTGAAAAAAGGCAAATCTTTTTCGTGTGCATAATAATAATAATAACAAACCTTTAAAAGAACGAGCAAGAATAACACAAAAAAAACACGACGTTAAAAATTCAATTAAAAAAGTTTGGCTGTGCCAAGATCAGCTTCCTATTCGTGGTTTATAAAAGCGAGTTGAAGCTAAAGTACTAAACCGTTATTGCGTGACACTGTGTCAGTGTTAAGGTAAAATTTTCCAATTTAAGCTTTGTGATAATTCAAACTTAAATTTCTCTTATATAAAAAACTTCACATTTTTTTCTCCTTCAAATGTTCGAAACGAAAAACTTAAAATCAAGATTCAGTTTGAGAACAAAGAAACTAAATTTCTATAGTGTACATGTGGAATAATTATATTACCTCTGAAAACAAGAAAAAGTTAAAAAGATGGCAAACGCTAGGAATTAAACTTGCATTCAGTCAGAAGGAAAATCTCTCTTTAATTGGTTGGTAGCAAAGCGGTGATCAAGACAAAGGTAATGAAAATTGCAAGGAGGAAAGGAGCACAAACGAACCTAACGATAGGAAATCGGATCTTAGAAGCTGAGCAGTTTAAATATTTGGGAAGTTTATTAACCAACAATAGAAATTGCAATAAGGAAGTAAAATCTAGAATTAGTATGGGTAAGGTAGCTTTTGAGAGACAGAAAAGACTACTTACAGGTAAACTCAACTTGAAGCTGAAGAAAAGGTTAGCAAAAAGCTTGATATGGAGTGTGGTACTGCATGGAGCAGAAACATGGATACTGAAAACAACTGAAAAGAAACTCCTGGAAAGTTTTGTAATGTGGATTTGGAGAAGAATGCTAAAGATAAGCTGGAGGGAACACCATAGTAATGAGGAAGTACTGCTACAGGTGAGGGAGGAAAGAAGACTCATTAAGGTGATAAGAGAAAGACAGACGAAACGGATCGGACATGCGTTGAGAGGAGAAGGATTGTTGAAGGTGATAGAGGGTAGATATGAAGGTAGAAGGAGGCCGAGGGGAAGGAAAAGGAAAGCGATACTGGATGATTTGAAGGCAGGCAGGAGCTACCATGAGATGAAAAGGATAGCTCAGGATAGAACACTTTGGCGGGACATACGAGTTGAACCTGCCTGACAGGCAGAACACGATGGATGGATGGATGGATGGATGGAGCAAAGCGGTTAGGGCGTGTACGCATGAAGAGAAAAATAGCGAAGTGAATATAAGGAAGTCGGAGGTTCGACTTCCAATAGTAACTGGTAATAATAATAATAATAATAATATGGGAGTTAGTGCAACGGGCCGCTCCAGTTGGTCTGAGCACCACCGCGCTATTGTCTGGACCTCCTCCTCACTTATTAACCTTCTCCAATAAGATGATAATAAAACAAAGACGATGTTAATCTTTGGGAGAGAAATAACACAATGTTAAAAAAAAAAGAAAAACTATAATCGAAAGTGAAATTATTTTATTTTTCCCTACAAAACAAATGCGAAAGCATTAAATGTATAAAAAAATAGAAGAGCATTTAGCATCAATAACATTAACCACTAACGGTAAATCATGGTACTCCGTTCTCCTCATGAAAAGTCAAGCGCTCGATAAAGAAGGCCACCCGAAAGAAGGATGACATTACGAGGCCCTCTAGGAAGAAGCGTAAGCGACAAAAGTAAAAAACGCCACAAAACGCACTTAATTAAAGTTGTACCAATTTGAAAATGGAATAACTTTTGAATTTGTGGAAGATATTTACACAAAATATTTTCCAAAGTTTTTCCACTTTCAAATTGGTAAAATTTTTTACTGCGTTTTCAGGGGTTTTCACTTTTGTCGCTTAGCCACTTGTTTCTAGGAGGGCCTCGTATATTCTTTTCAGGAACAATAACAAAAAACAACCACCGGACACAAAGGGATGCTTGTGACAGACTGTAAAAGTGGCTGTAATAATCTTTATCGAAAGTAGATTGCGCGTTATTTCGTATGCGTCAACGGGAAGAGAAAACTTATTTCGGGAGACATTTTTAAAGGCGAATTTTATTTCTTAAAATTTTATGTTCATAAAAAACTTCCTGAGTATGAAGGAATAAAAACTCGTACTCCTTCGTTGATTTTTCAGCCTCTTAACAAAGAACTTACACCAGCTTATAAAATAATGAACGTAGCTGCAACGTAAATGATGCGGGCTTATTATAATTTAAGGGTAAACAACATAGTCTGCCTCCCCCACACCGAAAATAGTATAAAAGTATAGCAACATTTATATCGTAAACAATAAATACAACGGGTTACTGAGTTAATTTTTGTTTTTCAATTCGGAGAATTTGTTTTGAAAGCGGCTGTACTGCAGGAACGTTACACACGTACATATATATATTAAAAAAATATCGTTTCCCAGTAGACTGTGATGAGAAAGCAGAAATAGTTCAGATACGAAAGACAAAAGGTAGTTAAGAGAAAAGGCGCGCACAACCATCACGCACGTATTTTGGTAGACCAGCGAGCCCATGACATGACTAAATTCCACACTTAAGCGTAAAAAGAAAAAAGATGAGCGATCTATAAAAACTGTAAAAAAATCCTGTCCGTTATAACGGTGCGTCATCCAGCGAGAAGTAAAACGAGTGAATATAGTCAACAAACGAAGTAATGGGTCCATCCCATCCTTTAAATATTTCTATCCACTATGTCTGGGATTCGGACGATCTTTGAGTCTTATTTAAAGAAAAATAGCGCAAATTTATGCTTATAAATGGACTCGTGTTACTCGTTTCGCGCGTCGCATTCTACCCATAGTAAGAGCGAGATTAAGAAAAAGGTACTGGATGGTGGAAGCGAATGGCGTGAGAAATGGAAGATACCAACTACAATATGGGTATCCATTAATATGATTTTACTCGTGGTTAGCCTTAAAAAACCTTACACTAAAATGAACCGAAAGCAATTATTAAGCTTAATCTAAGTGAGATATGTACCATACCCGTATACCCGAGACAATAAATAAAATAAATAGCTATTAAACATTACTCTAACCGTACTAGTTTTCAGTACATGAAATACTTTACTTTAAGGCACGATCGAAAATTAATTAACTTTACAAAATATTTTAAATAGTGAGATCAGAATAATGTAGAAATTACCACCTAAAAAGCATTTAACCAACCAACCAACCAACCAACAACATGTTTGCAGACAAACAAATACAGTTCCTATTTTGTCATTATTATACCAACCAGGAAATTGCTCTTTGACACATACGGGACATCGTGTGTACGTTATCAAACTAGCTTTAAGTGAATAGTCTTTTCGCCCCCTCAGTTTAAAAAAAGGGATAAACAACCGAACAATGATTCATTAGGAGTCTTCCTTCAGTTTAAAAAGGGTAAAACAACCGAACGATGACTCATTACGAGTGTAAGACACTTGATTGGTGGAACTTTGATTCTCTGTCAAATTTTCCTTCCAGACCACTTTTCCGTGTTTACAAAATTTCTGCTGGTCGTCGTCGTCGTCGTCGTCGTCGTCGTCGTCTCTTTTATCTTCTGATAGACACAATGTTTCTACCACGTTCACCTCCCGGTGATTCGAACAGGCATCCATAGTTATGGTAAAACTGACCAACAGATCATTAACCACGCACATGTTGAAAGATTTATTCATGAACGCGCCAAAATGATCCACTACTTCACTGTCGTCTGGAACCATCCTAAATACCTCTCTGGAGTGACTTCCTTTAAGAACAAAACAATTGGTTACTACTACACTCACTGTGAAAATAGTTAAAACATCATACGAATTAATAATAAAAAGGTAAAAAATATGTTTCATGCATAAACTGACATCCTTCATTGAGTAAAATGAAATGTGTGTGTCGGTGACCCTTGACTGTTTCGTGATTCTCATTTTATCAAAATTAAGTGCTAAAAATCGTTGAACCAATGTGTTTCTGACCCACCAAAATTGTAAGCTTATCAAGATTACGCAGTTACAATTTGATCAGATTATCTAGAGCACTTTAATAATATTACGTCAAAACCTTATTTCAAATTTTCTCATGACGCCTGGCACTCCCTTTTATAGTCCTAAGAGAGGAGGCAAGCGTCACTCGTGACATTGAAAAAATGAACGACGAACGAACTAGCGAATTTTAATTACATAAACTGCTCTTAAAATTTTTACCAAAGTGACAACACAAACGCACAAGAAAAAATGAAAAGCGATTTCAAAGCTTCTATGTAATTCAGCAATACGCCTCATCAGGAATTATCAAATATTTAACAGATACTGATTAACGGGAAGAAAGGCATTTTAACAAGATGTAGTCAATTTTATATGTTCCCGAGCTGGGTATTAAAATTATTTACAAAGTAATGAAAGTATGTGAATGCACAATTGCACATTCCAGAATGCTCCTTTCAGTTGTTTGTATTTTTTAATAGAATTTTAGAACTTTCCCACTTAATACTATGATTATATCTATACATATTTTTTCTTTTTATCAGAGGAGGGGCCAAAGGAGAATGCCCGCAAAAACGTCACCTCCGCATAGAGGAAGAAGAGAGCCAAAATCAAGGTCCAAGGTTTTCGAGATGCCTGGACACTCTGCGTTTGAAAGAGTGGAGGTCATAGACAAGGGGAAAGATGGATTGAAGAAGAATGTTCCAGAGTTGACCGGTTGAATAGATGGAAGATTGAAAATACCGATTAACCCTTGCGTTAGAGAGTTGGACAGAAAGGGAATGAGAATGTGTCGAAAGTCTGTTACTGCGTGTTCTTAAAGGAGGAGGAGGAGGAGGAGGAGGCATGCAGTTAAAGAGTTTAGAAGAGCAGTGTCCATTATAATAAAGAGGGAGTGAGGCAATATTGCAGCGAAGAGGGAGGGATTGAAGATAGTCAGTAAGAGGTGGGGAATTGATGAGACAAAGAGCCTTTGATTCCACCTGGTCAAGTAGAGCTGTGTGGGTTGAGCCAGCCCACATATGAGAAGCGTACGCCATACAGGGACGGACAAGACCCCTGTAGAGAGATAGCAAATGAGTGGGTGTGAAGAAACTGCGAACCGGTACAATACACCTGACCTCAAAGAAGCTGTTTTAGAAAGATTATACGTGATCTTTCCAGGAAAGATCACGAGAATAGGAAACGCCAAGAATGTTAAGAGGAGAAGATGAAAGATTGAGTTGTATATTGCTGAAGGTAAGGGGATAATCGTGTGAAAGATTGTGACGAATAGAGAGATGAGGGAACTGAATTTTTGAGGCATCAAAAGCCACAAGGTTTTCTTTGCCCCAATCAGAGATAGTAGAAAGATCAGAACTCGGGTGTATCATAGCCGTCCCACGCGAAGCCTAGAGTGACTGTTGAGAGACGCTTTGTGAAGCTGGTGGAGAAGTGAAGAGTGGAATCATCGGGATAGGAGTGGATAGGGCAGGAAGTGCGATTTAATAGATCACTGATAAATAAAAGAAAAATAGTGGGTGGCAGGACAGAGCCCTGAGGAACTCCACTATTAATAGCTTTAGAAGAAGAACAGTAGCCATCTATTTAGAACTGCAGCTATTGATCGGCCAGAAAGGAAACCAGATATGAAGCCATAGATAAAAGAACAGAAACCGAAGGAGGGCAGTTTGTAAATTAAGGATTTGTGCCAGACTATCAAAAGCTTTTGATATGTGTAGCGCAATAGAAAAGTTTTCATCGAAATCCAAAAAGGTTATGGTTGAACGAGGCATTAGAATTATTAGTGGTTCTTCTTCAAACTTATTTACGCTGTTTTACTTTGACACCTCGAGTTTTTCCCGTTTGACCTATATAAATCTCGCCTAATAAAAAACAGCGCAGATAATGCAGCCGTATTGTCTATTCTATCGGATGTAAAGAATGTAACTCAGTTTACATACGCATCGTTGCAAGGGGAAATTCCGCTGATACCGCTTTAAACGGTATTTTTCTCATCCAAAATCAAACAATACCAAAATAGGAATAGATCAAAGCGCGTTATTCCTCAGTTTAGCTTGCCTCATTCATTCATTCATTCCCACCCACTATTCCCCCTTAAAAAATACTAGTTTCTCGTATCTATCAATTCCTCGTACTGTATTTGCGTCATACCCGTAATAATGAATTGAGATTTAATGTACGTGGTATCCATAAATTACTTTTAAACAAACTGAAGCCGGTTTGAATTGAAGATAATTTATGGACACCCTGTATCCTGTATTTTCAACTATTATTCATTTATATATTTTAAATTAATAATTTTTATTCATGATTTTATAAATTAATCATGATTTATGCATTACCTAATCCTAAATATCGACCCTTACTCGTTCATTTCTCGTATTTTAATTCATCACTTATTTCATTTCCTATATTTAATATTATTATTTGAGCATTTTATTCCTATACCTAAATGTCCAATGAAAATACAACTCGTGGTAAATAGTTATTTTTGTAATAAGCTCTCAGTTATTTAGCTCTATTCTTATACTATTTTGGCCATTGAAAACCCAAAAAAGCCGAAAACCCCGAGGTGGGTCGTTTTTCTTCAATAAAACCCTGGTTTTTGCCAACCCTGCTTCTAACATTTAATATATTATAATGTGTTACAAAATTAATTTATAATTTTCCATTATAAGTTCGCTTATATATTGTAAATAAATTAATCGCTACGGTACTTCTCATTCATGATTTATATATTATTTAATCATAACTGCCTATGAATGAAGTGATATGTTTTATCTGTGAGCCTCGTAAAGCGTAAAACTTAAGAGCCAAACTAAACAAAATAAATACTTCAACTGATAATTGCTTATTGTATCATTATAACATAGCAAACATTAAATACTGTAAAGCCTAAAGCTTATTAATGGCAGTTAAACGGGATAAATAAATATTAGTCCAATTAGCAATTTGGGCGGCCGGTAGCTCAGTGGTTACGGTGGCGGACTATGAACAGCGAGGCTGTAGTTCGCTCCCACCTGTTGGCTCCTGGGTTGGGTTGAATTGCTCGGAATAATGGTGACCCATGGGCAAACTCGCCCCTACATTACGGGAAAATGAGCTTCCTGGCTGTTAACAATTAATAACTGTACGTTCTGTTAAAATTATTGTATGATGCGCAACAGCTTTGCGATTGCAAAAACGAAGCGGACCAGGCCACGGGCTTAAAATGCATTCTGTGCAATCACTTGAAACACTACGAATGCATGAACTTAAATAGAAAAGACAAGAAAATGATAAATAGAATAAATAACGAAATCATAGGCATTTACGGCTTCCTGTGCATCACATGCATGGAAAAAAAAAAATGATACAAAGAGCAATGAATATGGGCAATACATGTTTACCGACAGATGACAAAGAGACACTAAGAGACGCTGGCACAAACAAACACGAGGCAATGCAGGAAAGCACGCTACACTAGGAACAGGAAACTCAGGACAACACAATACAGGAAAGCACGCTACAGCACGCTACGCCAAAGAGAGAGAGATATATATAACAGAAACACGAAAGAGGGATACCAGGAATACAAAGGAGAAAGAGGAAGATACCAAGAACACTAATGAAAACTCGTCGAAGACAAAAAAAACCACTGAGGAGGGAAGAAGTTGTGGCGAAACAGAAAAAAGCAATTGAATCACATAGGGCTCGTAAGATTAAACGACGGGCCATATGTGAATACTATAAAACAGGGTCGTGCATATATGGAGCAAACTGCAGGTACAGTCACCACAAAAAAATGCTTCGATATGACGAGGAATGGAAGATGCAGATACGGACAAAACTGCCACTTTTTCCGCCCTCCTATGTGCAGACAGTCACTGACACAGAGAAAATGCCTAAATATAGAGTGCCCATATTTTCACATAAAGGGTAGCTACAGCTACCCAAAGAAGAGAACGGGGAAGAACAGACCCTATCCGTATTAGAAGTAACAACAGGAGCAAGGAAACAAATTTTTTATAGGAAATGAGAACTATAAAAGCACAGCTTGCTCTGCTAACAAGAAAGGACAGGACTACGCAGGTATATTCCCACACCATTATATACATCACCCCTCTATCCAACACCACCCACCGATATTACAACCACAGTGGTATCAAGTGCCACAACCCCAATTCTCCCAAATGCAGCGGCCAAATCAATAACACCGAACAGGAACCGACAGCGACCTGGAAACGACCACTATATAGGAAAACTGAACAGGGAAATTAGAAACCCAATAAATATTTTATACACAAATATTCAAGGCCTCTACACGGACCATGCAGGCTGCAAGTTACAATACTTACAGAATTTAGCTACCGAATCCAGCATAGATATTATATGCCTAACGGAAACACACTTGCATAAATGCGAAAAAGGCTGTGAAAACTGTATGAAGGATACTGAATTAGCATTGCTAGACTACAACATACACAGAGCAGATAGAGTGGCTAGACGAGGGGGTGGGTGTTGCATCTACGTGAGAAACACACACACATGTGAAGTGAAGGTAAACAAATCAAACAAATCAAGTTATTATATTCGAAGTAAAAGAACTAAATCTAACTATTATGAACATCTACAGACCACCAATCACCACAAAAAGTTAATTCCAATTTGCTACAAATGAAATAGAAAACACTAGCAAAAGGTCGGCGCTACGCGCCGATTTTGCTAGATCTGCGGTGCTTCGGCTGAATTGTGGGCCTACGGCTTATTTTATTTTGAACATCAGTAGCCCTTTATCTGGATATCATTCCTATTCCTCTCACCTTGGGCCTCAGTAATTGGGGTGCTTGCGGCCTTCCAGTTACTGGCAAACCAATTATTCATTCAATAAAACTACAGAAAAGAACGCAGCCATGAAAATCTAAAGCTTCACAAATCTTAATACAATGAGCTCGGATTTGAAGCCTAAAATTTTCATGACTGCGTTCATTTCTATAGTTTTATTGACCAAATAACTGAACCGACAGTAATTGGGGGCCCTGCGGCCCGCCAAATCATAGTTTTCATTGTTTCGAGTGCATCAATAATGTTGTTATAGTGTTCCATTAGTTGTGATAAGCATGATCTTCCTGACCGGAATCGATGTTGGTTAGTAGGTCACCCGTTCTTTGAACGGGGTGGGAAATTTTAATTTAAAATTATTTTTTTTAGATTTCTTATTATTTTATTTAATTATTGATTTGGAGGATAAAAAATTTGTTTTTTAAAACTATAAATTTGGGTATTACATTAAATTTTCGCTAAAATAAAATCATATGCTAAAAGGTTCTTCAAATTTCGGGAAGATTTGCTCAACATTAGTACGGTCTTGATGTTATATGTATAAATTATAAATTAATTAATAGAAATGATAAAATTATAATTATTGTCCACCGATATGAGATGTAATGTAATATTGTTGAACTATATTTGACTTAGTTCCACACCACCATTGAGGTCAAGTCACAGCGCTTTTTTTAAAGTGGTTTCCCCACTAGGCCTATCTACTATAACAAAAATATAAAAATGAACAAATTAACTATAATAAATAAAACATTTTTGCTTGTTTATTCCAAGTATAATATTGCGGAATTTCAGAGTATAGCAAAGTTTTGGAAAACTCGTCGACACTATTTAATTCAAAAAATGATATTAGCTTAGATGATCTCTGATCGGCCAAAATTTGTTGAATATTGCTATCGCTTGAAAAAATTATTCTTCGTTCGTCACCTAGGTGGACATCCAGCGCTTCAACTGCTGGATAATGATGATGTATTGGTTTGTCCAACAATCTCCATGCCGCTTCCATTGATCCTAAATATCGGTAATTTTTATACGATGAAATTTCGTCAATTGAATTGTTTGATACGGCATACATCACCTGATCGTTGCCTTTTGTAATATATTTTATGACATATTTGATGCACGAAATAGAATATATGATAATTTCTACATTGATATGCGCATTGAAGTTGCGGGACAGGTACGGGTTATATGGTACTATCCAGCGATTGTCGATTTCAATATCTGCATTGCTCACTCGCACAATAGTAGTAAAGTCACCATCTTGTGGACTTAGCGTCTGTATATCGGATAGCCTCTGTCTGGAATGATTGTTTCCGCTTGAAATGTTTTTGGATAGTTCTTAGAGCAGCTACTGCTTCTTACATCCTCACGTTGTCGCATGCATGGCGAATTCTGGTTCAGTGTGCCGCACGGTCCATGTATCATACAGATCTTCACTATGTTGTGTAGTACTGGATCGGCAGTTGGGTCCGGTATTTCTGCTGTGACATAGTCGTCGATATATTCTCGTTGTGGTTTGTGGTTTGTGCTCTGCTGTCAGCCAAATAACGATATGCGCGTGTGGAAGACCACGTTTCTGCCATTCTACTGTATAGACGATGGCACGCGTTTCACCAAAAATTTTCTGCTTCTTTATCATGCTAATTAATGTATTTAATTTTATTGAAAAAACTTCAGAGACAATTTCCGGATGGTCGTTACTGTTTTGATTTGGATATTTTTGCCGAATCGTAGTGCTGATTTCTTCCCATTTGGGGTTGCACGTAAACGTTATGAATAAATCGGCCGATCCGTAGATTCTGACGTACGTCAAGACATCATTCAAATTCTTCATCATATAACGCTTTCCGCCCGTAAAACTTGCTGGCAAGCGAATGATTCGTCCTATATTGTTTGCGTCATTGTCGTGATTGATAGCATCCATAATTCCACGTATTGCAGCAGATCGGAAGCCATTTGGACCATCTTGATGTTGTCGAATGTAGTTGAGACGATCGGACTCAACACGAATTTGCCCATCAACAATAAATTGTTGGAAAAGACGGCCAGATTTTGGAATCAAGTTGAAGTTGTCTCCTCGAAATTGCATCAGGTATGCAAAATATTGTCTGCCTGTGATTTTGTGCGTTTGTTTCAGCTCTAAGGAAAATCCGTCACTTCCATAAGGGAATAAAAACACATAGTGCAATGGATCATAGGATCGGTGAAATTCGTCGATTCTAGATATGCTTCCGTTTTTCAGACTAATGATGATATCTCTCTTATTAATTGTTTCATTAGGTAAAATTACAGAAATTTCTCGACTTTCTGGTAGATTATATCTACGTTCATGCTCAGATAATGGTCGCTTTTTGGCAGATATCAAAATTTGGTAATTATCTATGGAATTATTACAAATTAAATTCATTGTGCTATGTAAGGATGCAACATACGTGTTGCATGAATGCAGCATTGTTTGCAGTTTTTCAATAATATTACGTTTTAGTACGTTAAAAAGACCAAGGCGCGCGTCAATTTGGTCATCAAGAAAATAAATTTGGAGAAATTGATGATTTTCGTTTTCGTTAGGCAACAAATTTCCAATGAAATGACAAATATTGCCTTGAATGGTAAACACAGGATTCCAGCCATCTCTTCGTACTTCGTTGCACCTCATGCTTGCCATCTGAAATGCACAATTATATTCTCGTATATGCGTTCTAAAATGTCGCGATTCGGTATTATCAGCTGATAGCAAATCCTTCAAAATTGTTGGCGGATCTGGATATGGAGGCACTTTTACTTTACCATTTTGACAGCATATTCCAGGCGAGTCATTTTTCCATTTATGTGCGTGACAGTGTTGGCATTCAATATTTTTTTCACCAATATGTCACAATTACAACTTCATTGGCATTATATAATCTTGCTAGTTGTCTTGGATGTTGTTGGCGAATATTTTCACGCCGTATAGCTTGTAATTCACTTCGTCTTCTTCGATATTCACAAATTTGTTGCTCGGTGAAATTAGCCACTCTTGTACGAATATTATTTAATCTGTTTAGTCGACTTGTCTCATCTTCATTTTCTAGACGCTCCATTTGATTGTTTCTCAGATGCAATAATCTAGCCTGCCTGCTTGTTTCATCTTCATTTTCTAGACGCTCCATTTGATTTTCTCTCAGGCGCAATAATCTAGCCTGCCTGTTTGCTTCTTCATTTCGATTACGTTCTGATTGTCTTGCACGTAATCTGGCGAGTCTTGCTTCTCTTTGAATTTGCGTTTCATTGTTTCGTCTTTCAGCATTTTGATTCCGAATATATTCCAACCGTTCTTGATACCGATCTCTTCGACGTGTTTGATCTACTTCGCCAGTCGATTGCCTGTTTAGGTGACGAATTTGTCGATTTCTTCGTCTTTGCCTCAAAGATGAAGGCATTTCTGAGCTAGAAATTTTTATTTAAAAGCGTTTTAATTTTTTTTAAAGTTAAATTTAAAAATTAATACTATATATGTGATATTAATAATGCTAAAATAAATGTATAATAAAAAACTAAATATTATAAAAATACCTTTAGTAGATGTTACGACCACCTAACAATCAGCTGAAGTCAGAATAATGAGGATATTACCACGATTTCAAGAAAAAAAAATTGCACAGAGTGACGCGAACACTAAGTAAAAATGTCAACACTGAATATTTTTTAATGTAGATTGGTACCAATTATTCGGTCAATAAAACTACAAAAAAGAACGCAGCCATGAAAATCTAAAACTTCACAAATCTTGATACGATGAACTCGGATGTGAAGTTCAAGATTTTCATGACTGCGTTCTTTTCTATAGTTTTATTGACCAAATAATTGGACCGACAGTAATTGGGGGGTCGCAGGCCCCTAATTACTGGGGGTTCAATTATTTGGTCAATAAAACTATAGTCATGAAAATCTTAAGCTTCACAAATATTGACACAATGTGAAGCTCAAGATTTTCATTGCTGCGTTCTTTTCTATAGTTTTATCGCGGTGCTGGGGGCCCTAGGGCCCAGTAATTGGTGGTGGTGGGGGGGGGGGCTGGTCACACATATATTTTCGTTCATTACTCATCACCCCCATCCACCATACGAAGTTTGGTCGAAATCGGTTCAGAAATGTAATATTGAATCGATAAAGAAATCTTTTGTGAATCGAAAAATGTTAAAATTATAACAAATATCAAAATATTCATTGAATTTTAAAAATGCATGTTTGTTTTTAGTTTTTTGCAAAAAGTTCTTTATGAATTTTAAAAATATAGACTTTTTTTAAATTGAATCGATAAATAAATCTTTTGTGAATCGAATGATATTAAATGTTTAGTAAATATTGACTTATTTTGTGCCAAAATTATGATTAAAAATGAAGAAATGGGAAGAACTGTACATTTTGCTAGATCTGCGGTGCTTCGGCTGAATTGTGGGCCTACGGCGTATTTTATTTTGAACATCAGTAGCCCTTTATCTGGATATCATTCCTATTCCTCTCACCTTGGGCCTCAGTAATTGGGGTGCCTGCTGCCTTCCAGTTACTGGCAAACCAATTATTCATTCAATAAAACTACAGAAATGAACGCAGCCATGAAAATCTAAAGCTTCACAAATCTTAATACAATGAGCTCGGATTTGAAGCCTAAGATTTTCATGACTGCGTTCATTTCTATAGTTTTATTGACCAAATAACTGAACCGACAGTAATTGGGGGCCCTGCGGCCCGCCAAATCATAGTTTTCATTGTTTCGAGTGCATCAATAATATTGTTATAGTGTTCCATTAGTTGTGATAAGCATGATCTTCCTGACCGGAATCGATTTTGGTTATCATTTTTTTTTCTGAGTTTCCCCATTACCCCACCCCTCTCCCCCATTTACCCCACCAATTTTTTTTTCTGAGTTTCCCCATTAACCCCACCCCCTCCCCCATCCTTCCCCCATTACCCCCAAGGGGGGAAGGGGGCTGGCACCTTGCAAAGGATTTACTTTAATTTTTTTTGAAGGGGGGCTGGGACCTTGCAAAGGATTTACTTTAATTTTTTTTTGGTTACATATATATATATCGCAACTATTTTTCTGAGTTTCCCCATTAACCCCACCCCTCCCCCATTTTGTGCCAAAATTATGATTAAAAATGAAGAAATGGGAAGAACTGTACCCCTAAAAGGGGGGGGGGCAGGATTTATGTTAGGGAATTTTTTTTTAGCATGGGCACTGCACAATAAAAAGACGCATCGAATGGTGAAAACCGCATTGTTCTACACCAATTGTAGCGACCTGTAGGTGTGCGCAAAAAAACTGTTACATATATACAGTGTGTCCGTAAAGTCATGGTGGGATTTTAAATAGCTATATTATTGCAACGAAACATGATAATGAGATGAAACAATGCCAAATTTAAGAACAACTCTCAAAGTTGTATCTTGTAGTTAGTCTAGGCTAAGCTTAACCTTTATCTCGTAGTTAGTCTACTAGGGCGGGTCATACTATGCATTTTTTTTAAATCAATGGAGAGGGGTGTTCAAATGACATATTTTGGTGTATAGAACACAATTCTGAAGAAAATATTTAATTCTGATAACCCTAACCTACATCATTTTGCAGTTGATTATTATTAAATTGTTGATTATTTTACTATTGTAGTTACCCCAGAATGTCTTCTCACGTTTTCTATCATGGCTGCTCACGTTATCTCTCATAGAGCATTGTTCTAACTAATTCATATAAACACATATAATGTAATTCATATAATAATAATAATATTTAAATACTCAAATAAAAAGGTGTGCCATTCCACTTAATTGTAATTATCATACAGTTTGGTATATGAAATATTTTGACGGTTTTCTGGCGCGCATAAGGCCATTTTTGAGCCACCTTTCTCAGAGGCTAGAATGTAACGTTTCAGAACATTCTAAAACGTTTTGTGAAATATTTGAAGTGACTCATGATTTATGAAGCTATTTTACCACCTTGGCTTGCAGTGAGGGGATAGATTTAGTGATTATCTACTGATATTTTTTTTGTTACTGTTCACATGTGAGTATTATTCTGTTATATTTTAGAAAAAGCTATTTCTACGCATATTATAGTGATACAATTGGCATAGGGCTGAGGCCAACTGCAGCGATAGCAACAGCAGCTCTGATTGACGCAGGAATCATCACAGAAGACAATACAAGTAAAGTGATTGATAAGAGCAAGGTCAAGAGAGCACAGGAGAAGTTGATGAGAGCTGGGGGAACAGTTCGAGAAGAAGTGCAGGGAGGAGGGGGGGATCTCTTGCATCCTCTTTGATGGGCGGATTGACCTGACCAATGTGATGATGGAAGCTGAGGGCAGTGACCAATCTTTTCCCGCAAAGATAAGGAAGAACACTATAGTGTTGTTAGTGAGCCTGGCAGCTACTATCTGTTCCACTTTACCCCAGAGAAAGCAACTAAAGAGGAGTCACATGCGGAGAAGATTGCTAAGGTCCTGTTTGCCTGGCTGAAAGAGAAGGGTTATGATAAGACCTTGTTGGCCATTGGAGGAGACTCAACAAATGTCAACACTGGTGTGAAAGCTGGAGTAATGCGGAAGCTGGAGCTGCACCTGGGAGAAAGCTGGTCTGGTTGGTGTGCAACCTGCACACTGTTGAACTTCCCCTGCGCCATCTCATTGTTGACCTTGATGGCCCTACTCTGTCAGACAAAAAATTATCCGGGCCAATAGGAAAGCTCCTTGATTCTGCTACAGACTTTGATATCAATCCAAACTTCACCCGAATCTCTGTTGGCCCTCCACTGATCAAGCTTCCTGACAAGGTCATTCAAGATCTCTCAACTGATCAATACTATGGCTATAAAATTGTCTGCCCAGTCAGGGATGGAGTACTTCCTGCAGGGCTGGCTCTGTTAGAGATAGGACCAGTAAACCACAGCCGCTGGCTCACCACAGCGAACAGACTTCTCAGGCTCTGGGTGTCAAAGCACGGACTTAAAGGAAAGAACCTGAAGATTCTGCAATTCATTGTGGAATTCATCATTGGAGTGTATTACCCATGTTGGTTCAACGTGAAGGTCAAGCACTCCTGGATCGAAGGGCCTAGGCACATCCTCTTTCAGCTGGACTGCCTCAAGTCCCAGAGAAAGGAGGTGCTGGATATTGTGATGCCAACTGTGAGAAGATCTGCTTGGTATGCCCAGTCTAGGGGCTTCTAGGACAAAATCCCCCCGTGGACAAAATCCCCTCGTGGACAAAATCCCCTCGCGGACAAAATCCCCCCGGACACAATCCCCCCGCGGACAAAATCCCCCTAAGGCTTTATTAAAAAAATAAGAATACGACTGACTTTATTAAAGTTTTAACAAAAATATCACGACTTAACCTAACCAATCGTCAAGGGCGTACAATTACCTAACCGGGCAAACAAATAAGAATACGACTGACTTTATTGAAGAAGAAAAATTAAAAACACAAAGTCAAACAAAATTCAAAATTTAAAAAGACAAATTAAAAGCAATTCCCTTAAGAAAATCAAAAATAGACCTGTTGTTATAGTCTTGTACAATTTTCAAAATGCGAGAAGAAGAAGACTTATACTTCTTCCTTTGCGGTTCTGTCGGCAAGCCAGCGATAATTTGAGAAATAAATGCCTGTTGGTAGCTTATTTCTTGCCCTAAAACTTTTAAAAATTTCCATATGTTTGGATGCGAGCATCCTGTTAGAGATGCAAAGCGTCTATGCCAGCCTTCGACAGAGTTATTTGTACGTGGAAGTTCTGTAATTGTTCTTGAGTACATATTCCAAATAGAAATGCTAAAAGTGGGTTCTCTTCGTCCTCGTCGGCATGGCCTTCCAATATAATTATCTTCAAAATAATCGAGAATTGGCAAACCTTCCACTGGTATAAAATCGTATAATTGTTCAAAAGCATCAACAACTTTTTCTGGAGGCACAAAAGCTAGAGCAGGTATCATTCGAATTTTTAAGGCAAAATCATTGTCATCTTGATATTTTTTCTGTAATCCGTGTTTCTGTAATCCGTTTCTGTAAGCCTCTTTTCTTATTCTTATTCTTATTCTTATTGTGTTTTTAATTTTTCTTCTTTAATAAAGTCAGTCGTATTCTTCTTTTTTTAATAAAGCCTTAGGGGGATTTTGTCCGCGGGGGGATTGTGTCCGGAGGGGGTTGTGTCCGGGGGGATTTTGTCCATGGGGGATTTTGTCCACGGGGGGATTTTGTCCTGATACCGTCTAGGGTGGCCCACTTTTCAATTTTTTTTGAAAAGTATAGGTGATCGTGGTTTTTCCCATTATTTGGCACTATACTAGCACATTGGTACCATTTTTACAAAAATTTATCAATATTTAGGGGTCTCGCATCGACCTTGAAATTACTAGTTTTTTTTTAAAAATGCGTACTTTTTAACTTTTTACTGAATCAAGATAAATCATTAAGTAGGGATGTTTTCTGAATCCTCTTAATGAGAGAAGTCGTTTGGTGTGCCTGCCAATGTCATACGACTAACGGTTTAAAGGTTGTGCCTGTATACAGGTAATACCAATGTGCTAGTATAGTGCCAAATAATGGGAAAAACCACGATCACCTATACTTTTCAAAAAAATGAGTCACCATACCCGGGCGGAATGTATAATGTATATAGGTAATTAGAAAATGCACTATGCCTGTGCCAGGTACCTAACCTATTTCTTTTTTTGCAGATCATAACATTTTGAAATTCTGTCTGAGTTCCTCATCCTTTGTCATGGACAAATCCATGGCAACCATAACTGGAAGAACTCTTGAAGCTACAAATAGAGAGTCATCAAAAGGAAAGGCGAAAATAACATCGCTACCTTCTCTAAGATCGGCCTCGGAGTTTTCTCACACAATTTTCTTGTTTATTATTTTTGAAGATGGGACGAGCTCGATCTCTCGACCTACTGCAAGCTGCAGGTCGAGAATCTGGCGGAGAGTACGTGGCTAATAGAACTCCGGGACGCGGCGGTCAGCTTCCTGAGCACAGCTTCTGGTTTCGTCAGAGACGATTACCGGGAAGTGGCAGAGATCACGCTCCTGGTACTCGGGACACAACCACGCCGTGGCATTCACCTCATGCGCCCAGGAGCCTACCACCACGCAAGATGGATGGCTAAAGTTAGTATTTTCAAACAAAAATAATCTAGAGATAAGTTTAAATGTTATTCAAAGATAAACATTTCAGTATAACGCAAACAAAGTAATTGGTAACAATAAACCTGTCTTACTTACAATGGTGCCTATTCTGTTTCAGGTCATCTACTACACAAAACTGCTGATGTTCAGTAGGCAGCTGGAGCTCGACGCCGAGCTGGTCGACAAACTGCACAGGATCGTGTTCATCGCTCTTCTGTACGTACCAGCTTGGTTGGCGGCCCCTGTAGCAGCTGATGCGCCGTTGAATGACCTGGTACTATACCAGCGTTTACTGAGGTATACGGCAGTGGACCGCGAGGTGGCAGAAGCGTCACTGGCAGTGATGAGGCGGCACTTCTGGTATCTGAGGCCTCAGACCGTCATCTTCGCTCTATGCAGCAACAAGGTGGATGGCACTGTGAAGCAACAGATGGCAGAGAAGCTGTCCCACCTCCCTGTACCCAAAGACTTCACATACGAGAACGTCTCAGTCGACGAGATGACGCTACTCTCCGACCTGATCGACGAGTCCTCCTGGTTCTTATTTGCAGGTCTGAAGATGTATGGGTCTTCGTGGCTCACCCTGCCAACTGATAAGTGGGACGAGAACGAGGACTTTTGTCGTCTGAAGGATGTGATCTCTAATCTCCAGGTCACCAATGTCGTGAAAGAGAGGAGTCCAACTGATACAAGACTGCGAACACGGTCACAAAGGACGAGGCACAGCTGCAGGATCTTCTGCAAGTGGTGGAAAAGAACCGGAAAGAGCTCGGCGACTTCAAGAAGTCATCACTCGCCACGATGACATAGCACAGAGGGACAACGTTGCAGCCAGTGACGTGTGATAGTGGTCAATACAATGCAAAAGTGATTGTTTAAGTTATTGTTTCTTTCTTCCTTATTTGTCTGCTATTTGCTGATTTTTTTGAAAAGTATAGGTGATCGTTTTTTTCCCATTATTTGGCACTATACTAGCACATTGGTATTACCTGTATACAGTGGTGGGCACCGTTAACCAAAAAGTTAACTTCGATAACGATAATCCGTTAACCCCAATTTTTAACTCCGATAACGATAATCCGATAATTTTACTACAAAGTTAACGGAAGTTAACGATAATCCGTTAACGATAACTATTTCTTTACTAACATTTAAAAAAATCAAGGAAAAAGCTTTAAAACCCATAGAAAATGTTTATTTATGCAAAATCCAACAATAAATAGGTATTTAACTGTATTTTTATCAAGTTTTGCAACTTTTTTGCTTAATAACTTTTTTTTTTATTTTTAATAAAAAATGTACTGATTACATGTTTTGAAACTCTTGTAACCACTAACCATTAACTAAATTTTAATTTACCAGAGAATTATTATGGCGGGAACTGAAAGGTAAAATTAAATTTTAGGCACATTTATTAAAGACTATGACACAATGTGCTGGTTGCCCTTCAGAAAGACCAACTTCTCAAAGTTAGGCCCAACTGCCAGTCTTGACCTCTTGGGCCTTAGGATGTCCTTGCCGAGAGAGAAGAGCCGTTCCACTGCGGCAGAGGACGGAATTGGCAGACTGAAGTTATGGCGGTTTGAATTCATTCGCGGAGCGGTGATCTTCCGTGAATGACTCCTCGCAGTTAACGTGTTAACGGACTTTAACGGACTAAATATCGAGTTATCGGAAGTTAACTGGTCCGATAACGATAAATGGAAATTAACTTCCGTTAATAGTCCGTTAAAAAAAGTTAACTTCGTTAATTAACTGTTATCGGATTAACGCTTTAGTGCCCAACACTGCCTGTATACAGGCACAACTTTTAAACCGTTAGTCGTATGACATTGGAAGGCACACCAAACGACTTCTCTCATCAAGAGGATTCAGAAAACATCCCTACTTAATGATTTATCTTGATTCAGTAAAAAGTTAAAAAGTACGCATTTAAAAAAAAAAAACTCGTAATTTCAAGGTCGATGCGAGACCCCTAAATATTGATCAATTTTTGTAAAAATGGTACCAATGTGCTAGTATAGTGCCAAATAATGGGAAAAACTACGATAACCTATACTTTTAAAAAAAAATTGAAAAGTGGGCCACCCTAATGCCCACAGTGAAGTCATCCTCCAAACACTACTCTGCTCTGAGGATCAGAAGGAGAGGATTGAAGGGGTGGAGAGAATCCTGGCCATCAGGGGAGAGGGGGACCCGGACACTCAGCTGGGGGACTCCTCTGTTAGGAGCAGAAGGACACCTGACATCAATTGTGATGCTTCCAGCATCGGTGACTTGATCAGCTGGTCAGAAGGTGTGTCAGAGCCACCTCTCACCTGCTCTCTAAGCACCTCAGAGGTGAAAAACTTCATCAACACCCCCATGGAGGTGCGCAACTGGCCTTGCTACAAACAAAGCATTGAGAGGGTTGTTAAAATGGTGACTGAGGCTTCTGCTAAGTACTTCTCACAGGAAAAGAGGGATGGAGGGATCAGGGCTCAGGAGACCAGCAGGAAGCTGATCTCCAAGTCTGAGTCAAAGCAGGATTTGTGCAACCTGGCAAAGTTCAAGATGTCAGGAGAATGATCTTTGTAATTATATCCAGTGATATACATGCAGTTCACCTATTAATAAATATATGTAAAGTTGATTTGGCCTTGTCAATATAAATGATTTACCTTATATCTTTTAATATATTATAAAGGGGTTGAAAAGGGTAAAATTGGCAATTTAGAAATACGAAATGATGTAGGTTAGAGTTATCCTATCCAAAAAAGAAGCTCATATTTGAATTCCCCATGTAAAAACACATAATTTAGACACCCCTGATGGTAGGATTTCCTTCAGAGTCATGTTGTCACCTGAGTACGACCCGCCCTATTAGTCTAGGCTGTCCACATGCCTATGTTGAACATGAGCGTAATAGCCCGAAAGTTAATGTGTGGTGTGCTCTAGCACGAGATCGAGTGATTGGCCCATTTTTCTTCGCGGAACCCACTGTGACGTCACACAACTACCTCGCTATGTTGGAACATTTTGCAGTACCCCAATTTATTGACAATAATGTCATCTTTCAGCAAGATGGTGCTCCTCCGCACTATGCCAACGTTGTTCGAGAATTCCTTAATGAAAAATTTCCACAGAGATGGATAGGAAGAGGAGGATGGAAGCCATGGCCTCCACGCTCTCCGGACCTGACACCTTTGGACTTTTATTTGTGGGGTTACGTCAAGCAAAGCGTGTACAGTGTACCCATTAGGGATATTCATCACTTGCACGAGCGAATCACGGAAGCTATCGCATCCGTCACTCCTGATGTTCTTGGGCGTGTGTGGCTGGAATTGAATCACCGCCTAGATGTCTGCAGGGCTACCAGAGGAGCCCATATCGAACTACGTTAAATAAAGTTATTCTTTTAGAGTTGTTCTTCAATTTGCCTTTTTTTCATCTCATTATCATGTTTCGTTGCAATAATATAGCTATTTAAAATCCCACCATGACTTTACGGACACAGTGTATATATAAGGATTCATTTCTGAAATAGTATATTAGACTAGCAAAAGGTCGGCGCTACGCGCCGATTTTGCTAGATCTGCGGTGCTTCGGCTGGATTGTGGGCCTACGGCGTATTTTATTTTGAACATCAGTAGCCCTTTATCTGGATATCATTCCTATTCCTCTCACCTTGGGCCTCAGTAATTGGGGTGCCTGCGGCCTTCCAGTTACTGGCAAACCAATTATTCATTCAATAAAACTACAGAAAAGAACACAGCCATGAAAATCTAAAGCTTCACAAATCTTAATACAATGAGCTCGGATTTGAAGCCTAAGATTTTCATGACTGCGTTCATTTCTATAGTTTTATTGACCAAATAACTGAACCGACAGTAATTGGGGGCCCTGCGGCCCGCCAAATCATAGTTTTCATTGTTTCGAGTGCATCAATAATATTGTTATAGTGTTCCATTAGTTGTGATAAGCATGATCTTCCTGACCGGAATTGATGTTGGTCATCATTTTTTTTTCTGAGTTTCCCCATTAACCCCACCCCCTCCCCCACTCCCCCACCCCTCTCCCCCATTTACCCCACCAATTTTTTTTTCTGAGTTTCCCCATTAACCCCACCCCTCTCCCCCAATACCCCCTCCCCAACCCCTCTCCCCCATTTACCCCCACCCTTCCCCCATTACCCCCAAGGGGGGAAGGGGGCTGGCACCTTGCAAAGGATTTACTTTAATTTTTTTTTGGTTACATACATATATATCGCATCTATTTTTCTGAGTTTCCCCATTAACCCCACCCACCCCTCCCCCATTTTGTGCCAAAATTATGATTAAAAATGAAGAAATGGGAAGAACTGTACCCCTAAAAGGGGGGGGGCAGGATTTATGTTAGGGAATTTTTTTTAGCATGGGCATTGCACAATAAAAAGACGCATCGAATGGTGAAAACCGCATTGTTCTACACCAATTGCAGCGACCTGTAGGTGTGCGCAAAAAAACTGTTACTATATATAAGGCTTCATTTCTGAAATAGTATATTAGATATTAAAATCACTTGAAACTCCAGCAACAAATATTCTAATTTTCGGAGATTTTATTTTCCCATTCATAACGGAAGAAAAATGACGAAGTTATATATGTTGAGAAGTTTCATGGCAACATTACTAAAGATGATAGAACTCAAGCAACAATGCTATTAGATATTATGGAGCATTACGCCCTTACCCAGGAAATCTGTGAAGCCACGAGAAAAGAGAACGTTTTGGATTTAATCTTGACAAATAACGAGATAATAATAAATAAAAAAGTAACGCACACAAAGTTCTCCGACCATAACCTCATCGACATACAATTGAAGTTAGCACCCAGAGGTCCGAAAACGCATCCTAGAGAGGCAGATGGAATATTTGAAGGCTTAAACATAAATTCAAAGAAAATAAATTGGGAAAACGTAAATAAAGATTTAAAGGAGGTAAATTGGGAATTGCTACTTTACGAGAAGACTCCACAAGAAATACTATGTATAATAGAGACTGAAACTAAACCTATAATACTGAAACATATTCCAGAGAGACAGGAAAGAAAACGTAGCAAGCTCTAGAGGAAAATCAGAACACGATCCAGGCAATGAAGACAAACCGTAAAACATCTCCACAGATGCAGAACTGACGCAAAGAGACTTAAACTAGAGAGGAAACTTGGCGAAATAGAAATGGACCTAAAGCAAACATTCATACACATAAGACAAACGAGGAGGAAAACAAGGTAGCAGAAAACAAAAAATAACCCAAAATACTTCTACACGTTTGCGAAAAGGAAAATGCAGTGTAAGGAGAGTATTGATTTGTTGATAGACAGGGAGGCCGAATACACAAATGACCCGAAAGAAATAAGTGAACTGCTCAGGGAACAATTTAACTCTGCGTTTAGCACCCCTAAGTCCGAGATGGAAGTGGAAAACCCACACGAATTTTTCGACATAGATACAAATCAACCAAGAACAAATTCCGGCACAAACCTATTAATAGACTTAGAGTTCACGGAAGAAGATGTAATTACGGTCTTATCACATATGCAAGACAATTCAGCGCCAAGGCCAGACATATGGAGTGCGACGTTTCTGAAGAATTGCAGAAAGAATATTGCCAAACTGCTATACTGTACTTACTATGGAGGAAATCACTCGACACAGGACAAATTCCACTCCCCTTAAAGAACGCGAACATTGCCCCCCACCCTTTTTAAAGGTAGTAACAGAGCAATGCCCAAGAACTATCGGCCAGTGGCTCTCACCTCACACCTTATAAAGTGTTTTGAACGTATAATTAGAGGCAAAACTACCTACTACCTACAAGAAAAAGACTTATACAACTCAAATCAACATGGATTCAGGGCTGGAAGATCATGCCTATCACAGCTACTAGACCACCAGGAGAAAATATTGGAAACTGTGTCGAGGAAAAACATAGATGTAATATATACGGACTTTGCTAAAGCCTTCGATAAATGTGACCATGGAATCATAGCACACAAACTTAAGAATACAGGAATTACTGGAAAGCTAGGAAGGTGGATATTTAATTTCTTGACGCAAAGAACACAAAGAGTGGTGGTAAACGGAGTTAAATCGGGAATCTCGGAAGTTGTGAGCTCTGTTCTACAATGGACAGTATTAGCTCCCTTGCTGTTCATAATAATGATTGCAGATATTGATGCAGATATCAATGACAGTATTGTATCATGCTTCGCAGATGACACGAAGATATGCAAGGAAATATTGAACGAAGGTGACATAAGAAAATTACAAAATGACATTGGAACATTATTCCAGTGGGCAGAAGACAACAACATGAAGTTCAACGAAGAAAAATTCTAACTTCTAAGATATGGTAATAACAAGGAACTACAGAAAAAAGGGTACAAAACTATGCAAGCCAAACAGATAACACTAAATCCACAAGTCAGGGATCTTGGGGTAATAATGTCGTCGGATGCAGAATTCAGAGAGCACTATAACATGAAAATTACAACGGCTAGAAAAATAATGGAATCATCTGGAGTAGCTTCCGCAGCAGAAAAGCAAACATCATGCTCAAATTATGGAAGAGTCTAGTCCTACCAATAACTGAGTATTGCTCAGTACTCGCAAGCCCATACAGAAAACGAGACATTGCAAACAATGAAGCTATACAAAGGACTTTTACGTCTAAGATAGAGGAAATGGAAGATGAAGACTACTGGTCTCGACTATAATCCCTGGAACTCTACTCTCTCGAAAGAAGGCGCGAGAGGTACATAATAATATACATACGGAAAATACTTGAGGGCTCTGTCCCTAACCTTAGAAATGAAAGAGAAACAAACTGGAATGAGAGAAGGAGCAGATTTTGTACGGTCCCAGCTGCGGTAGGACAAGGGGCCATGAAAACGAGGATGGAAAATACCCTCAGAATACGAGGCCCAAAGCTTTTCAATGCCCTACCAAAAGAAGTGAGGAATCTCCAGCACACCGACCTGAATAACTTCAAGAACCAGCTAGACAGATTTCTGTGTAAAGTCCCTGACCAGCCTCGCGTGGGTAGCTACGAGGGCAGGAGAAGATCAGACAGCAATTCCCTCCTTCACCAAATCCAGCAAATGAGGCGGGATACTACAGGGGGTCGACAGCGGGTCGATCGTGAACCGTCGTTCAAACTCGCCTAAACACGATTATAGTAATAATAATAATAGTTATAATAATCTATTAATACTATAAACACCCAGGAATGTCTGTCAGTCAGTCGGTCACGCTCAGGAACGTTTAGGTTGTCGTGATATTTTCGTTAGCTTTAACCAAAATATCACGACTTAACCTAACCAATCGTCAATGCCGTACAGTATAAAGAATCCTCTTCTCTTAATATATAAAAATAAATAAATAAAAAAAAATTTATTGTTTTTTATTTATTTTTTTAGGTTAATTGTACGCCCTTGACGATTGGTTAGGTTAAGTCGTGATAGTTTGGTTAATTTTTGCTACCCGCGACCCGCACGAAGGGCGGGTCTTAGGCTAGTACTATAATAAGAGAGCTGTCCGTCTGTCTGTCCGTCCGTCCGTCACACTTTCAGAAATGTGAAGCTCAAGATTTTTATGACTGTGTTCTTTTCTATAGTATTATTGACCAAATAATTGAACCGACAGTAATTGGGAGTTCAATTATTTGGTCAGGGGTATTTTGGGGGATATCTGATCAGATTCAGAAATCTTGACACAATGTGAAGCTCAAAATTTTCACGGCTGCGTTCTTTTCTGTAGTTTAGCCTGTCTGTTTGTCTGTTTGTGAAATTTATCCCGGGCAGTAATGGTAAAAGGGTGGGGGTAATGGGGAGGGTTGGGGGTAATGGGGGACGGGGTTAGCTCCCAAGTTGCATAAAGGGGAGTGAGGTACCCGGGGGGTACCTAACCTTAACCCGGGCAACGCCGGGTATCTCACCTAGTAATAATAATAATAGTAATAATTAATATTATTATTCACTTCTTATTTTATAAATGAAGAATTTTGAATTTTAATTCTGAATCAGTTAAAGTTGTTCTTAATTTTCCTTAGTTGAAGGACTTAAGATACAGGGTGGTCCAAAAGTCCCTATCTACTTTGCCGAAATAATAGTATTTTAGGATAAAAATGTAGTAACATAATTAGATGTATATTTATTTCTCAAGCTTAGATCTAAGATTCGACGTGAGCACTATCAGTGTCTATCGCAAATCTCATCTGTCTACTGCATTTTGCGGAACACATTCTCAAGCATCTCGGGCATTATTTTAGCGACTGCCGCGACAATGTGAATTCGCAGATCCTGCGGGTCTGTAACTCTTGTTTCGTAACTCTCAGACTTTATAAAGCCTCACGCAAAGTATAATGGTGTTAAATCCGGAGATCGTGCTTCCCAGGGCCTGTTTCCACCACATCCAATCCACCGACTTGGTAAGAGCTCATCAAGGTACGCCCGAATGATGTTTGCGTAGTGACATGGAGTTCCATCTTGTTGAAAGGCAACAGTGTTGAGAATGCCATCTGAACGAAGCTGGGGTTCAAGAAACTGTTCAAGCATGTCAAGCTAAATTGGCCATGTTACCGTAGCTTCTGCAAAGAAGAAAGGTCCGTAAATCTTCGATCTTGTCATACCCAACCAGACATTAACTTCAGGAGAATCTCTCTCCCATTCGTAAACTAGGTTGGTTTTTCACTCGCCCAGATACGGCAATTATGTTGATTAACGTTTTCGAATGTGTGGAATGTCGCCTCATCGCTGAAGAGAATGTGATTTAATAAGTTTTCGGTTTGAATTTTTTCAATCAATTCTGTGCACATGGCGGCTCGTCTTGGATGATCCTCTTCGTGTAACTTATGTAGCATTTGAATATGGTAAGTTTTCTTTTTTAATGTTGATTTTAAAATCCTTAGAACAGTCATTTTTGAGATGCTCAGTTTACATGATGCTGTGCGAGTTGGCATTCTAGGATTTGTTTCAAAGGCATCTCTTACCAGTTCGATATTTTCTTGAGAGGTATGTGAACGTTCAGATCTTGACTCTTCATGTTCTTCTAAATTTATTGACCAGCTCGCGAATTGCTTTGTCTGTAGTCTTGGTTTGTGAAATCTTTCCAATTTTTCTCAAATTTCTTTGCACTTCTTCCCTTGGATAGATCGTGTTACTACTTCACACGTTCTTCTACATCCATCATCATCTATGGCCAGTAGAAAATAAAATAGAAATATCACTATTTCAGTAAAATAGATAGAAGTTTTTGGAGTACCCTGTATAGTGTATATTGATCACTTCTTTTATAAAAAAATGGGATTTCCAAGCATTTTGGATTTGGGAATAATCAAATATTTTTACTTTAGAGGGCGGAAGCAGTGACTTGGATGAAGTGGTCAGGGTTCAATGTGAGTTGTCATTGGTCTATCACAAAACGTAAAGGAGCACATTAATATATGAATTACGATTCGTTTATATTATTATTATTATTACTGGTCGTCAGCTTACTCGCATCTTATCTTACGGTTTAACCTTGAAGCACTCGAATGTCTTAGATTAACTGATGATTAAATTGTCCATTTTAGTTATTTAATAAGTAAGATTTCCATAGTTAGTATGGGTGAAGGGCAAATATAAAATTATTCAGAAGCCGAAGGCCATATTTTGGAGGACGTTGCTCTTAAACATTTTGCTTTCCCTTTCATAGCGGGGTCTTTCTTGGGCGTTTTGCAATGGGTAACACATCAAATTGAGCATTAACTTTTAAGTGAGCAATAAATGAGGGGTAAATTTAAATTAAACAAAATCCCGAATTAGTACTCCACCTTTTTTTGGACAAAGAATAATCAATTTTCAAACCCACTTCATAAGAGAGTAAGGTACAATCACTCACAATGTAATTAACATTAATTCTAAATAAAATACAGGCCAAACAAGGACTATGTCAAAACGACATCAATATCCTTTCCTATATCTCTGACCTTAACTTTTAGTGCAAGAACCTAACTTTTGCTTGCGAAACACTGTACACGTCTTTAGATGTTGCCTTGCCAAGGAGGTTAAACAACTCCAACAAACAAACACATCATCTTGTGATGATACACGTGTGTGTGGGGGGGGCGGGGTGTGTGTGAAGCTTCATCAATTTATAATGAATGGTTCAAAAGTTATGGCACACACTTCCATTTGACCTTTGAATTCCGTTCATGATCTTCACCTTCGACACATTTGACCTTTGACTTCTGTTTGTAACCTTGATTTTTTATGCAAGGATCTGATTCTTGCTCATGACACATCGTGTCGTGGTGATCTATATGTGCGTGAAGTTTCATCAATTTATGTTGAGTGGTTTAAAAGTTATGGCATGGATCTCCATTTGACCTTTGATACACGAACCTGGCTCTTGTTCATGACACAGCGTCTCGCGATGATCCATATGTTTTTGAAGTTTCATCAATTTATGCTAAGGGGTTCAAAAGTTATTGCCCAGACACGAAAGTGTGACGAACGGACAAACGTACGACCAAATTTATTTGGTCGGGGACATAACGATTTCTTCAAAACTGACTAAAATCCAGAGGAATTGTTTCAACGGTGTATCTATGAAACGTTGATATGTGGCTTTGTATTTTTCACGTGTAGCGAATCACTTACCCAACAAATAAACCGAGTCCTTGTAAGGAACCACCGCGCAATAACTCTTCTGGTACTGGGTTTTTATGTCCGCCTTTATCCAAACATTGTTATTTGGGTAGAAGGTGTAGAGGGCACAGTTGACGAATACCAAAATTCTGTTCTTGAATGCGCAAGTAGCACCCACCCCTTGGAAAGCCATGTCTGGACACTTAAACCAATTTCCTGTAAATACACACATATATTACATATACAAAGTAGCTGAAAAATCAAATTCCCCACTCTCTACTGGGGTTGGCACAACGCTTTAACTCGATACCGGAGAATCCCCCACCACACACTGCTATAATTGCTTTAATAATGCTACACAAATTGTGCTCACTCTTCACAAGCCACTTCTTTCTTTTATTCTATAAAACCTCCCATGTATAATCTACAGGGTGCGTCACAAATAAGTCCCAGAGTTAAAAAAAATAAATTCAAGAAGCTATTTGTAACGCAGTCTGTTTGTTTACAGCTAATACGCTTCTCTCCAAATGGGTGAGTGTCTTCCACGTTCGGATCAGTTGCTACCAGTGGTTATTTAGATTTCACATTAAGCTACAGGTCTCCCCCCTCACGTCATTGGATCTCCCTCAAGGCGTTAGTACGGAGGCACTTAACAACAACAACTTGCCTCCCTACCTGAACGTGTATCGTAGGCATCGACGGTACTGAGACTGATCCTGTGCTTGCCGAAGCCTCCCATTAAGTAAATGACAGAACCGAGGACGCACTCCAACTGGTTTCGCCTCTGGGTCGGAAGTCTGCAACCATTTAACAAATACTTTAACGACGTCAAAAATCTAAATCAATATTACACATGGAAGAGTTTTCAGTAGGAAATAAAATATATCTTTCCGAGGATAGCGGTTATGTACTCTCTTTGCTAAGGGGTGACTAAGTGAAAGCTCCGTATCCTACCTTCCTCCCGAGGTGGACATCCACCGAAGGTCTCAGAACCCCCGATTGGGAGAGGAAACAACTTCATTTGAAACCATTGTGAGGGAGGGAACACACGATCAAGCAGGATATGGCTTTCTTTCAGCTACCCTTGAACAACAGGAAGACATTACCGCTATCCTCAGCAACACAGAGCTGCACACATCGTATTATTTTCTCAGTGAAATACGAGGGCCACTCAATATATTTTGCCCCACCTTTTTTTTTCTTTCCAAGTTTCCTTGTAAGTTCCAGAAATTTTGTACACAAGTAGTTACATACCTTTTTTACAAGTTTTTATTCTTCCACATAGTCTCCATCCTTTTCTCCGGCTTTCCTCCACCTCGAAACAAAGACCTTTATTCCTTGCTGGTAAAAGTCCTGGGTTCTGCTGGAGCCACCTCTTAACTTCTTCAACAACCTCATCGTCACTCTGAAACGTTCTTCCATGAATACCATCCTTCATTGACCCAAACAAATGGAAGTCTGAAGGTGCCAGATCCGGGCTGTATGGAGGGTGGGGTAACACAGTCAACCGCATTTTTGTGATGGCCTCTCTTATTTGCAAACTGTTGTGTGGTCATACGTTATCGTGCAAAAGAAGGACGTCTTCCAGTTTTCTCTCCGGTCGAACTCGCTTTATATATTTCTGGAGTCTCTGTAGGGTAGTAATATATGCGTCCGAGTTGATTGTTTGTCCTTTCTTCATAATGTCCACCAAAATCACCCCTTTCATGTCCCAGAAGATGGTGGCCACAACCTTTCGTGCAGAGGGAGCCATTTTGAACTTTTTCTCGCGTGGGGAGTCTGCGTGATGCCACTCCATGGATTGGCGTTTTGTTTCAGGTTCAAAGTGGTGTACCAAAGTCTCATCCCAGTCACAATTCGTGAAAGGAAGTCATCCCCTTCTGTCTCGTATCGAACCAACGACTCAGAAGCAATTTCTTTTCTTTGGACTTTGTGATCTTCAGTCAGTTCGCGAGGAACAAACCGTGAACACACTTTTGAGTATCCCAGTTGCTGAATTATCGTATTCACACTTCCTTCACTAATTCCTAGCTCCAGTAATAGCTCCTTGTATGTGACGCGCCGATTTGATTGAAAGATGCTGTTAGCACGTTGCACAGTGTGAGATGTCACAGCCGATGCCGGGCGACCGCTGCGTGGCTCATCATCAAGGCTGGCTCTCCCTCTCTCCGATGATCTCACGCGTTTAGACCAGCATCCAACTGTGCTTTGATCAAGAGCAGCATCTCGGTAAACGTTTTGTAGAAGTTTGTGAATATTTCTATCTGTTTCCTTCTCTGCGGTTAAGAACTCCATAACAGCTCTCTGTTTACGACGCACATCACTGTCAGACGCCATTTTCGAAACTGCGTTAACCATCGGTTTTATACAAGGGCGTTTAAAAGTGGTTTTATATCATACAAGGAGGGGGGTTCAAACTGGAAAAATCCGGTTATGTGAAGCGGATAAAGTTCAAACTTACGGCCCAAAAGACATTTCAGCCCCATGGCCTATTATTTAGCTAAGAAAAAAAAGGGGTGACAAAAAAAAAAAAATATATATATATATATATATATATATATATATATATACAGGGTGTCCCGTAAGTCTGGACCCAATAGGATTTATAATATATTTTTATTGTTATTATTTTATTTATATTTTTTTATTATTTTTTATTATGATTTTTATTTGTGGGGCCACTTGAACGCCAAGGTACGAGGTCAAACTTCAGAACATTTTCCACCTTAAAAGCACGCATTGTGGAGGCGAGTCAAGAAATTTCTGCGACTGTGATTCAGAAAGTGCTTCGCAGTGGAGATTGCGTCTTCAACTATGTGTGCGACACAACGGCGGACACTTTGAACAGATTATGTAATAAATTTTTGGACTTTTGTAATTTTATTATTTTTCCCTATGGGTCCAGACTTACGGGACACCCTGTATATATATAAAGTAATGTCGTTTTTTCGTTATTTCCAAATTAAAATAAAACTGCATCAAACTAAATTTTAATCAATTTTATATTTTCCTTCACTTTCTATGACTGCCACCTCTCTACAAGCATTTCAATTCCATATTGATAAAATTCCTTCGGTTTAGAAGCAAAAAACTTGGAGAGGGCAATGTTCATAGCCTCGAAACTTTCAAGTTCTTTCCCGTCAGGGTAGTTTTGAAGACTTCTGAATAGGTGGTAATCTGATGGTGCAAGGTCTGGTGAATACGGAAGATGTGGAATTTTTTCCCAACCAAGCTGTCCAGTTTTGGCAGTGGTGATTTGAGCAATATGAGGATGCGCGCTGTCCTGTTGAAACACACACCACTCTTGCGATTGGCCAAAGAAGGACGTTTTGTTTGCAATGCAACGTTCCGTCTTTGAAGTTGCTGACAGTAGACTTCAGCTGTAATGGTTTGATTGGGCTGCAACAGTTCAAAATAAACCACTCCTTGAATATCTCACTAAACGCACAGCAAAACCTTCCTGGGGTGCGGATGTCCTTTTGGCTGTGGTGTAGCAGATTCTCCAGCACTAACCCACTGCCGATGACGCTTAACATTGTGATGAAGCACCCAATTTTCATTCCCAGTAATGAGTCGATTCAGAAACGGTGCTTGAAGTTGCCGAGAATGCAATGAAGAGCAAATGTTCACGCGATCTCTACGGTTGTCTGGTGACAACGTATGGGGAACCCACTTCCCAAGTTTCGACACTTTTCCCAGTCGTTGCGGGTGGCGATGAACTGCGGAACCGGTCGAATTTAGTCGCTGGGCAAGTTCTTCAACAGTTAAAGCAGGATTTTCTTCGAGTGCAGCTATCAGAAGGTCATCATTGAACTCAACATGCTGGCCCGAGCGCGCTTCATCAGTTAAGCTATAGCTACCAGACCTAAACTTCTGGAACCATCTTTGACATTTCCTTACATTTAAAGCTTCCTCCCCATAAATATCCAGAATATTTTTTGCGGTTACAGTCGCGTTATTTCCTTTTCTAAACTCATAAAGCATTATATGCCTGGTGTGTTCCTCTGACACCTCCATCTTATCCGTAAGGGTGAAATAAACGAAGATTATTAACACGATGAAGCTTCACTTCGAGTGAGAAGTAACATGTCTAAACACATAAAAATTAGAGTTTTCCACAAAATATACAGAGAAACATGTGCAAACACGACGCGAGTTTAGCAATGCAAAAAACGACATTACTTATGGGATGACCTGATATATATATATAATATATATATATATATATATATATATATATATATATATATATATATATTTTATATATATATATATATATATATATATATATATATATATATATATATATATATATATATATATATATTTTATATATATATATATATATATATATATATATATATATATAATTATATATATATATATATATATATATATATATATATATATATATATATGAAAATTATTTCACGAAAGTAACACGTGAAAAATGTTTATAATGAATAAGACCACGAAGGAAAGGAAACAGAATGGTGCTCAAGCGCTTTCGTCTAATGACATCCTCAGGAACACTGTTCCTGAGGAGTGTTTCCTGAAGATGTCATTAGACGAAAGCGCTTGAGCACCATTCTGTGTTTCCTTTCCTTCGTGGTCTTATTCATCATATATATATATATATATATATGCACTAGAATCACAAAATAACACGTGACCTTATTAATAAGCAAACAACCACAAGGAAAAGGAAACACAAAGTCCGAGCGCTTTCGTGATATATTCACATTATCAAGGAGGAACAGAAAATATTTTCTGTTCCTCCTTGATAATGTGAATATATCACGAAAGCGCTCGGACTTTGTGTTTCCTTTTCCTTGTGGTTGTTTGCTTATATATATATATATATGATGAATAAAACCACGAAGGAAAGGAAACACAAAATGGTGCTCAAGCGCTTTCGTCTAATGACATTCTCAGGAACACTGAAGTACATAAAAGGGTAACAGCCTATATATAGGTTACAGAAAGAAAAAAAATAAATAAATAACATACATACATACATACACACACATACACATATACATACATATCTATATATACATACATATGTATATACACACATATATATATATGCAATAAACAGAGAAGTAAAAATAAAAATTAAAATTAAAATTAAAGGATTATCAGTGAGGCGTACAGATTTGTCAGGAATAATATCGATTTTAGCACAAGATCAAATGGATTATAAAAATACAAATTTATATTGGAAAACTGCCCGGGTTTTAACACTCTGCCTATGGTCAGGTTTCGATATATATAAAATAAAATGCAAATTAAAAGTTAATAAAGTAGCAGACAAGTTTACCAAAGATTTAGTGTTCTACCCTTCTTATCTAAATCTGTTTGGAAGGAATTCAAATAACAGGATCGAGTTGAAAAGACCTTTGCTTATGTTGAAGTTATTTGAAAGTTGGATAATGGCAGACTCAAGAATATTTCTATTAACAATGTTGCTAGAATGGAATAAAACTGAAGCATTATTCCAATCAATACAGTGGGCTAACTCTGACAAATGGACAAAAAGGGCACTGGACAACTGTCCTGTTCTAACGGAATATTGATGCTGTTTTATACGTGTGTGTGCAAATCCTTTCCCGTCTGACCTATGTAAAAGGAATCACATTGTTTACAACAATTTTATAAATAATGCCTGAATTATTGGTAGGGCTATTTTTAACTATGATATTTTTCACAATATTGTTATATGAAAATACTACATTAATATCCAAAAGTTTAAGTACATTAGCAATGCCTAAAAAGCCCGGGAAAAATGGAAGTACTAAAATATTTTTTGACAAAGTACGAGTGTTATTATTGACACGATAGAAAGTTCGTTTTGCCTTGTTGAGACAAAATTCCATAAACGCAGATGGATAACACAAAACAGCATCAATATTCCGTTAGAAGAGGACAGTTGTCCAGTGCCCTTTTTGTCCATTTGTCAGAGTTAGCCCACTGTATTGATTGGAATAATGCTTCAGTTTTATTCCATTCTAGCAACATTGTTAATAGAAATATTCTTGAGTCTGCCATTATCCAACTTTCAAATAACTTCAACATAAGCAAAGGTCTTTTTCAACTCGATCCTGTTATTTTGAATTCCTTCCAAACAGATTTAGATAAGAAGGGTAGAACACTAAATCTTTGGTAAACTTGTCTGCTACTTTATTAACTTTTAATTTGCATTTTATTTTTATATATATCGAAACCTGACCATAGGCAGAGTGTTAAAACCCGGGCAGTTTTCCAATATAAATTTGTATTTTTATAATCCATTTGATCTTGTGCTAAAAATCGATATTATTCCTGACAAATCTGTACGCCTCACTGATAATCCTTTAATTTTTAATTTTTAATTTTTAATTTTTATTTTTACTTCTCCGTTTATTGCATATATATATATATATATATATATGTGTGTGTATATATATGTATGTATATGTATATATAGATATGTATGTATATATGTGTGTGTATGTATGCATGTGTAATTTATTTTTATTTTTTTCTTTCTGTAACCTATATATAGGCTGTTACCCTTTTATGTACTTCAGTGTTCCTGAGAATGTCATTAGACGAAAGCGCTTGAGCACCATTTTGTGTTTCCTTTCCTTCGTGGTTTTATTCATCATAAATATTTTTCACGTGTTACGTTCGTGAAATAATTTTCATATATATATATATCGCCAAATCCCTCCTATATACTATATTTTCGTCGGTGGTCGTTGGAGTTATATTAGCTTCTACATGTGATGTCTATTTTTTTTTTTTAAATTTTTAATCATTTACGCTTGCGTTAATGTAAGGAGGAGATCCATTAAAAGTTTAGAGAATGCGCTCTTTTACCTAAATAATTATTATTTTTTTCGAATTTCACTCGCGTTACGATTTTAATTAAACTCGGAATCGAATTATTATTACTACTACTACTACTACTACTACTACTACTACATACTACCTCAGGATTTTACACACCGTTTTTTATTTTAGGTTGGGTTAGGTTAACCTAGTGTAACCTGAACAGAACCCAAAAAACATCTACTACATAGTAATAGTTATTTTCCGTGCACACACACACATTATATATATATATATACACAACATATATATATATATTATATATATATATATATATATATATATATATATATATTATATATATATATATGAAAAATTATTTTCACGAAAGTGACACGTGAAAAGTATTTATGATGAATAAAACCACGAAGGAAAAAAGAAACACAAAGGGGTGCTCAAGCGCTTTCGTCTAATGACATCCTCAGGAACACTGGAGTGAAAGGACAGATCAAGGCAATATATAGGTTACAAAATAAACATACATACATACATATTCATATATATATACATATATATATATATATATATATACATATACATATATATAGTAAGCATAGAAAAAATTGTGGGAGGAGCAAACATTTATGGTTTATGAAACAGGTCACAAAAGAATAAAGAAATAAAAATAAATATAAATATAAATTGAGAAAAAAATTACCAAATAGTGCCTTAGTGATATATATGTCACAGCCTAAATAATCATAAAGAAATAAACAGGCAAATAAAAAAACCACAAAATATATATACATATATATATATATATATATATATATATATATAAAGACACTTTTAGCACTTTGGCCAACCTTCAATATAAATTCAAATGGCTTGTTTATGGAACAGGTCACAAAAGAATAAAGAAATAAAATAAATATAAATATTGTAAGTGGAGTCTAAATTCAAGCTCAAAAGGGAAGTTTTACAATCAATTTAATAGATGAGGCCAAATTGATATATATGTCACAATGTGTGTGTGTGGTGTGTGTTTGTATATATGTGTGTATATGTATATATATTTGGTTTATGCGGGTATACGTGTACGTGTATTATTTGTAATTTTTTCAATTTATATTTATTTTTATTTCTTTATTCTTTTGCGACCTACCGTTTTTTCAGACAATAATTATAAAACAAATTTGGTAATTTTTTTCCCTTATGAATATATATATATATATATATATATTCTGTATATATTGCGTTTATATTTCGTATATATACCGTATATATGTTGTATAATATTTTATTGTTCTTTATATATCATCTAGGCATCATTTTGTTTTCCAATTTATATTTACTTGTACTTTTTTATTCGTTTGTGACTATAATATGCATATGTGGTAATTTTTCCCTTATAAATTGGTGTGCCTCTCTTAAAATTTATCTTTCAATTTATTATTATTATTTTTTATTATTTTTTTAATAATTAATTTTTTTTTTTTTTTTTTTTTTGTGACATATATATCAATTTGGCCTCATCTATTAAATTGATTGTAAAACTTCCCTTTTGAGCTTGAATTTGTAGACTCCACTTACAATATTTATATTTATTTTTATTTCTTTATTCTTTTGTGACCTGTTCCATAAACAAGCCATTTGAATTTATATTGAAGGTCGGCCAAAGTGCTAAAAGTGTCTTTATATATTATATATATATATTATATATATATATATATATATATATATATATATATATATATGTATGTATATATATTTGTGGTTTTTTTATTTGCCTGTTTATTTCTTTATGATTATTTAGGCTGTGACATATATATCACTAAGGCACTATTTGGTAATTAATTTTTTCTCAATTTATATTTATATTTATTTTTATTTCTTTATTCTTTTGTGACCTGTTTCATAAACCATAAATGTTTGCTCCTCCCACAATTTTTTCTATGCTTACTATATATATGTATATATATATATATATATATATATAATATATGTATAATATATGAATATGTATGTATGTATGTTTATTTTGTAACCTATATATTGCCTTGATCTGTCCTTTCACTCCAGTGTTCCTGAGGATGTCATTAGACGAAAGCGCTTGAGCACCCCTTTGTGTTTCTTTTTTCCTTCGTGGTTTTATTCATCATATATATATATATATATATATATATATATATATATATATATATATGGTGTCCCATAAGTCCGGCATCATAGGAAAAAATAAAAAAAAAAGGCAAAACAAAAGCTTTTATTTATAGAACGTGCTCAATATGTCCACCATTGTTTTCAATACACAAATTCAGACGTGATACCCAATCAGCAAGCACACGGTGAATGATGTCAGGAGTAATGATGTTACATGCCCCAATAATGCGCTGCCGCAAATGTTCAACACCCATTTTCTCTGCGTACACCAGCCTTTCAAGTGGCCCAGAGATAAAATCTAGTGGCGTGAGATCCGGGCTTCTAGCTGGCCATTCCACAGGCCCTCGATGTCCTATCCAATGACCAGGGAATTGCTGTACGGGTATTCCCTTACTTGGGTGCTGTAATGTCGGGAGCGCCGTCTTGCTGGAACCATGTTGGGAAATTTCCTTCTTCGTTCAAGACACTGGGAAATGCTTCTTCCTTGAGCATAAGTAGGTAGGTGCCTCCAGTGACATGTTCATCGAAAAAGGGGGCCTATGATGCGATCCTTCCAAATGCCAACCATACCATCACCCGAGATGCACTTGTTCCTTTGAAGAGGTATACCAGTGAGGGTTGTTTTGAGACCGAGTAGCGGGTGTTCTGTCGATTTACCTCACCATTTCCATAAAAAACAGCCCCGTCACTGAACAGAATGGTGGACGGAAATTGGCATCCCGAGCATATTGTTCCGTAGCCCATTCACAAATTCCATCCGCCGGTCGGGATCATCATCTTCGCTTAATTTCTGTAGGATCTGAAGTTTATATGGATGCCATTTGTGAGCCTGAAGAAGCGATGGATGCTACTTTTCGACACTCCTGTCTCGGCGGACAATCGCCGAAGAGACTTATTGGACTTTTGTTAAAATGAGCCAGGATAGCAGTCGCTGTATCATCGTTAGTGGACCTCCTTGAAGGTCCACTGCGTGGTTTATCTTCTCTGGATCCTGTTCCTTAGAGTTGTGTTAGCAGACTTGTTGCAAAGTTTGTGTTATTGGCTCGCGGTCTGGATGCAGCTGTTAAATCATCAGCAGCGGCCTCTCTTTGACTCCGATTTCCTATGAGTAGAATTATCTGGATTCGTTCTTCCTTGCTCACAGACATTATGGCCTGTAGAAGAGAAAAATATTAATTATTGTTTGTAGAAATAGAAAAATATGAATTTCTCCTATGATGCGGGACTTATGGGACACCTGTATATAATATTATATATATTATATATATATATGATGAATAAAACCACGGAGGAAAGGAAACACAGAATGGTGCTCAAGCCTTTCGTCTAATGACATCCTCAGGAACACTGAAGTACATAAAGAGTTACAGCTTATATCGGGTGGCCACAAAAAAACTTTACTTAATTGAAAGTTAATAACTGCAACAATTCAAACTTATGCGATTGAGATTTTGCACACATTAACAGATGCATATAATCTATAATTGCTGGAATTTGAAATATGTAGGTTCTATAGTTTTGTTACAGTGAACAATTAAAGCATATGTCTAAAAATAGCATGCCTGGTGTGCATCTGACAAGAACGTGCGCTAGCGTAGGCTAAACCTAATGTGAATTTGCTTTCTTTTATTTTCCGCTAAAACCCCGCCAGCATGACGTTAAGTAAAAGTGATAAAGCCATCATAGAAGCATGTATCAAGGAAAAAGGTTGGAATGGAAATAGGATTGTCCGAGAATTCCCCGCAAAGAATGGACTCGTCAAAGTGTTTATAACTTAATAAGAAAGATAAAGGATAATGGATCAACAGCTAGAAAACCGCAGCGGCAGGCCCAAAAGTGTTTCAACAGAAGAAAATAAGGCTGCCGTGGAGGAACTGATTCAATACCAGGAGAATACACCAGGAACTCATCGCTCCAGAGACAGATTGCGTACGACCTTGGGATTTCTCGCTCCTCTGTACAAGGGATTGTAAAACGTTTGAATTGAAGTCCTACAAGAGAATTCGAGTTTCTCGGCGTGATCAGAATGTATAGACAGCGTAGAAAGACCGCTGTAAATCCCTATATGAACGCTACTCAGCTGAAGACGTGCAAAAAGTTGTGTTTACAGACGAAAATGATTTCACGTTGGAGGTGGCCAAAAAACAGGCAAAATGACAGGGTTTATGGTTCAAGAGAAAAAGGACATTCCTCCCTCCAGGCTTTATCATGAAACCTCACGATTCAGCAGAAAAGTAATGGTATCGGCGGGAATTTCATGGAAGGGGAAAACACGAATTCATTTTATTGCCACAAACGAAACTAAAGTTAACTCTGAGCGCTACATCAACCTGTTAGATAATGGGTTACTTCCTGATTGTCGTCAGCTGTATCCTGATGAGCCTACATTTTCCAGCAAGATGGGGCACCCGCCCATACAAGCCGAGCGACCCAAAATCATCTAGAGCAAGAGACCCCTAATTTCATCAAAAAGGATGAATGGCCGCCTCAGTCTCCCGACTGTAATCCGATGGACTATTCAGTATAGGATTCCCTCATGGTGAAGGTTTACGGCAGCCAGAAAGACAAATTCACCGAAGATGAACGTAAGGAGAAAATCAGTAGAGCATGGAGGATATCACCTTAGATGAGGTTCGAAAGTGCATCTCCTCGTGAAGAAGCGATTGAGGGCAGTTTACACAACAGGGAGGTGGTCACATTGACCATTTGTTTAAGTAAATTTTGTGTTAAGTTCAAATTCATTTTCTTCGGCATGCTATTTTTAGACATATGCTTTTAAATTGTCACTGTAACAAAAACTATAGAACCTACATATTTGAAAATTCCAGCAATTATAGATTATAACCATCTGTTAAATGTGTGTCAAAGCTCAATCGCAAGTTTTGAATGTTGTTCAGTTATTAACTTTGAATTAGTAAAGTTTTTTGTGGCCACCGATATATAGGTTACAGAAAAAAACAAAAAACAAATTTATACTGGAAATCTGCCCGGGTTTTAGCACTCTGCTCTTCTTGTTTAAGGTTCGATGTATATAAAAATAAATTGAAAAATAAGTTATTAGAGTAGCATACAAGTTTACCAAAGATTTAGCGTTCTACCCTTCTTATCTAAATCTGTTCTGAAGGAATTCAAAACAACAGGATCGAGTTGAAAAGACCTTTGCTTATGTTGAAGTTATTTGTAAGTTGGATAATGGCAGACTCAGAATATTTCTGTTAACAATGTTGCTAGAGTGAAATAAAACAAGCATTATTCCAATCAATCAAAGAACGACGCTTGTGTAGAAGAACGTTCCGCACAAGATGAGGAGGGAGAACGAACAAATGAAAAAATGAGGTAACCACCCGGGAAACGAACCGGGATCTTCGATTGCCGGTCAGATATGCTATCCACTACACTATGGTCCTCGATTAATCAGAAGTCGTAATTCTCCTACATACGAGCAGAAACCAATGCCGTGAGGGGCACCTTCGCATGCCGTACCTATATATAACACATTTAACTGCAAACAACACAGTATAATTAATGTAAAGAACGACGCTTGTGTAGAAGAACGTTCCGCAGGGAGAACGTTCTTTTACACAAGCGTCGTTTCTTTACATTAATTATACTGTGTTGTTTGCAGTTAAAAAAAAATATATACAGTATATATATATTATATATATACACACACACACATATATATGTGGTGTGTGTGCGCGCGCGCGCGCGCGAGCGTGTGCGTTACAACTCAGAATGGTCTCTTGAGAAACTTTATGTTACACACAGACAGTGCATGGAACAAGGAACTCTTCTAGAAAATAATCCACTACAGTCCTAATAAGTAACAGTAAATGACAAATACTATAGTTTTCTTTTTCATGACGAAAACCCAACGTAGGCAATGGGTCACTCGCAGAGAGGCCCCAAAATATAACTTCCTTCACTAGCTATCTGCTGAGTAGATAGGACCCAGGACATACGATAGTTATCCCTTTTTCTTTGATGTATTCTATCCGACGTGATGCAACGAGTTTATTGCGTATATTGAGGTTCTGAATGTAGCTGGCTAGGCAGCTTTATAAACCAAGACCCTGTCCAAAGCTGGATCCTTATTGCTTAGCATATAGCTGGTGAGGGAAGCTATTTTTGAGGTCTCTTTGCGAGTGACCCGTTGCCCACGTTGGGCTTTCATCATGAAAAAGAAAAACTATAGTATTTGTCATTTACCATTACTTATTCGGACTATAGTGGATTTAATTATCCCAGAAGAGTTCCTTGTTCAATGCACGGTGTGTGCGTGTGGTCTATATATATATATATATATATATTATATATATATATCTATATATATATATATATATATATATATATATATATATATATACAGGGTGTAAAAAAAGTCCGTTATAATATATAACAGAAATGAACGAGAAAATAGTTTTAACTATACATTACAAACAATACAATCAACTTACCAATTAATCCAGTACATGCTCAAATTTCATTCCATGAAGTCGCTGACACATATCTACTCGTCTTTGTAAGCTGTCGGTTATCATCACGATTAGTAGTTATGTCTTATTTCCTTATAAGAACGAACTTTTGTTACACCCTGTATATATATATATATATATATATATGTGTGTGTGGAGAGAGAGAGAGAGAGAGAGAGAGTTACAAAGAGGAGTTACAAGGAAAAGAAGTACCTCAAAAGGCCTTGCGGCCCATACCGAGGAGGTACCAATGGCAACGGGTGCCAGGGAAAATTTAGTAAAAGTTTATTTTTCTTTCAACTATCCTAGCAGTAGTAGAAAACTGGATAGAAAAGTAGAAGGCTCTCTCCCCACCCTCCGCTTCCTCCCTGCCAGAGGCAGGTTGGGAAAAAGGTTGAAGAAAATACCTTGACCCTGGAAAAGTAGCCAAGGAAATTTTGCAGGAAAGTGGAGAATATATAAATAGCTCTATATTTAGCTTGCTCACAGAGACCGTGCAAGCGATCTCCTGCAGAGTTTTCTTATGTTTTAGTCTTAAACTACGAGAGTATTCAGTACTTTGTCTAGCCTATTTTTAAACACATTTACGCTTTGACTGGAAACAACCTCTGAGGGAAGTTGGTTCCAGATATTAACTATTTTATAGGAAAAGAAATTTCCGCAGACTGAGGTCCTAAATGTCTTTACACACTCAAATAGTGTGCAAGATTTGGTCTAACCTTTTCTTGAACTGATCCACAGAGGAACTGTTCACAACTTCCGAAGGTAACCTGTTCCATGTGTCACAGATCTTATAGGTAAAGTAATTCCACACACACTAGTCCTAAACCGTTTCAAATCCAACTTCCAACCGTTGTTGCGAGTTGGGTTATCATTTAAACTAAACATACTTCTAAATCGACATCGTTCAACCCGCGTAAGAGCTTGAAAACCTCGATCAGTTGACCGCGCAGCCTCCGAGTTTCAAGCGAAAACAAGTTCAGGGCGCGTAACCGTCGATGTAGCCCATATGCCTAACGGAAGGGATTAACTTTGTGGCCCTCGCCTGCACTCGCTCCAGCCTCTCAATATCTTTCCTGAGGGTGGGCGACCAGAACTGCACAGCATACTCCAGGTGCGGCCGAACAAGGGAATTGTACAGTGAGAGCACAATCTCCTTGTTCCGAAACTGAAATTGCCTCCTGATATAACCCAATAGTTTCTGGGCTTTCTTTTCCACCTCTACACACTGTTTCGTAAACTTAAGGTCGCTGCTAATTAGCACACCCAAGTCCTTTTCTAAATCAGTCACCTCGATATTACTACCCAACATCGAGTAGTCCGACTTGGGATTGGCGTAGCCAATGTGCATCACTTTGCATTTACCCAAGTTAAACGGCATTTGCCATTTTTCGGACCACTCTCCTATCCTACCTTGGTCCGCACGCAGTTGCTCAATCGCCCTACTCTTATCGTACTCACTCAACATGACGTGGAAAAACTCGAGCAAGTTGGTGAGACACGACCTATGCCGTCTAAACCCATGTTGGGAGTCCCCAAGCAGCTTGTAGGAATCCAAATGGTCAACGATCCTATCAGCTATTATCCCTTCTAAGAGAGAGAGAGAGAGAGGAGAGAAGAGAGAGAGAGAGAGAGAGAGAGAGAGAGAGAGAGAGAGAAGAGAAGAGAGAGAGAGAGAGAGAGAGGAGAGAGAGAGAGAGAGAGTTACAAGGACAAGAGGAAGCCTCAAAGACCTTCCGGTTCACTCTGGGAGGCTCCTGTTATTATTTATTTTCTTTCAACTATTCTAGCAGTAGTAGAAAGTAGTATGACCGCAAAATGGGTGTGTGCAAAATTATTGCAATGTTGGTCAATGCTGCAAAGGGATGTTGCAAGAGGTTATGCAACAAAGGCGGGGAGGGTTTGCAACAAGGGAGAGGGGTTATGCAAAAAGGGGGAGGGGATTATGCAATGAAGGGGGAGGGAGCTTTGGGAGAAGGGAGGATGACCTCCCCCTAAAGGGATAACCTTAACCTCAGAGAGTTCATCCGAGCGCCCGCTGTCTTATAAGGTGTAAATCAGCCAGTTGGCTTAGAAGGCGTAAAGGGCTTGTTCAGGTGTACATTATTAGGGATGAGTTGCCAGATTGCGCTATTTATTTAATTAAAGCATATATTCTTGACAGTTGGCTTAATCCGCCAGTTGACTTAGAAGACCGAGAAGGCAGGTGTATGTGTATATATTAATTATCTTTTCAGCTGCCAGATTGCGCTATTCAGATATTCTTGACAGTTGGCTTGGAAATCCGTTAGTCGGTTTAGAAGGCGTAACCAGCCATTTGGTATACATATAATTAAATAATAATATTGTTTATATATACAACCAAAAGAATTAAATAAAACACCATTACATCATTCTGTTTATTTAGACGAATTATTGGAATCAACTTCACGAATATAGAAAATAAATACACAATCGAGGAATATATGCAATAAAAAATAATAATAGTATAAGAAATACGAACGAGGAATATATATATATATATATATATTATATATATATATATATATATATAACAAAAAATAAAAAAAATAATAGAACGATGGAGTATAACCATCAATATAGCAGTACAGGAGAGGTGTATATATATATATATATATAATTAAACATTTAAATATTTAAATATACTGAAAATAAATGTACATCAAAATATTCACTTTTTTCTACTGCGCTTAACTAAAACACTGAACTCGCACGTAATGGAGTCTACAGTCGCATCATTATTGCTTTGCACTACGCAGTAAATACGATTTAACATTATTTCACCACTCAAGTTATAGGGCTACCTATACTCGATGTAAATGGCCTTCATATCGTTCAATACTATTTTTGTGTCCCCTTTACATTCGATTGGCAAGTTATCAAAGTCGTAACGACAGCTGCTCATTATATAAAGAAATAGTTCTTCAGGGTGAATGGTGTAAGTGAGCTCAGCCCTGTACCGCTCAAGTGCTTTGTACCAGCTCTAGACCATTCTCGCCATGTTCAGTCCTACACTTGGTAAACCCGACAAGCAGAGCGGTGTATGCGTATTCAAGAACCGTATCAAAATAAAGCATATCCGTAATACGCGCGTCTAATATAGGCTTCAGCTTGCGGAAACCGACGATTTCAAACAATCTATTGAGGATGAAACGGTTTCGCGTAGGGCCAAGAACGTTATTATCAGAAGCATTCTTCCACATCAGTCATATACCAATGCATGGCTGATCGTTATTTATACACAACGTACAAACAACGGCGTATGAGGGGCTATCACTAATCTGCTCTTCTTGTACCTCCACCTGCAGAAATTTTAAAACTCCTCACTCCACTTCTCAACAACCACGAAGATTCTATTCATCTCCTCAACACTTAAATAAACAACATTACGTTTACCAGAGTTTGTTTGTCTACAAGTCGTTTGCAGTACATAGTTAATGGCACCGGTTTCACGCCTGAACACGCGCAACGAATTCATCACGGACACATCGTACACGGCATTGAGAATGCTGCTCAAAGGGAGTCCCATCGTATTCGAGGAGTGCACGTCCAGTCAGTTCAAGCTCTAAGATGACTATCAGCAACAGGCGTGCGGATCGGCTCGACGTGAGGAGTGAGTCACACCGTAAGCTGATGAAACGTGTACGGCGTTGTTCCAACGTGAATACTTCTATCCCATTATGCTGGGTAGGTGTTTTGAGAAATTTTCCGATACATGAAGCAATACCGTTTTAATGTTTTATCACTCCCACTCCAAAATACGCACCAGACATTTTCGTTCATTTTCACGAACTAAACACATTTTATTCACACTCCGGCGCACTATTTGAGAGAAACATATGACCATATTTTTCCTTTTTGCCTAGCATGCGATACTCGTCTCTAAATTCTGTTAAATACTCACGCAGGCCTTTAGCCACAACCTCACTACAAACCTCGTCATGATATATACAGGGTGGGGCACGGGAATCAAGTGTTTTTTGAATAGCTAGTAATCGGCCATTAGGAATGGGAGGGGCGTGCGGTAGGTAGCATTCCATTCCTGGGTTCATAGCATTTAACTTTAACTAACACTCACCTTTATCTTTCAGGTGCCATCATGGAGCAGTGGACGTTAGAACACCGCATGTTCGCGTATGATCATTTTGTTAGGAGTGGCGAGTCAGTGACAGCAGTTCAGCGTGCGTTTCGCCGCAGATTCAACATTCATCGAAATGACTCTGTTCCCGCTCGTGACACAATCTTACGTTGGGTTAACAATCTTCGAACAGGAGGCTCAATAATGAAAACAAACCGAAGGGCCGCAACGCACTGTGCGTACTCCAGAGAACGTTGAAAGGGTCAGACAAGCGATGTTGCAAAGCCCAGGCCGCTCTGCTCGGAGACATTCAGCTGCACTCGGAATCAGCAATCGTACTGTTAGAGACGGATTTTGCATGAAGTTACCTTTTCACATTTACCCATACAAGTTAGCGATGGTGCAGGAATTGAATGTAAACGATTGCCCCCAACGACTGAATTTTGCACAGGAAAATGCTTGCACTTTATGAGCAGAATGAAAACATGATGGTGGTAATGAGTGATGAAGCCCATTTCCACCTTAATGGGGCCGTCAACAATCAAAACTGTCGGTATTGGGCTGCTGAAAATCCGCGACAACTCCATGAAAAACCGCTGCATAGCCCTAAGGTTACAGTTTGGTGCGCGGTGGGAAAGTTTGGCATCATCGTCCTTATTTCTTCGAACAAAATGGGGTTACCGTTACCATAACATCTGGGCGTTACATTGAGATGGTGAACACCTTTTCATCCCTGAGTTACGAAGAAGGCGTATTGCTCGTCGACATTTGTGGTTTCAGCAAGATGGGGCCACGCCACACACCGCCAGAGCGTCAATGGCTGTTCTTCGCCCCCTGTTTCCCAACCATCTCATTTCGAGATTTGGTGACATTGCATGGCCCCCTCGGTCCCCTGACTTGTCCACATGTGACTTCTTTCTATGGGGGTACCTCAAGTCACGTGTCTACGAGGACAAGCCCCGTACATTAGATGCATTGAAGGAAGCGATCCGTCAACAAATCCAAATCAACAGAGACCTGCTGGGAAGAGTGGAGGCCAATTTCGTAAAACGCCTTCAACAATGCGTCGACGGCCAAGGACATCATATGCCAGATATAATTTTCGGTACATGATTATTATGACATGAAATGCTATGTTCTTACGAATGTTGTTCTACCAATATATTTTCTTTACAAAAATAAATATCATTTTCCTGATTATTCCAAAAACACTTGGTTCCCGTGCCCCACCCTATATTAATGTAGTGGTAAAAATACTTAAGATTCTCCATGATGACAAGATTTACATTCTCACTCGCAGGGTACGAGTACTCGGTATGATGCAACATGACATAATATCGCTTGTCGCACCACTAGTCAACAAGACTAACTAACCATAACCGTTGCTTCTCTTCTGGACGTGTTTCTTCTACTTCACGGTATATGTAAGCTTTTATAAAGTTTAGTCCTACAACATAGTTCAATACATCACTTGTATCACGAAATCCTGCAATGCTCTCGCCAGAATACCCGTAGAGTATTTGTACCTCTTGTTCCTTCGCACTATTCAATGTAGCCTTAAAAGTATCAAAGGAGGGTGGAATAGGGAGCCATTCAGTAACCTTATCTTCACACTTTGCCGGATACCACTTCATAAACGTCGAACACGCAATATTAAAGTTAGCCATTACTATTTTTCGTCTACGTGGGGAAATGCACGTCTGAGACCTAGGGCTTGCAGCGGTCAACTGAGCATGCAGGGAAGAGATATGCCCAGGTAGTAGCAAGAGTCACGTTACTGATCATACAGGGGGACGGAGCTTTGAACTTTCTCCTGTACACACGCTGGGTGGAGCTTAGAATTTTCGCCTGTACACACACAAAGGAGGAAGTGAAACCTAATTGAAACACGATTTACTTAATAAACGAAATATTCAGGGTGTGTGTGTGTATATATATATATATATATATATATATATACATACAAATGTGTAATAAACAAACATATCGTTAACAATAGATATATATAACAATCAAAGATTATGGTATCCAAAGGGTACGGTATCATAGGTACCAGGCACCTGGTAACGTTTCCTATAGGTGTTAAGGCACACCTTCGTACCCCTAAGTTCCTTCACGCCCGCCAGCTTCTGTGTCCAAAAATTGTGGGTCCCCACAGTTAGTTGAGATGACTGGTTGCCCTTATCATCATCCAAGCACACTAGCTCCTTCAACGAATCAAAGTTAACGACTGGTCGATTCGGGAGGTTGAACGTGATGCCCTTAGCCTTCACGATATATTTCATATCCTCCCCACCCTCACCCGTACCCCATAAGTTTTTGGTCCTGTTGAGACAAAAGAGTCGGCGTATGCGATGTCTCCATACTCATCCTTGATCTCATCACTCAACTCCCCAAGAAATTCACCAATACGAGGCATGTATTGACCCTCCCTCGCTGTGAATATCACACTATCTGTATCGGCGTAGAAAACCCTCTGACCAAGAGAATACAATAGACCCCAAAGTTTGATGCGTGCGTAGGCCGTTGTGAAGTTGGCTACAGGTATGTTTGTAACCCGTGATATATCTGTAGCCAATTCGGTATTGTACTTTATTATGTATTACCTACATTCACGATCTCCATGACCTCTTTATCGGAGCATTGGCATAATCCCAGACTTCACTATAACTTCGTGCCAAATGAACGTTCCCTTTGCCAGTATTCCTTGAAAATTTCCCCAAAGACTGTTCTGTTTAGACACAACTTTGCACTAAAGCGCTTGCCAGGGTTCTTTACAATTTGGGAACGGTCAAGCTGTATACCTTCACGGTCACGGTAACGTTGAATATAAGCCGATTTTTCATCTTCGGTATCAACTCCTCGCGGATACCCTGATGCTTCTACCTTATCCTTCAAAAAAGCGTTTATATATGGCGTGAAAAGGTTGGGTAGCTTCTGAAACTTCCACACCTCATGTATCTTCAATATTCTGTAGCCACGCGAACGGCTAGGTCCAGCTCAGGGCTTGTATATACACCTCTCATCTTACGCTGGTTGGTTGTATGATTACAATCCCCATTGTTCTCCTCTGCACACTTTACACACAGGGGAAACATGAGCTTGTGATCTATAACGACGGGTAAGATCGGCATCCATAAATCGCGTGGGGGGAGCATGTCTACGAAAGAGAGTCCAAAGTAGCGCTCACTCAAGTTAGCTGAGAACTCCTCGATGATGGGCAGGTGAGGTCCCACGTTTTTCAGGTGCACCTACGGGATACGGATTGTTCTTCATCACGTAGGGATATAAAGAACAGAAGTCGTAGTAATGGAGTTTCACGCCCTCCGTAGGCGGAAAGTATAGCTTGAAGGGATTTGTACGCCCTCCGAACAAGCTAACACCGCATTTTAGAGGATCCAGCACCAGTGAACGCTTGATCGTGTTATTTCTTCACGGTACTGTCCATCTGTTTCCATCCGTGCATCATACTCATGCTCCCACAGGACTTTTAGTGAACTGGGCGCCTATAAGTTGATCGCGGTTACGGGTCCACGCAAGACTGTCGGCGGGGGATCTACCGTGGATATCTCCTACGATTCAACACTCAGGACGGGGGCATCCGTGCCACTAGCAACCGTTAAAGGAGTACACAGCCTACTCACCAGTGGCACGGTTTTCGGTTAGACAACCCAAAAAACTCGACCATTAACCTTAATGGGTACTTCCCCCGTGTTGCGGGTGTTTTATGTATACAACTGTCTTCTGCTGTATGTGTATGAGCCAGTAAATAGCCTTGTGCCCATAACTGCGGGGATGTTCCTGTGAATGACGGCTAAGGTCTCTTTAGGCATGAAATTGTTCTTGAACACCGAAAAACATAATGAGGCGGTCGTGGTTGCGACTTGCAAAGGATCGCATTTGAAACGGTCTAAGTACATCCTTCAAAAGGCCTGGAAAAACTGTTGTAGTATCAGTCAATCTTCACGTTCATCTGTACTCATACATTCATAGTTAAAGTAATGTTTGGGTGGAGGTAGTCCTACGTAATTTAAAGTTTCGCTAGTGAGGAATGTGTAAGGGAAATATCCTTTTGAAACTTCAGCGGCTACGCCCATCACCTTGGGTAGCTTTGCTAATTTACAAGGTGTGAATAATAAAGTGTCTTTAAACTGTACATTACCTCTTATTTGCATCTGTATTAGTTTGTTGCCTCTTTTCAAGGGATCACCTGTAAATATCTCAGATGACTCGTGCTCAAGCAACTCCTTATAAAGGAACTGTGTGTCAAATTTTGCCCCGTTATGGGCAAAATACACAGTTTTTTTTTAACTTGTCCGCTAACTTGACAATATAGGACACAAAGAGTTTCACAGGGCTATCGTGGGCATCGTTTTAAAAACGTTTGTCCGTTTACCACATTTGTAACACTCATCACAGATAGTCTGGCTTACAAGTAAATGTGGAATAACCTCTTTGGTTTCAGCGTTCGTGTATGTTTCTATATCGTAGTACACAGTTATACAAGGGCTATTTTTAGGCTTAGCGTCTTTCATATAACATACATGCTTTACTCCAACCGCCTTATATTTCTCATGGCATGTAGAACAGTGAATTTCATCACATTTATGCGAAATTCCCCAATTATCCATCATGTGAAACATACCACATTCACAGATTCTCATTTTCCTGCACGTGCCAATTGATTTATGGAGCTCAAAACAGTTATTATTGAAAAATGTGCGTCTACACATCACAATCCCTCTTCTCAGCTTCACCCACGGAGCTTTTACACTGCTCACACATACCAATCTTTACAATGTTTCACTATATCATCCGCAAACTCGATACACCCTTACACAAATCATGATGTCGTCCATATTTTCGACTTTTATCATAACTCGCGTAAAGGTCCCTTATATTACGGATGGGGATACGTTGTCCCTGACAGCCTAAAATAAGTAGGGGTCTTGTACGATCTCTCACACAGCTTTTAAAAACATACACAGTCTACGACGATCATCCATTCCAAATACAACTATACGAACATTCATTTCCTGTTCTACCCTTCTCAGCTCTCAGGACCCTATTACAGTCAAACTCAAGTTTACAGTCTACAGCTAGTTTACGGGCACGCTCCACTACCGTAGGCAACCAAATTTTTTGGGTCCGTGTATTTAGTACAGTAAACATACGAGCTAAGACTACTGCTATAAAGCCGCAACCACGATCGACGTTTTATGCCGTCTATAAATAGCCTGAGAATTGAAGTTAAGAGTATAAGGTGTGGCACTATGACCCGCAACACGGAATACACGGTCAATATTTACCGTGAAGTTGTCCATATTGAAGGCTATACTACTTTGAGAGGCCTGCATTATACGGCCTAATATATACTCTATATCTTCAGCTGCCAACGTCTGAATGGTATTACTACCCAAAAATCATCTACATCGTCATCTGACCCGAACCGAAGGACAGCCGCGTCCTGACTTCACGTTCGTCGCGGTTCTGAAGGGCAAACTCTACAATACGTTCAACTATGCGCCGTAGTCCGTGTTCAACACCATTGCTATACATGGATCTAGGATCAACCCTGACTATATACCGATTTCTAGTCAAGGCTGGGGTGGGGGTAGCGGTGCGCACCAACTCGAATGTTATGCCATCCTCAGAACGAGAAGCTGCTGCGGCTGTGGAGGATGTACCCGGAATTGAACAGGAATAAGGGGTATATTTGAGGAAGGTACTATTGTGGGGGTTGTGTCGTAAGACGTAGAGGTTGGGGCTCTATTACTGGTGGTCTAACAACCGGCGCAATCCTGGCACGCTTTATACCTGACGTGGAGGGCTCTTCATCATGCCTCCGCTTTGAATTGTCGCGTGCTACAGGTATCGTGTGGATCGGCAATGGATCTGTGATCACAACTACACTGTCGTCGGGGTCATCTGTAATATCGATGATGGGGTGCTGTACCTCATCGTCATTCACGGTTCTGTGGGAGAAGAGAAAACAAGACTGTAGAATATAAGGCATCACTTAAATATTTATTATATTTTGTAAATGACCCACTTAGGAGTGTGACGTGTTAGAAATGGATTCTGTAGAAAAATTCAGGTTCACGAGCCCATCCACATGTATTATATCTGGCCCTACAGGATGTGGTAAAACTGTGTTTATGCTTAAAATCATTAAAGAAAAGGGAGAGATGTTCTCAAAATTTGTGCATAAAGTTATATGGTGCTATTCGACGTATCAATCAGTGTTCAACGAGTACCAAGATGATATTTTGTTCCACAAAGGTGTATATGACGTTAATTCGTTAAAGGGAAATGAACATACAGTCATTGTAATTGACGATCTCATGTTGGAGATGGATAAAACGTTTGCCGAGACATTTACAGTATTCTCCCACCATCTTAACATAAGCGTGTTCTTCATCAATCAGAATCTATTTTTCAAAAATAGATACATGCGCGATGTGTCGTTAAATACACAATATCTAGTCTTATTCGCGCAACGTAGAGATGTATCACAAATTGGGGTATTAGCCAATCAAATGTTCCCGAATCAGCGTAAGGAGTTTTTGGAAGTTTATAAAGAAGCTACAAGCCGCGTTACGGATATTTGCTTTGCGACCTTCATCCGCGAAACACGTTTAGGGTGCTTCTAAGAACGAATATATTTCCAAACGAGCCTGAAACGGTGTATATTCCAGAATGACAAAGAGGCTAAAGAAATACCATGAATTAATAAAAATCTATCATCGACTGCCCCGGGCAATGCAGCAGATGTTTGCTAAAAATATCGACTCCGACTTTTTAAAATGCATCTGTGAAATCTGTCTTAACGTTATAAATTGCAATGTATCAATGAAACCCCTCAGAAGGCTCGCCTACGCCGTTACAAGAACATAATACGTGCACTCGCTCGTAAAAGTCAAACTGTGGGAAGAAAAAACGAATTATTGTACAAAGAGGGGTCATTCCTCCCCATCTTATTTTCAGTTTTGGGTCCTTTACTGACTAGATTAATATAATGAAGAAAGTGGTAGTGATTCCACACGAGGTGTATGCTTCACTGCAAAGTTCAAAGAATCCAGACACGGTTCTAGAACCCCGTAAAAGCAGGCTTAAAAGAATGGAAAGCGAATTGTTAGCCCTATTAAACAGTGAAAAAACACCTGATGAGAAAAGAATCTTATACCAAGAAGCTCTGCAGAAATTTCTTCACGAGTACGAAAATTATAAGAATCCGACAGAGATTCCCGTGGTTATTAGGCACAGCACGGGGAACGATGGACATGGTGACATAGGGCCTGTGTCCGACGATAGAGCTGACCAACCAAAGATTAACGGGTCGGGCACACAACATATCGAGCATGTATTAAAAAGCACCCTCCCACATACATTGAGGAATAAAGGTTTAAGTCTTTATAATCTATTGAATGAGGATCCCAACATACAATGGACCGATACAGGTGAGATCATTGTGGAAGGAGCAAAGGTACAGGGATCGAATATCGTAGACATCGTCCATGATCTGGTGAGAAAGTGGGATAGGCCCTCACCATCAGGATGGAAGCATATTAAAGCAAGACTACAACAAATAAATGTCCCCAAAAATGATAGGAAATCTGAACAGGTTAAAAGACTTGGAACATGCATCGCACGTGACAATTGAAACGCCATCACCCCGGCGGTAACACCTCTGAAGAGGAGAAAGAAGATAAACAACGATCAACCCTACCCACGTGCCTCTAAAATACGCAAATGGCTAACATATTAAGAAATTATGATATTTCTAGCCCAGCCTCCTACGGAGGCGTAGATAGACTGTACAGAAGTGTTTACAATGGGAGTAGGAAAAAAGATGTTGAGAGTTTTTGCGGGAGCAGGACGCTTATACACTTCATAAGCCTGTGAGAAAAAGGTTTAAAACAGCCAAGACAACAGCTGCTTCGATTGACTCTATTTGGCAAGCAGATTTAACAGACATGCAAAGATATTCAGTGTATAACGATGGTTACCGCTACATCTATTCATAATAGATGTATTCTCTAGATATCTGTGGCTAATTCCTCTGAAAAATAAATCGCCTGAAAGTTGCTAAAGCCACCAAAACGTGATGTTGAAAGAAAACAGGGTTCCTGGCTATTTTTGTACGGATATGGGGAAAGAATTTATAGGCCGAGCTTTTCAGAACATGTTGACAGAGTTTAATATCAGCTACACTACCAATTCTATACATAAGGCTTCTTTAGCTGAAAGAGTTCAACGTACCATAAAGGAACGCATGCACCGCTATTTTACACATAAAAACACAGATTTCTAGACATTCTGGAATCATTGGCCTCATCCTACAACCGCTCACACCATCGCACGATTGGGACAACACCTAACGAGATTTTAGAAAGAGGTACGCACAGACCGATGTGAGAAGATGGAACACACCACCACACTGCGCGTTTCAAAATCAATGATTATGTAAGGCTGTCGCGTTCGGGAAATAAATTCGCGAAGGGATTTGAGCAAGGATGGACACGTGAGATTTTTAAAGTTAGGGCTATGAACTAAAGGAGATAGTTATATTAGTAGATTTGAATGGGGAAGAAATCGCAGGAGGCTTTTACCGCGAGGAGTTGCAGAAAGTGACATTTAATTTAGGAAAAAAGTGTTTAAAATTGAAAAATTTTAGGAAGCAAAGGTTCAGGAAAGAGAAAAATGTACCTGGTGAAATGGCTAGGGTACCCAGAAAGCTTCAACACCTATATAAAAGCTGATGCAATAATGAAGCTTAAATAGTATGCAACATGGCGCCTAACCATTTCTACGTCACAGAACTCCATGAACCCTTTGAATTGGGTCGTGATTCGTATGAGGTGGGGATATGCGAAATTCAGCTGAACATCCTTTTTTTAAGTATTGATTATAAAGAACCCGTTTTCACCATTCTTAGAGACTGTAATGAGTGTGAAAAAGCCGGGGTAACTCGGGATGAAACCATGCGTACCGCCCTGACTGGGGATGCATGGTATTAGAGTACAGAAGTAACACTAGGACCGGGTCACTATGGTGCTGTCGAGGATGTTTGAGAGACTTAAACGTAAGTTTAAAAAGCTCAAATCTTACTGGCGATTTAGTATACGAAATCGTAAACAATGATCCCCATGCATGTACTGTGGCCCTAAATCGCAGGCTAACCGAAATATTAAAGACCAAAGTGTTCAAAATTATGACCGATGGACGATGTCGATCAGTCATCCAAAGAGATACATTTCACGAGGCACAACACTTGTCCAGCCTAATGTATCGTTGAAATTGGAGAAAATGGTTGATGGCTATAAACCCCCAGACATGTGCTATATTTACAGCAATATAGTGGAGCACCAGTTTGTTGGGGATACCCAGGCACGCCTGCTGCGCATAGCGCACCTCCCCAACCATAGAGGAAGGAGTTTGAGTATTACATATGAAAGGCCCCATTATGTGAATGTCGCAGCTAATCTAATAACCAATATCTCAATATATACAGAGCTGGGCAATAAATACATTGAATGTATTTAAATACTAAATACTAAATACATGGGAGAAATGTATTTAAATACTAAATACTAAATACATTTCAAGAATGTATTTAGATACTAAATACAAAATACATCAATTGTATTTAAATACATTTGTAAATACATTTTAAATACATACAAATTTTAACATATGCATTCACTAATTCACTAAGCCATGACACGCACACGATAAAGAAATCAACCGCTTTCGACTAAGAGTGGCACACAACTGATTGAACTGACACGTTGAAACATGAACCATGCTGTACTACACTGTCGACGCGTCGTACTGTGCTAGTACAGAACGTGTATTAAACCAGTAAAAGTATTTACATTTTTATATTTTGAGTATTTTAAATACATATTTAAATACATGAAAAACAATGTATTTATAAATACAGTTCTAAATACACAAATGTATTTAAATACGTGCCCAGCTCTGAATATATATAAGAAAGATTGAGGGAAAAAATTTACCATTCGGTAATGGGAGCTTAACAGTGAAGCTACACTTTCGACGCACTGAGTTATAATGGACAGAGAATCTTTCACAGTCTATCGAGGTATCACTTTCGACGCACTGAGTTATAATGGCCAGAGAATCTTTCACAGTCTATCGAGGTATGAGATACCAGCGTGGTAGTGGACATGGATCCATTTTTTCAACCATACTACGTACGGCTGTCCCCTTGCCGAAAAGGGGTGCCAGATACCTCGGGAGGAAAGCGCTACAATCAGGTCTTAACACGGCTGAAGACATATTGGCTGGGGCTAAACAAAGAAGCTCTAAAAAAACACTTAAAGCATACACGGGACGAAATCGTCAAAGATGCAGAGAAAAATATGTGGTAGTGGGAAGAAGAGGGCTGTCCGAAAGAAGGGATTACCAGCACGTGGCATTAACCCTTTAAGGACCACGGGACATATGTCCCAGCGAAATAATAATATAAATTGTACAATGATGCAACGTTTCTACAAATACATCTAAATGTATATATAGATATCGTTTAGTTGTTGGAAAATTAACCCCAAAATGGGTCATTTAAGTGACTATAGTTACTAACATATCTAAATGTGAATACCAGTAACACCTAAACGTTTAAGTTCAAAGAAACGTATACCGGTCGTCAAAGGGTTAAACGTAAAAGGATATAAAAAAGAAGTGTTCTAAGCGAATGAAACCTATGGCTGACCATTTTTTTTGATATAAGGACATTGACCTCATGAGTCATAGTTTGTTTACTACTTGTCGAGAGAGGAGGCACTATTTCTAACTCGCCATGGCACGCTTCATCCATCCGTGTAGTTCACAATGTTGTAAATCGGAGCTGTCCCTCTTTGACATGCCTCCAACAAGAAGTTTCTATTGAACACAGCGACTTTATTACAATTAACCCTTTAAACACAATTAGTTCCCCGAGTGCCCCTATAGAACTCCTGATACCCAGATCAGGCCCTTACTTTTTTGATCCAAGCTGTGTGCACATGTACGCTAAACTACGTATTGCCCATTCTGATGGAACGGACTGCGATGACAAATATGCTGTATATCATGAAACAAAGTTTCTGCACTCCATATTCAACCAGTGTGACTTATATTTAAATCAGCTCAACATATCGGCAGGAACGGGGTACTACCACCTATGATCCTATCTAGAAAATGTGCTGAACTTTTCCAAAGAAGCGAAGGATACCTTTTTAAGTGCTGAGGGCTATTATCAAGCTAAAGACGAAAGTAGTATAAAGGACAAATTTAAAAATTCTAAAACGATGTACGAGTTTTGGATGCCTGCATACAGACTTCACATTCCAGGAGAAGTTGTTTGGGAATGGGGTGGATATGAAAATAAAGCTCACCCGCACGAATCCTAAGATCTGTTTAAATCTGGATGCTGATCAAGAAGAGGGAGGAAGACCCGTTGTGATTCACATGATGGAGACATACCTCCGCGTACGGCGAATGAAACTGAGTTCACCTAAACAAATAGAAATTGAGAACAATTTACATGCCACAGTAAAATACCCAATTAACAGCACAGATCAAACGATACACGGTGCCAGTAGGGTTGCCTTGAAACAGAAAACACCGCCCTGGGAAATCTACCTAAAAGGATATTAATTGGAATGCAGGACCATGCTTCGGTGAATGGAAAATATAAAGAGTGCCTTTAAATTCGAGAATTTCAGCCTTAAAAATATAACTATACGTCAAAGGCATTGAGTTGGGGAGAACATTGGATACGGATTATTCATCAGACGCGGTGTTTTCCCGCTTTGCGCGAGAGCATATAGTAATCTGGCCCATATTGCAGGTGATTATGATGAGCTCGGGAGTGGGGTAACGCAGAAAGAATTCATCGATCAATTTAACCTTTATCCGTTTGACATCAACCTGACTTATCTGCTAGTGTAAATACACAGTTAAGGACACAACAGAGTGGAAACATCTCAGTCAGTTTGGAATTCGCCAAGCCTATAGACGCACCTATAAGTGTACTAGTTTACCTCGAGTCACAAACCCTAATAGAAGTATACAGATTTAGGAGCGTTGTCATTGACTTAAAATGGATGCGAATACACTTCAGAGAGTAATGAATAGTGAACGAATCACGTTCCAAATTTGTCGGTGTTTGTGAATGAAACATTGAAATTGCCAACTACGAGAAATTGCGGTAGCGTTATTGTGAACACAGATGTTATTGGTAGTGAAGGGATTCATTGGTTTGCAATCTATTTTAAAAACAGGGACCGCATGTACTATTTTGATTCACTCGGCACTCAACCTTGGAGTGACCCTGTTATTGTAAAATTTCTCGATCAGATTCATATCCCCTTAGTTGTATGGAATCCTTTCCGGCTACAAGGATATTTTAGTAATACGTGTGGGATGTACTGCCTTTCATTTCTCATGCATGTCACGTGGTAAAAAAATTATAAATTTTTAAAAATTATTGAACCCGTCACACAACGAAACGACGAAATGGTATGTAGACATAAATAGCCGTTTTCCGACTGTGCGTAGTCGTTGTATAGTATGAGGTTTTGTGTGTATATATATATATATATATATATATATATATAAATAATCAATATGAATATGAAAACAAGAGATACGACTCTCAACATTTATCGGCCAAACGTTTCGGTCCACTCAGAGGCCATCTGCTATTCGGCATCATTCAGAGACCCATGACCACCCGCGCCCCCAGGACTCCTTTGCCATTTTGTCGTCTGCTTCTAATTCACTTGATCTTAAAATTTTAGAATCCCTTTTTATCAAGAAATTAAATCCAGAACTAAACGACAGCCTTTCCTCGATAAAATTAGATACTTCCTAACCAACCAACACCTTTTTAACGCAACTACCGCACTAACTTAAGTTGTTTTTTCCTTTCTCTCCACTTGTCATTTGTAACTTTTACCATCCAGGTATCTTTTTAAATTTTTTTTTTTTTTTTTTTTAATTTTTTAAACAATTTTGAAATTTTAGTTAGTTTTATTTTTACTTTTTTGTTTTATAATCCAGATAGTTTTTTTAACAACTTTTTAACTTTTTTTTGTATTAGATTTTATTATTGTACAGTTTGACATTTGTATTTACTTTAGTTTTATGATTATTTTTTTTTAGATGCTTCTATTTAGTCACTGAAGATGGCCCCTGAGTGGACCGAAACGTTTGGCCGATAAATGTTGAGTCGTATCTCTTGTTTTCATATTCATATTGAGGATAAGGTTCCCGAAGAACACTTCTATCGTAACTATATATATATATATATATATATTTGCAAACCAATAATGTTAGTTTGTATATTCTGTAGTTTAAGATGGTTATTGTACTAAAAACATTTCTTTCATTTAATAAATTGATGAAAATATATTGTCTTCCCCGAAAAAAAAGATCGAAACGTAAAAAAATACTTACATTATTTCGTTAATGATGTGACAATCGTTGGGTTGGCTTCTCGGTAAATCTTCTACCTCCGTATTCAGGTCCACGACATGGGTTTCTTCAAAACGAAAAGATTGTATAACGTGTCAAATCCTCATCGGACCTTAAAGGAGAAAGAATAATTCATTAGTTCATACTGAACCTATTTTAATAAAAACCCAATTGTTTAAAACATATGCAGAGTATTCATATAGTAATAGTATTACAATGTGAAGATATCTTTGAACCGCTCAGAGAAGTTCCGTTAAGTAAAAATGCCGAATAACATTTATTATGAATTTATAAAATTATTTAAAACTTGGAAAGGATTGCTATAAAAAAATTCAACGAATCAAAACAGGACTTTAGTATAATATTAACTGCAAACTAATCTATAATTGCGGATAACTACTATTTAAATGATGCATTTTTAATGTGATGAGATGATATACTACAACCCTCCACATACATGATGAAACAGTGCTTTCTCCTAATGACTGGCACACTAAATAAATAACCAGTTTGCGAATAATTGGCTACAAAAAATAAAATTACAGGCACATAATTACTTACATTTCTACGGCAGTCCCTTGCATCAGATCGTAAGGAGCGTCATTACAAATATCATCAACGATTTGCGTGGGAAATAATGCATCCCGGTCGGCTGCGTTAAAAAGATTAATTGTAGACACCACTGCAATGTCTCCATCTTGATATAAATCAGGTAAACTGCAAAGTTCTTGATTCATGATGGAGGGAATGTTTATTCACTGGTGAAAATAACTACTGTGAATCCCAGCTGAAAATACTTTTATATGCATGATTCCCAAGCACCACCCCGAAAAGACTAATAGGCGGTTCTTACGTTTAATGATTGGTTGTCAATGTAACTGGATGGGGCTGTTAAATTTTGTGTACCAATCGTAACACCTATACTAGGGGTCCACGCTTTGAACGTCATGATTGGTCGACTAACGGGGTCTTTATCTTCTCTCCGTAGATTTATTGCTCACATCTCAAGGTGTATTGCCACTTGCAATCTCTACCACGATGGTTTCAAATATTTGCATTATTTGCGCCCATACTATTCTCGGTTTTCCCATTATGGAACCCACCCTTCATGCAATATCCATCATCTCTTTATAACATTTATCAACATTTGCCACTTGCAATCTCTACCACGACAATATTTTGCATTATTATTTGCGTTCATACTATTCGATCCTCAACTTTACCATTTTGGTTACAACTATTCGACTTGACTTTCTATTTGCCAATTCTCGCGTAGGAGTGTGATTAAATTGTGTTTAGTTCGTGAAAATGTCTGGTTGGGCTGGTAGAAAAATGGGCACCCTAGGTATCCTAGTGGTTAAGACGCTGGGGTGCTGATCGGAGGTTGAGATCGAGTCCGGACGATGACATTGTAATTTCAGTCGCCCGCTTCGGATTCAACGTTAAATTATAGGTCTAAGGCGGGTGACAAGCTTGATCTTTGTCAAAATGAACAATTCAGGGAGAAGGAAAACCGATTTAGCTTATTATTACTACTGTAAATTGCACCACCCTATACATATATATTGTTGCATATGGGAATATGATTAGGAAATTCATTACTTAAAGGCTAATTTAGCCTATAAATAATTTGTTCATGGAAAATAATCACGTGATGCTTATGTATATATAATACAATTTAAGATCATTAGTAATTACAATATTAAAAACAATAAATAGGAGTCGAGAGAAGTTCTCTCTGTGTGGTATTGGACGGATTTAGGTCAAATGGACCTTTGCGGTCAACTTTTTTGACCGATTCAGCTGTTTCGTGAGTTATTCCGATATTCTTCTTTCTTGGAATGAAAAAAAAATTGTTTTCAAAGAAAGGATCGCGGACAAGTTTAGAGATTTAAAATGTATGAATTCAAGTTTTTAATTTTTAAATAATTATTCAGTATGTATGATTTTTTCTTTTAAAGGTACAAGTTCAATACATCATGAATAATATATATATATATATATATATATATATATATATATATATATATATATATATATATACAGCCCGGATTTAGCTATAGGCGAACTAGGCGATCGCCTAGGGCCTCGCGCCAAAGGGGGCCTCGCTCAAGCCGTTTTGCGCCTTCTGTTCAAGTGATATTAATGATTTAGAACTCTATGAAGAACTTAAAGTACTTTGCAGGTTTATACCTGAGAAAACAGATCTCGGAAATGCCCTTGTTTATATAGTGCAAAAACAACTAAGTGAGATTTATCCTAATGTTTATGTTGCACTTCGAATAGTATTAACCATCCCAGTTACTGTGGCTTCGGCTGAAAGAAGTTTCTCGCGTCTCAAACTTATTAAAACATATTTGCTTTCCACCATGTCTCAAGCGAGATTGCAATCATTAGCTATGTTATCAATAGAAAACGATATAACAAATTCATTAGATTATTCTCAATTAATTGAAGAGTTTAGCTCGAAGAAAAGTAGAAAAGCATTGCTGTAATATTCAAGAAGCATCTGAACCAAATACTAAAGCGTTAATATTTAGCCTGATAAGTCGATCGCTCACTATTATAAAAAATGAAATGTCAACATCTCTTATACATCACATATGAAAAAGTTTGTATACTATGGAAAGTCATTACCTATAATATTATATAAATCTTAGAAATCATTGTCTTATATTTTCGATACAAATCTTGATTCATATTATAATTTATACTTATTTGTATGGTTTATTTATATTTCTTATACAATTTTCATGCGTGATTATTTTGGTTTAGTTTAATTTTTAAATGCTGGCATAGTTCTGTCTATGCGGGATTCTAATATTGCTGGTATAGTACCGATAATTAAGTCCATATTTTCATATATATATAGGCCTAGGGCCTCGCAATTTCTAGATCTGCCTAGGGCCTCGCAACTTCTAGATCCGGCCCTGTATATATATAGTCTGAGCTTTTTGCACTATAATAATAATGATGATAATGGTTATGGTTAATTGTTAATGATAAGGCTGGGATCACCATGATCTTTGCAGATCAAATAATGTTATTGTTATTAATTAGGTTGATTGATAGGTCGAGTTTTCTTCCTTTAATTACACAAAATAAATTGAATTATTAATGAAACAATATGCGGATTGTTTATATTGGAAATAATGTGTACAATTGAAATAATGCTTACAATATGACAATAACGCGCGGTAGATTGATGGATTCTTTATATGAAGTTAATTGTGATATTAAAAGGCCAATGGGGCCTTGCACAGTGATGTTTACATGATGGTAGCGCGTGGATCACTGAGGTTGGAATTCGGAGAGCGAAAGCACTGTGACGTTCATCTTGAGGTTCCTGCGCTGTGACGTCATCTTTTGCTCGCTTGGTATGACGTCATCTTTGTTGAGTTTGGTTTGATGAGTTATATCGCATTGTTGATGGCATGCTACTGAAAGTTGCAAAGATGATTGCAAACGTCTCAGTTGTCCACTACAAGTAGTCCTTCTCCAGAGAACGAAGTGAGCGAGATGAGAAGAGACGTTTGATGCAAGCGATAAAAATGTTCTGCGGCGTGAAGAGTGGAAATCTTGGAGACGCTCGCACGGAGAAGGCAGAGAAACGTGGCATGAGGCAGGATACTGAGATGGGAGGATTGGGGGAGGTAACTCGGCTGGTCCACAGGGGTTGGAGTTGGGGTAAGGCAGGAACGCAGAGCAAAGTGGGGAGAGGGAGGCGACGAGAAGGGGGCTGGGGGAACTGTACGAATTCAAGCGATGCCCGCAGTTTGTTGCGTGTGTAATTCTCCTTGATGAGTGCGTTCCTTGCCGAAGGAAGAAAACGTCGTTCATGGAAACAAGCAGGAGTAGTGAATCCACGGAATGATGCACAGTGAAGAAGACAGGGGGAAGCCAAACCCTGAGGAGTGTCTGTGTGTGCAGTAAGCCCCTCACCTTGCGTGGATGTTGTCCTTGCTTCTTTGCTTCTTCAATCCGGTGTCTTAATTCTGTGATGTTATTAACCTTCTTTGCATACACTCTGTCCTTTGTGTAGCCCCATAAAAAGAAATCCAGAGGCGTGATATCCGGGGAACGAGGAGGCCATGGAATAGGACCATCTCGCCTGATCCAACGAGAAGGGAACTTTTCATTGAGGAACCTCCGCACTTCTAATCCCCAGTGTGGCGGTGCCCCATCTTGCTGAAAGAACACACGGGGCTGCATATCCTCAAGCTGAGGTGCAGCATAACATTCAAGCATATCTAGGTAATTTGTAGCCTTCACAGTGTTCTCATGGAAGAAAAATGGTCCAATCACACGGTTATGGGAAAGAGCACACCAAACGTTTATCTTGGGACTGTTGCGTTCATGTTCAATAAATTGATGCGGATTTTCTGATCCCCATATACGGCAATTGTGTCTGTTGACTTTACCACAGATGGAATGTCGCTTCATCACTGAAAACGACATTGTTCAGAAAATGGAGATTTGGTTTCCCACATCCACAGCACATTGCTTTCTCCTTCACTGTCGCCATTGTGCCCCTAGTGGATGTTCTGCGAAATAAAGAAAAACATTTCTTGAGTTGTGTTTTTAATTGCCGCAAACCGTTTTAAGATAGCTCCTATAATAACGAATTTATTAAGGCTTAAAATGGGGTTAATAATTTATAGACACCCTATATATTCCTCGTTCATATTTCTTATATTATTATTAATTTTTTGATCATATATATTCCATCGTTTGTATAACAATACATTGTATATTTATTTTCTATATATTTCGTGAAATTGATTCCAATAACACTGATTCTGTTTATATAGAATTTTTTGTTTTTATATGCATTTGTAGGCGCTGAGTCCGAATCTGGCCTTGGTTTGTGTGTATCATCAATGGTTTCAGAGATAATCCATTTTTCATGTTTTACCAGTATAATGTTATTATGGGCGCAGCAATATCAGAATAATCAGGAATTGTTGAGAACAATCTGGATGTTCGTTGACAGTTTCTTGCTCTAGAAATTGCTCGAAACTTCCACTGTGCTATATAAAGAAGAGCGCAGAGTCTGAGAAGTCAGTGTGAGCACAAAGAAAGCAGGTTGTTTGTCTGATGGTTACCAGCACTGAGGTACTGTGTTTCTGTGCTTCTCTGTGCTGACGATTTGAGTGTTATCGATCTTTTTATTGCGAACATTATTTCAGTGTTGTGAATACATCTTTTTTCTGGAATCTGTAATCTGTTACAGATTTAATAACTCTTCTCTCTATATCTGCAGGTTATGATTAATGTAGTAGTTTGGTAAAGAGAATAGCAACTAGAGCTTGTAAACACTCGCCGGATATATTCTGCTACGTTTGTGGGTATTACATAGGCCCCAAGCAAGTATCGCACAAGATTGTGAAAGGCACCAAATTCTGGATCGCGTATCGTCTCTATTTTGGTATGCCTATGGGTGACCAAGATAAGCCCTGGGTACCCCATGTGATCTGTGTAAGCTGCCGCTCCACACTTGAAGGGTGGCTGCGGGGAGTACGCAAGGCAATGACCTTTGCGGTACCCAGAATATGAAGAGAACCAAAGAGCCACCACGACGATTGCTACTACTGCATGGTAGATGTTTCTAAGTACAGGAAAGTTAAAGGAAGGCAGACTCTTCAGTATCCAAGCATAGCGTCGTCCATAGCTCCTGTACCACATGGCGAAGGTCTTCCAATACCACGTCCACCAGAACAGGTATCTATCCATTACTTTACCTTCTGTATTACAGACTGTGGGTCATTATGTGTCTATTTTCTTAGTGCTGATGCTCTTCTACATATATAGCTATGCTATATTTTGTTTCTTTGCTTTGCAGGTTGAAAATGAGGATGCAGCTAGCTCATCTGAGATGTCGGCTGGTGAGGACAGTCATCATGAAGAATATACAGTAACTTTCAGTACAAACCCTCACTTTCCAATCAGAGGGAATTGGACGACTTAATTAGAGATTTGGGTCTGACGAAATCAGGGTCTGAGCTTCTGACCTTCAGACTCAAAGAGTGCTTGGAGAAGACTGCAAGAGCACTGTATACCAATAGCGGCATGAAGAGTTTGCAAGGTTCTATGATGTCAATGGCTCTCTCTGTTATTGCAGCGAGGTTAATGGTCTATTCACAGCTATTGGGTTAACACACATACCCTCAGAGTGGCGCGTTATTGACAGTTCAACTCGAAGTTTAAAAGATGTTCTACTCCAATGGGAACAAATATCCATCTATACCAGTTGCACATTCTGTTCAAATGAAAGAGGACTATGAAAATGTCAAACAACTGCTCATTCAAATCAGGTATGAACAATATAACTGGGACGTGTGTGGTGATTTCAAATGATTCGTTTCCTGTTAGGTTTACAAGGAGGGTTTACTAATATTCATGTTTCTTTGACTGTGGGATAGCAGGGCTTCAGCTGAGCACTATAAAACAGTTCAGTCGCCTCCACGTGAAGGACTGCAACCAGGAAAGTACAATGTACTCAGGGAACCTCTTGTGAAGCCTGACATAGTTCTGCTACCACCTCTCCATATTAAGTTGGGTCTAATTAAGCAGTTTATAACTGCGTTAGATTTTGGAGGGAAGTTTTCCAACAGATTCGGGTCATGTTCCCTAAACTCTCTGAGGCCAAAGTCAAGGCTGGCATCTTTGTAGGACCACAAGTGAAGGCGCTGTTGAATTCAAAGAACCTTGAAGCCAAGATGACTCCGATCGAAAAAGAGGCTTGGTGTGCTTTCCGTGATGTGGTTCGTGGGTTTTTAAGCAACCATAAAGCACCAAACTATAAGGAGTTAGTGTCAAACTTGATTAAGTGCTATGGCAAAATGGGGTGCCGTATGTCTTTAAAAATTACACTATCTGCATTCACATCTAGACTTTTTTCGGAATAACCTAGGCGATTGAGTGAAGAACATGGCGAAAGATTCCATCAAGATATTCAAACGATGGAGAAAAGGTAACAGGGCCATTGGGATGCTTCCATGATGGGAGACTACGTATGGTCGCTGATCAGAAAGGATAAGAATGTTCATACGCGGAAGTCGCGTTCTTCAGTGCATTTTTAAGGAACGCACACTCCATAACGAGGCTTGTTATTCTCTTATCGGTTCTCCTCATGATATATATTATATCCTTTGCACCATTTTGGGTTTGTCAAACAATTTTGGCTCAATAAACATTAATTTCCAATAGTTTTTATTTTCAGAAAATATTTGTTAGCCTTCTTTATATATATAATTTGCCATATGAAAAGTGTGATAACCTATATTTTTGAAACGGTTGATGATAGAGCAAAACCAATATAATTTTTGGAATCAGCTCCCCGAAATCATTAAGAAACGACAGAAAAATCACAATAAACCGAAAATATTTCAAATTTTGTTACCCAGTGTAATTCGTCTAAAAAGAATGATGTAATTGTGATTTATTTAATTAGGTTTAATGGTATTTCTTTTGTTGTTAATATTGGGATTCGTTTAAATAATTAGTTCTCTTGCTGAACAAATTTAAGGAGAAACTCACTCTTGTCTTTAATAAATAAGTGGCAACTCATCTAAATAAAAATGTAAATAAATAGTGCAATCTGGCAACTCACCCTAATAAGGTACACCTGAACATAATTAAAATAAATGGTGGTATCTGGTAACCATCCTTATATAAATAAATATATAGTGCTCTCTGGTAACCCCTCCATATAGGGTGTCCCAGGAGGAAATGTCAAGAATGCACCATTTGACTCTTTGGGTATTTCTAAGTAGAAAGTATTATATCGATATGGGTCTGATTCCCAACCGTTACCGAGATACAGGCCTCTACATTTGGGTAATTAAAACATAATAAAAAGGCGATCTTAGATACTATTTAATGACACTTGTGGTTTACAAAAAGTACAAACATACAATACACTATTGCACTTATTGCAGAATGGTTTCAAAGTGACCCCTCCTTCTTCAATGCACGCGGCGAGCCTCCGATCCATCGAGTCTTGCCAAGGAAAACGCGGAAGTTCATTTCTGAGGTTTATGAACGCATCCTGTATACGTGCAACCAACTGCTCCCTAGTTTCGGGCTTACCCCGCTGATAAACGTTACTCTTCAAGAACCCCGACAAAAAAATCTAGCGGAGATAAGTCAGGCGAACGAGGGGGCCATGCACAGGTCCTCCACGTCCAATCCACCTTCCCGGAAACCGTTGATTTAAGTATGTAGTAACCTCCTTGCCGTAGTGAGGTGGTGCCCAAATGTAAAGGCCTGTATCTCGGTAACGGCTGGGAATCAGGCACATGTCGATATAATACTTTCTACTTAGAAATACCCAAAGAGTCAAATGGTGCATTCTTGACATTTCCTCCTGGACACCCATATAAATAAGTGGTATCTGGCGACTCACGACCCTCTATAAACAGCTGCTTGGTCCCTGGACGCTGATTATGTGACGGAATCCGTGGAATAAAGAACTCTCTCCTCTCTCCTTCTTAGGTTAAGGCTTAGGTAGGTTTCCCTTTGGTGGGTGAGGACATCCCACCTTCTCCCCCAAAGACCCTCCTCCTCCTTTCCCTCTCTTAGGTTAAGGTTACCGCTTTGGTGGGAGGTCATCTTCCCTTCTACCCCCATTGCAGCATTAACTTGTTGCATAACCCTTCCCCCCTTTGCAGCAGTGATTTGTTGCATAACCCCTCCCCCTTTGTTGCATAACCTCTTACAACATTCACCAGCATTGCATTGCAACATCCTTGCACTCCATTGTGGTCATACTACTGTAGAAAACTGGATAGAAAAGTATAAGGCTCTCTCCGCATTCTCCGCTCCCTCCCTACCAGAGGCAGGTACAGAAAAAGTTGAAGAAAATACTTGATCCTGGAAACGTGGCCAAGGAAATTTTACAGGAAAGTGGAGAATATATAAAAAGCTCTATAATTAGCATGACCACAGAGACACCGTGCAAGCGAACTCCTGCAGAGTTACGTTATGTTTTAGTCTTAAACCATGGGAGTATTCAGTACTTTGTCTAGCCTATTTTTAAACACACTTACACTTTGGCTGGAAACAACCTCTGAGGAAGTTTGTTCCAGATATTAACTATTTCATAGGAAAAGAAATTGCCGCAGATAGAGGTCCTAAATTTCTTTAGTTCCAGTTTAAACCCATTATTTCTTGTCGGATTGGCATTAAGTGAGAATAAGTTTCTGTAATCTACCATGTCTATTCCATTGAGCATCTTGAAGAGTTGAATAAGCTGACTCCGCAACCTCCTCGTCTCTAAGATAAACAGATTTAGGTACTCAAATCTCCGTTGGCAGTTTTGCATTCTTATTGAAGGGATCAAATTTGTAGCCCTTAGTAGTATGATAGAAAAATAGGAGAGTGCATCCAATGTTGCAAAGGTTATGCAACAAATGGGGAAGGGTCTTGCAACAAGTCAATGCCACAAAAGGGAGGAGAGATTTATGCAACAAGGGGGAGGGGTTATCCCCCAAGCTGCAATGAAGGGGTGAGGGAGTTTTGGGGGGAGAAGAGAGGATGACCTCCCCCCAAATGGGTAACCTTAACCTAAGATAGGGAGAGAATGGAGGAGGGTCGTCTTTGGGGGAGAAAGTGGGATGTCCTCACCCCCAAAAGGGAAACCCTAACCTAAGCTTTAACCTAAGGAGAGAATTCTTTATTCCACCGATGACCGTCGCATAAGGAGCGTCCAGGGGATCTGCATCTGTTATATAGAGGGTCGTGAGTTGCCAGATACCCCTATATATTTTAATTATGTTCAGGTGTACCTTATTTGGGTGAGTTGTCAGAAAACACTATTTAATTATATATGCAGGGCCACCAGACATCACCATTTAATCATTTATTAAAGGCGAGAGAGACGTTCTCCTTAATTGCTCGAATTAATTCAATGCATTTAAACGAACCCCACAATACACAGGATTCTTTATATTGTACATTTAAAAGAAAATCTTACAGTAATTCGGAAAAACTATTTAAAATATTTGAACGTTCTTTCAGATGCAAATAATTTGATTTAATAATATAAATTACTGAAAGTGTCTATTTACTTTTGTCAAGAACGTTCTCCATAATTGCTCGATTACAATACATTTAGACGAATCCCAATATTTAAAAGAAACACTTGACAATTCATCTTCTTCTTCTACAGCATTATTAGTCCCGCACTTGTGCGGGGTCGCTGCTGCGGATCCTCCTCCACTCTTCTCTATCCTGTACCAGCTAGACATCCAGCTCCCGCTCCCTCAGGTCGTCCCGAACACTGTCCATCCATCTTCTCCGAGGTCTTCCTCTTCTTCTCCTACCCGGCGGTTCCATATCTAACATCCTGTTTCCTATGTACCCTCCGTCCTTCCTCTTCACGTGTCCGAACCATCGTAGTCTTGCCTCGCGCACTTTTTCAGATATGCGTCCAACCTTTATTAACTCATTCCTCACTCTATCCCATCTAGTCATTTCACACGACACCTCTAGCTTGTTTTCCAGCGCCTTCGTCATGGGTACTGTCTCCACATTATTGCTGGTCTCACCACACTCTTGTAAGAGTGTGGTGAGCAGCATTCTGCAGCATTATTATTCCCATTTATATGGGGTCACTGTTGCGGATACTTCTCCACTCCTCCCTATCCTGCGCCATCTCCTCCGTCAGGTTTTTATAGCTCATGTCCATCCTGATGCGATCCTTCCACCTCATCCTCGGTCTTCCTCTCTTCCTCCTCCCGGGCACTTCCATAGATAACACCCTCCTCCCAACGTAGTTCTCGTCTCTTCTCATTACATGCCCATACCATGCCGTTCTTCTCTCCTGAGCCTTCTTTGAAATTCCCGTAACTTTCACCACCACCCTGCTCTGTCGTTCCTTATCCTGTCTCTTCTAGCTACACCCCTCGATATTGTCCGCATGTCATCCTCTGGTTTTGGCAATAAATTTTACGGCCGGATGCCCTTCCTGACGCCAACCCTAATAATTTTAATTTTCCATATCTATACTATAAAAAGGGAATCCCATCCGTTCGTCCGACACGTCCGACGTGCTTCACATCTTGACAATTCATGGCTTAGCAAAAGAATTAAATAAAACAATCTATACTATAATAAGAGAGCTGTCCGTCTGTCTGTCTGTCCGTCCGTCACACTTTCAGAAATGTGAAGCTCAAGATTTTCATGACTGTGTTCTTTTCTATATTTTTATTGACCAAATAATTGAACCGACAGTAATTGGGAGTTCAATTATTTGGTCAGGGGGGTTTTGGGGGATATCTGATAAGATTCAGAAATCTTGACACAATGTGAAGCTTAAAATTTTCAAGGCTGCGTTCTTTTCTGTAGTTTAGCCCTGTCTGTTTGTGAAATTTATCCGGGGCAGTAATGGTAAAAGGGTTGGGGTAATGGGGAGGGGTGGGGTAATGGGGGACGGGGTTATGCCCGTTAGGGGTTAGGTACCTAACCTTAACCCGGGCAAAGCCGGGCCAGGTGACCTTGTATTAATAATAAAATACACAGCATTCTTTATATTGTACATTATTCCAATAACATAATCTATAAGAATAATATTTAATTTACCTATAATTCGAGACCTGAATCGCTTTCATTTACTCTAAAGCCAAACCGAAAGTGTCAATTTACTTTTGACAATCCTTTCTATATACCTTCTATTTTTTTATAAAGAAAATTCCGCGAAATCAAGAAGAGGAATCCTTTATTCATTTATTTTCAATTAAAATTAATTTGTACTTTTATGCTAGTATATTTAATTAACAATAAGAGAAAAATGCACACAAAATAACAATACACACTTAAAACGCTGTGTGTGTGTGTGTGTGTGTATATATATATATATATACACTATATGATCAAAAGTATTCGGACACCGCATGGTTTTGGGAAAAATGGTTTTATTATGGCATTTAGTAACCAGCAGGTCCACCCTTTGCTTTTATTACATCGTCAACACGTCGAGGCATACTTTCCACCAGTTTTCGGTAAGTCTGTGCTGGAATGGCTCGCCATTCCTCTTGCAGAGCTGATGCAAGAGATGCAAGTGAAGCCGGGCGTGGTGTGCGGTTTCGTATCCGTCGCTCCAGTTCGTCCCACATGTGCTCGATTGGGTTGAGATCAGGGCTCTGAGCAGGCCAGTCTAACATATCCACCTTATTTTCACGAAACCAGTCCTGCACACGCCTTGCAGTATGGCAGGGAGCTCGATCCTGTTGAAACAAACAATGGCCATCTCCGTAGTATTGCCACAGTGTAGGGAGGGCCGAATTGTCCAGAACGTCGAGATAAACGTCAGCGTTCATGGTAGTGGGTATAACAACCAACGGGCCGAGCCCTAGCCAGGAAAAACAACCCCATACCATGATGGACCCTCCACCGAACTTCACCGTTGGACGTACACAGTCAGGAAGAAGCCGTTCTCCGGGCTGTCGCCACACCCAAACTCGCCCATCAGACTGGAAGAGTGAATACCGCGACTCGTCGCTCCAAAGAACAGTTTTCCAGTCCTCCACGGTCCAGGAACGACGGGAGACACACCAGGCCAAACGACGCGTGGCATTAACTTTTGTAATCAGTGGCTTGTGTACAGCTGCTCTACCATAATAACCGAGTCTGTGCATCTCTCTGCGGATAGTTACAGTACTAACGGAGATACCGGATGCTCTTCCTACCTCCTCAGCGATGGAAGCGGCAGAGGACGTGCGGGACTTCTTGACATGTCGTACCAGACTACTTCTATCACGTTCCGTCAGTTTGCGTGGTCGTCCGGAACGTTTTTTCGCGTTAGTTGCACCGTCGTGCTTCCATCTCATGATAACATCCGCTACAGTCGACTTTGGTATATCCTGTTTGGCTGCAATGTTTCGTATAGAAACGTTACTTAAATAACATCCGATGACGAGTCCACGTTGGAACTCGGAGAGTTCACGTCCGCGCGGCATGGCTTCACAACAGTTACTGATAACTTAACAGAACACCTCAGCATTATAGTTTCGCCACGCTTTTTCCCAGCATACCTTTCGGCGAAGGTGATATTTGCAGAAATGCGGATTTTCCGGGGTGTCCGAATACTTTTGATCATATAGTATATATATATATATATATATATATATATATATATATATATTAATAAATTACCAACTGTGGTGGATTCCGTACCATGTTTCCATGTTATACTGTAGGTCTAAGGTGGTGAAAAACATAGATTATTGATTTTTATTTTAGCCTTAAATTAATTATATTATTTTTTTATAAAGAAAATTCCGCAAAATGAAGTTAATTCTCCTTAAATTTGCTCAAGCTAAACGAGCCCAATATTTTAAAGAAATACACATAATTCGAAATAAATAAAACCAAATTGACAGCAGAAAACAAAAATAACAGTACACACACTCATATACAGGGCGTCCCAAAAAAATGTATACACACTTTAACAGCTGCCATTAGAATTAATAATGGCAGTCAGACTAAACTTTGAACAAAGGAAATTCATTCTAAAATGCTACTGGAAGTGAAAACGCAGTTGAAGTGCAAAGACAGTTTAGGAGGGAGTTTCAAACAGATCCACCAACGCGACTTACCATCACTCGAATTAGAGATAAGTTTGAAGCCGATGGAACTGTTCAGAATGTCCACAAGAAGCGTTCCGGAAGACCACGGACATCGACAAGCCCCACAAAGCAAGAAAGAGTACTGGAAACGTATCACCAAAGTCCAAGAAAATCTGTGCGGCAAGCGAGTCGTGAGGTAGGAATTTCAGAATCGTCTGTCCAACGCATTTTGAAGCGCTGTCAATGGAAAAGTTACATTCCAAGATTAGTCCATGCTATTAATGAAGATGATCCGGACCGAAGAGTGGAGTATTGCGAGTGGTACTTGGCACGATGTGGATGTGGATTGGACGAAGGGGTTTCGTAGAATACCCTCCGCGTTCACCAGACCTCACACCACTAGACTTTTTTTATGGGGATACTTAAAAGACAAAGTCTACGCTATAAAACCTGCAACAGTCGCTGAATTGAGAGCAGCCATTGAACGAGAATGCACACAAATACCAAACGAAATGTTTCGTGATGTTTGCGATTCCATTGCTTCGCGTTATCAGCAGTGCCTGGACCAGAACGGACGTCAGTTTGAAAACAGGCGTTGACAAAACAATTAAATAATGTCTGTAGATTCTATTACATTTTGAAAATGAAATGTATTTTAATAAACACTGCCTTTATAATTATTTCAAGTGTGTATACATTTTTTTGGGACGCCCTGTATATATATATATATATATATATATATATATATATATATATATATACAGGGTGTCCCAAAAGTCTCCATACATAGGGAAAATTAGCACTTTTTAGCAAAATGTAACTTTATTTACAAAACATTCTCTACATGATTGCCATTTCTTTGCAAACACACACGGATGCGTCTCTCCCACTCATGGTGAACTCGTGTTAACACATTTGGTGTTATGGACGTAATGTACCAGGAAAAGATACAGAACATGGATCGCCTAAAGGAACGCATTCGAAGTGCAATTACGTCCATAACACCAAATGTGTTAACACGAGTTCACCATGAGTGGGAGAGACGCATCCGTGTGTGTTTACAAAGAAATGGCAATCATGTAGAGAATGTTTTGTAAATAGTTACATTTTGCTAAAAAGTGCTAATTTTCCCTATGTATGGAGACTTTTGGGACACCCTATATATATATATATATATATATATTTTTTTTTTTACTATATATATGTACACAGGGTGTCCATCAATGATTACCCTGATTAAAGCATGCTATAACTTTTAAATAAACACTCGTATTCAAATATAGTTTTAATCATAAGTAGATAAACATACAAAGTTTTGATACATAGTTAATGAACTTAATAAGCTTCCACATGTGCACCCCTAGTGGCACGTAAAATGTCTAATCGGTATTCACACTCACGCTACACATTTTCCAACATTTTGGGTTAACTGTTGCAATTGCATCCATAATGCGTTCTCGCAGTCCTGATATCTGGAACAACTGTTGCACAAACCAAATCTTTAACATGACCTCTGAGAAAGAAATCCAGCAGGTAATGTCTGGTGATCTTGGGGGCCATGGGATTGGCCCGTCCCTACCAATCCATCGATTTGGAAATGTTGCGTCGAGAGTTTCACGAAAACATGCGCCCAATGAGGGGGTGCCCATCTTGTTGGAAGATGACAGTTGAATGTTTTCCACCGTCCCATCGGAAACTGATGGTCTACCACTGCTCTTTCCCTTTTCCAAGAATTTTTTCATCCACGACTTAATTAACTTTACATCAGGTGGATTCTTTCCATACTTTGTTCTGAACCTTCGCTGAACATTGACAGGAGATTTTGTTTCTGCAAGCCACACAACACATTGTGCCTTCTGTCACAGACGCCATCTTAACTGAACACTACTAAAGCGCTCCTAGCGGCGAATGCGGTAGACAAAACACCAGCACAGAAACTCTATGCGTGTACGAGATCACCTGTAAAAAGAAAACGGATGTAAGATTCGTCATTAAAACGAGAGTATACTGTTTTCAGGTAAACATTTATGAACACCCTGTATATCTATTATATATTTTCGCCTGTCTGTTTCTCTGTCCTTTATGCAAGCGCAAGCCGTTTGACCTAGAGCTACCAAATTTGGCACGGGAACCTCTTATGGGATGAAGAATGTTAATTAAATAATTAAAATTACTGGGCCCGAAGGCCACAGCACCGCCATTAAACTACATAAAAGAACGCAGCCGTGAAATTTTGAGCTTCACATTGTGTCAAGATTTCTGAATCTTAACATTTTCATGACTAATTATTTGGTCAATAAAACTATAGAAAAGAACAGTCATGAAAATCTTCAGCTTCACATATAATTATTTTTTAGGACGACTTCTATTATTACATTTACGTTTATTATTCCATTTACATTTTATAAAAAAAAAAAAAGAACAAATAATTTGTGCGAATGTACTTATAAGCGAGTCCCTTTAATAAAAATACCCTTCCAGTGTCGGGAGAACGGGATCTAACCTAGGTGCGAATTTTTTAATGGTCCCTGGACCGTTTTCCCTCTTGTTTTTGGTTCATTCGTTTTCTGTATCCACCCGAAGAGGCGAAACTGTTGTGGAAATAAACTCTGTCTATTAGAGTGGGTTTTTATTATCAGACCCTTGTTGTTTGGTCCATGGAAGGTAGGCCATAAGACACTTATTTGGACCATGGCCAAGGTAGGCCATCAGCCGCTTGTTGAATAATTTGGGCCATGGCCAAGGTAGGCCATAAGCCCTTGAAATAATAGTTTGGGCTATGGCCAAAGTAGGCCATAAAACCCTTTAATGTAGAGTAGTTTGTATGTGCTACTGTCTAACCATATAATTTTTGGCACAAATTATGTGCACAGAACCAGAGCGCAGCAATAAAAGCTTTTACTCTCCGATCCTTGGTTATGTTCAGACAGGTTGTTGTGTTTGTGGCACATGGAAAGAGTACAGTGTGTGTGTGTGTGTGTGTGTGTGTGTGTGTGTGTGTGTGTGTGTGTGTACACATTTTTTTTTTGCATTCCTCTGAATGCAGTGGTCTTCAAAACTTGGATTCACCACTCCAGTGAAGTCAATACCCGTAGTTATGATTGAGTAAATGTTGTGTCCTACAGGTAGGTCTGGAAGGTTTGGGGTTTTGAAGGAATCCAATCTGTTTGCAAAGAATACATGCGTCTGTTGATGAAATCTGTTGAGTGATTCTTCCTTAAAAGAATTGGATGCTTGGAGTTGCATGTATATTTATATACTGTATGTATGTGTGTAAGTATATATTTTTTGTAGGGTTTTATTTTTTGAGTTTTGTGTTAGGTTAACCAATTTGGCTGAGTAAAGATCCTCAAATGTTGCATTTGAGACCCTTATATCAAGCCTTGTCTGTTTATGCCTGTGTGTCAAATAGGACTCAGAATAGTGTTCGCGCCTGTGTGTCAATAGGACTCGGAGTTGCGGTGTGTCAAATAGGAGAGTTGCGCCTGTGTGTCAATAGGACTCAGAATAGGTTCGCCTGTGTGTCAAATAGGACTCAGAATAGGTTGCGCCTGTGTGTCAAATAGGACTCAGAATAGGTTGCGCCTATGTGTCAATAGGACTCAGAATAGGTTGCGCCTATGTGTCAAATAGGACTCAGAATAGGTTGCGCCTATGTGTCAAATAGGACTCAGAATAGGTTGCGCCTATGTGTCAAATAGGACTCAGAATAGTTGCGCCTATGTGTCAAATAGGACTCAGAATAGGTTGCGCCTATGTGTCAAATAGGACTCAGAATAGGTTGCGCCTATGTGTCAAATAGGACTCAGAATAGGTTGCGCCTATGTGTCAAATTGCTTGAGGTCTGTGTGATGTTAAAGTTCTGAGTTGAATTTTGTAATGTTAATGAGTCTTATGAGTAAGTTAAATTACTGAAATAAATTTTATAACCTACACCACAGGTTGAATTAAAACTTTAGTGTTTTTTGTTAGGAAAGGCCTTGAGTGTAAAGAGTTGGGCCTACTTTGTGAGGTAGGCTTCTTGTATATTTAAATTGCAAATTGTAGTGTTTGAAGTAGGCCTTTTAGTGTACGAGTATATTAGGCCTATTAGCTAAGATAAAGTGGGCCTACTAAATATGCCTAGGTTGAAATTGGCCTATTTTTTATAGGACCTAAAATTAATTAAGCCTGTTAAATGAACAAAGCTTTGTAATGATTGTAATGATTTGTAATAAATTTAATAAATGGCACCGAGAGAAATGTTTGTAATGAACATTGTTAATATAGCAGTTTTATAAGTATTTCGAATTAAACTTTTTGATATAGTTTTTTTATATAGTCGTTTTGGAAAGATAAATTTAAGATGTCTGTTAAATGTAACTTCTCAGAGAATGTAACGGTTTTTATATTTTTTGTGGGTGTTTCGGTTGGGAATAGGGGAATGGGGGAATTGGGGGGTGGGGTAAACCTTCTACAACTTACAAGGGTGCCATAAGATCCTACATATGGGGAGTTGAATTCTAGATTTTGTTCAGTCAGGATCACAGGTTTTTGGGGCTATCAAAATTTTGTAAGTATAGTTTGTCAGTTTAGTGTAAATCGCAAATTACCAGATTCTCTCTCTCTCTCTCGGTGCTGTTTTACGTATTAACTTTCGGCCTTGCTCTAAAAGCCTGTAAATTTAAATTAATTTAGGTATTTTAATAAACAATAAAATAAGCCTACTGGTACGTTCTTTCGTCAATCCTTAAGGTTGTGTCGGTGGAAAAGTCGACTGTTATAGCTGGACAGATACTTAATTACCGGTTGCACTCTTAATATATCGGCCAAATAGGCCCTTCAATAAACAAATCACTACAGCTTTGTTTACGGTTATCATCGGCCTTAGCCTTCGCCGATTGTTACGTTAGGTATGGTAGAGTTACGGTTAGTGTAATGGTAAAGTTCGTGTTAGTGTAAATTTTAGGGGGGTTAGTTCCCCACACGGGCCACCATATGAAAAAACTATATAGGGCTATGGGTTGTAGGTAGCTATGGTTGTAGGGACCCCCTCGAATGCGTGCTGACTATAAAAGGTGGCAAGCAATGATTGCACCCCCCCCCCTGCACAGATGAAACTAATAGAGGTACAAAAAACTAAAAAACTGATTGATGCATCTTTTAGACAATTTAATTCTACGTGTAAACAAAACCACTCAATAGTTGGTGTTGCCTCCTTGTGCTTGGCGGACGGCTTCAAGTCGGCAAGGGTAGGTGGTGACAAGAGACTCGAAAAGGTCAGTGTCGTACTCAAGATTTTAGAGGATTTTTCGATGTTTGCTGCATGGTCCGGCGACAGAATCGTTCAGGATCTATTCTGAAAGACCGAGTGGAATCCCTGATGCTTGCTGAACCACCAGCCACCGATTCTACAGCCGGACCATGGAGCAGCACATCGAAACAATCCTTCGAAATTTTGAGTACGTCCGCCAAGCACAAGGAGGTAACACCAACTACTGAGTAGCTTTGTTTAGACGCAGAATTAAATTGACTAAAAGATGCAACAATCAGTTTTTTGTACATCTATTAGTTTCATTTGTGCAGAGGGTGTGGGGAGCAATCATTGCTTGCCACCCCTTATAGTCATTAGCACGCATTCGAGGGAGAATCCCTACAACCATACCCATATCTGTCTTATCTCCAACCTTGTCGGTTAGGATCTTGAACTCTTTTACAATGGACTCTGTCTGCCCTCCTGTCCCTCCCTGATAAACGTCATTGCCACCAACATGTACGATGATGGGGCAACTCTTATTCTTGATATTAATTTTGACTAATTCCCTATTAATTATCAGACTCGTGGCACCTGGAAAACATCGGAGTTTTCTCTTGGTCACACGTCTTGCTCCGAAAAAGTCCCCTTGATTCCTTACCAGAGAATCCCCAATTAAAAAGGATTCCTCCTCTTCGTCAGCAAGTAAGTGAAACTTATTTTTTATGGTAATGGGTTCCGAATCCTTATGTTTTGGGTTGGAGGGTCTTTCATTTTTTACCAACTGGAATTCTCGTTCCTCCGTCCTACTTTCCGGAATATTCACCGTATTTTCCAAGCGATCCACGCTTTGTTCTAGAATCTAGAATCTAGATGTTTAACCTTACAGTTTATATCTGCAGATGTGTTTTGTCTGATCTTGTCCACTGGGTTGGATTTCCAGTGCTACGACCCAAGCTTCAAGCTTTTTTACTAATTCCTTTAGCTCTTTAACTTTCTTTTCGTGGTTTTCTCTAAGTTCACAAAACAAACATATACTCAGGTTTGTGATGTCGCTGATATTACCTTTGTGGAAGTCGACGCACCAATGATTAACTTTACATTTAAAGCATTCCGCTTCGCTTTCAATTTAGCTGGCCCTGTCATATTTTCTCATTTTTTTTTACGATACGTTACTTTAAATAATACAATATGTTACTTTAAATAATACAATACGTCACTTTAAATAATACAATATGTTACTTTAAATAATACAATATGTTACTTTAAATAATAAGATACATTCCTTTTAAATAATAAGACACGTTACTTTTAAATAATACAATATGTTACTTTAATTAATAATTCAGGGCTGTGGAGTAGGAGTCAGGAGTCGGAGTCGAGTCGGTCAATTTTGAGTGGAGTCGGAGTCGGAAGTGCATAGTTGGATGGAGTCGGAGTCGGTGCAAATCCTTCAATTATAACCACAGCAGCCTAGGCCTAGGCCTAGCTCAATTGTATGAGTAAAATAGATTTAACTTAATGTTTTAATATATAATATAATATATAAATAATATATAATATATAACATATAAATATATAAATATAAATAATATATAAATATAGTTGCTTATAATTAATAAGGATTATAATTAATTAATTAACATAATTAATAATAAGGAAATTTAAAAATTTTGTACTAGCAACCCTAAATCTTTTTCAGATTTTTAGATTTCAATTTGATAATTTTGATAAGCATTACTGAAAGAAGATTTAATGGAAGCGATCCTTTTTTTAAGAACAAATTCAGTTTAGGTTAGTACATTTTGTTACGGATGTTTATAATAATACAAAAACATCTTATTGATTTGCTAAACCAATAATAATCTTATTTTGTTTAAGTTTCAATCAGTTTGTATTTTGGGATTTATTGTAATTTTTGAATAAAGAGAAAAAAAGCCATTGAGGCATAGTTACAGCCACTAAGTAACCTGATGAGTCATGTGGTGGTGACGAAATGCCTTGTTTATGAATCTCCATTGGCCTAATAAAGCTAATCGTAATCAATTTGGCCTTAACATTCCATCGGAGTCGGAGTCGTAATTATACAAGTCAGATTTCTGGAGTCGGAGTCGGAATGTTAAAATTTTTGGAGTCAGAGTCGGAGTCGGCAAATTTTATCACCGACTCCACAGCCCTGATTAATATAACGGATGGTGAGGGGGGAAATGGTGAGTGCGGAAATAAACACGTGTTACAGACCGGAAGCGGAGTTGAATACAGAATTGAATGGAACCTGTGGGCTGCCGTTAATAACAATGCAGACTGAAGTTAATTTAAATAATACAATGCTATTTTAATTAATATAATGGTTGGTGAGGGAGAAATGGTGAATGCAGACATAAATAAATACGCGCAAACGAGTGGCACGTGTTACAGACCGGAAATGGAATGAATACGAAACTGAATGGGATCTGTAGGAAGCCGTTTATAACAATGCAGAATGATGTTACTTTAAATAATATAATGTTATTTTAATTAATACAACGGATCGTGGGGGAGTAGTAGTAGTCAATGCGGGAAATGGACCTGCAGAGCACGTGTTACAGACCGGAAACGGAAATAGACTCTAATATACAAATCTTACTATTTAACTCGTCTGAAAACGCAATCTGTAACGACCGTCTAAAACAATACAAAATTATTTCACGTTAACATTACCAGAGAAACTCAGCCGAAAAATAGAATTTAAACAATATGGAATTATGTTTGTTAAAACCGGAAAAGGAATAAATTAAGTCTAATTAATAAACAATAGTGCTTGGCCTAACCTCACTAATAAAGTAAATAAATATAATTATACTTATCAAACAAATTTTGTTAAATCAAACTTTGTCACTTAGTCACTATCGAAAAAAATACTGGCGACCACACAGCACGTCCGCCTCCGATGAAGTCTAATGAGTTACAAGGAAAACTAGTACGTCAAAAGGCCTTACGGCCCATACCGAGGTGGTACCAATGGCAACGGGTGCCACGGAAAAATTCTGTCACCCTCAATTAGTGTGCAAGATTCGGTCTAACCTTTTCTTGAACAGATCCACAGAAGAACTGTTCACAACTTCTGAAGGTAGTCTGTTCCACGTGTTACAGATCTTATAGGTAAAGTAATTCCCACACACACTAGTCCTAAACCGTTTCAAATCCAAATTCCAACCATTGTTGCGAGTTGAGTTATCATTTAAACTAAACATGCTTCTAAAACAGACATTGTTGAATCCGCGTAAGAACTTGTAAACCTCGATGAGTTGACCGCACAGCCTCGGAGTTTCCAGCGAAAACAAATTCAGGGCGCGTAAGCGTCGATTGTAGCCCATATGCCTAACGGAAGGGATTAACTTTGTGGCCCTCGCCTGCACTCGCTCCAGCCTCTTAATATCTTTCCTGAGGGTGGGCGACCAGAACTGCACAGTATACTCCAGGTGCGGCCGAACCAGAGAATTGTATAGAGCAGAGGTCGGGGAACAGGGGTAAATTTAAAATTTTGGAGGTAATGCTTGCGGTATGAGAGACACTTCCATTTTTTTAATTTGAATTTTTTGTATACTATATGCAACAATTTTAAGAGCAATTGGCTTGTTTTTGTTTACTTTGAAGTCTGGGGGTAATTTCACTTTACTCAAATAGATTTTTGGGTAATACCCAAAAAAATTCCCCGACCCCTGGTATAGAGAGAGCACAATCTCCTTGTTCCGAAATCGAAATTGCCTCCTGATATAACTCAACAGCTTCTGGGCTTTCTTTTCCACCTCTACGCACTCTTTCGTAAACTTAAGGTCGCTGTTAATTAGCACACCGAAGTCCTTTTCCAAATCAGTCGCCTCGATATTACTCCCCAACATCGAGTAGTCCGACTTGGGATTGGCGTAGCCAATGTGTATCACCTTGCATTTACCCGAGTTAAACGGCATTTGCCATTTTTCGGACCACTCTCCTATCCTACGTAGGTCCGCATGCAGTTGTTCGATCTCCTCGGGCGTCCCAACATTGACCCCAAGCTTCGTGTCATCAGCGAATTTGGCGATCCTACTGACGATGCCACCGTCGATATCATTTATGTAAATGATAAACAACAGTGGCCCCAAAACGGAACCGAGGAAGCCCGCTCGTGACCGAGGCCCAACCCGAACTAGCCCCTTTAATTACAACCCTCTGCCGCCTATTCTTCAGCCAGTTTTCAATCCACCTACCTAATTCCCCACCGATACCCAGCGCACGCACTTTAGCCATTAGCCGGCGGTGAGGTACCTTATCAAAGGCTTTCTCAAAGTCGCGATAAAGTATATCAGTCGCCCTACTCTTATCATACTCACTCCACATGACGGAAAAACTCGAGCAAGTTGGTGAGACACCACGACCTGCACCGTCTAAACCCATGTTGGGAGTCCCCAAGCAGCTTGTAGGAATCCAAATGGTCAACGATCCTATCCGCTATTATCTCCTCTAATAACACCGGTCTGCATGAAAATCGATTTCTTTATTTTGAGTTGTGATTCTGAAGCAGTTCGCTGCGCTGAATTAAAAAATGCTACCAGTTTTTTCTATCACCCACAGTTTTAAAGTTATTAGCAAAACAATTTTGGGGCGTTTTGTAATTTTTTACCTTTATCTTTAATTAATTTTTTTTTCATATTTTTCAGATAGATAATTCTAACATTACGTCTTTAAAATTTTAATAATGGCTTCAGAGGATGTACCCATAGTCCAGACATATTTTGTTATATTGTGGTCGGTATGTTGTTGTAAAACAAAGGACAAATGTAACGACCTTCATTAAGAGAGCTTTCATGCTTATTTTGGAATTAAATTAGATCAAGACAAAAGTTGGGCTCCACACAAGGTTTGTCTTACGTGTGTTGCGGCACTAAGGAATTGGAGCAAAGGTAAAAAGAAAAGTTTGCCATTTGGGATCCCTATGGTATGGCGCGAACCTAGAAACCATACCGACGACTGCTACTTCTGTTCTTGCAATGTTAAAGGTTATAATGCAAAGAATAAAGAGAGCCTTCAATACCCAAGTCTTCTATCTGCAATAAGGCTGGTACCCCATGGCCCAGAAGTTCCTATTCCCCGCCCACCCGAGAGTCTGGATCAATACAATTCAGATTCTGATTCAGCTCCAAATCCAGACAATGATGATGTTTATGAACAGCCAACAGCCGACCGAGATCCTCCTAAACCATTAACCCAAGCCGAACTAAATGACTTAGTCAGGGATTTGAATCTGCCTAAAGACTCTGCAGAACTTTTGGGGTCTAGATTGCAGGAGAACAATTTATTGGCATCCGACACATACTTCGCTTGGTACAGAAATCGTGAGAAAGACTTCGTGCCTTTTTTCGAAGATGGTCCCTTGGTATTTTGCAAGGACATCACAGGATTAGTGTGCAAGCTAGGCATCGAATACCAAACCAGTGACTGGAGGTTGTTTATAGATTCCTCTAAAACCAGTCTAAAAGGAGTGTTACTGCACAACGGTAACAAATATGCATCAATCCCAGTGGCCCATTCTACTCATTTAAAAGAGACCTATGATAACATGAAACTGCTTCTGGAAAAAATTCAGTATCAAAATCACAGATGGATATTGTGTGGGGATCTCACAGTCCTTTGCATGTTACTTGGGCAGTAATCAGGATACACTAAGATGCCATGTTTCATCTGCGAATGGGATAGTCGAGCACGTGACCAGCACTGGAAGAGGAAAACTTGGCCTCCTAGAGAGAATCTTACCCCAGGATCAAAGAACATTTTACATGAACATCTAGTTCAGGGGTCGGGGAATTTTTTTGGGTATTACCCAAAACTCTATTTGAGTAAGGTGAAATTACCCCCAGACTTCAAAGTAAACAAAAAAAAGCCAATTGCTCTTAAAACTGTTGCATATAGTATACAAAAAATTCAAATTAAAAAAATGCAAGTCTCTCTCATACCGCAAGCATTACCTCCAAAATTTTTAAATTTACCCCATTTGGGGTAATTTACCCCTGTTCCCCGACCTCTGATCTAGTTGAACCAAATAAAATCCTCCTACCACCCTTGCACATTAAGTTAGGCTTGATGAAGCAGAATGTCAAAGCATTTAATAGAGAAGGTGAGTGTTTCAAGTACATTTGTTCAAAATATCCAAAGATTAGCTACGAGAAAATAAAGGAAGGTGTTTTTATAGGTCCTCAGATTAGAAGTTATTGACAGACGATCATTTCCTGAACACAATGACCAATAAAGAAAAAGAAGCATGGCTTGGTTTCAAAGATGTTGTTGAAAACTTCTTGGGAAACTACAAAAGCCAAAATTATGAAAGACTGGTGGAAAATATGCTTAAAAAGTTTTGCGCCTTAGGCTGCAACATGAGCCTGAAAGTTCACTTCTTAATAAATGCAAAAAACTTCACTTTTTTTTACGTGAAGGTCAAAATATGAAAATAAAAACCCACTCTAATAGACAGAGTTTATTTCCACAACAGTTTCGACGCCCACTGGCATCCTCCTCGGGTGGATATAGAAAAACGAATGAACCAAAACAAGAGGGAAAAACAGTCCAGGGACCGACCGTTAAGAAATTCGCACCTAGGTTAGATCCCATTCTCCCGACACCGGAAGGGCATTTTCATTAAGTACATTCGCACAAATTTCAAACTATCTTCCTGTTCTAAACATACAGATTCTATTATTTTTTTATTTTTTACATAATTATTACATTTATTATTAAATTTATTACATTTAATATTGCATAATTATTTATTACAGAAATTATAAATTTATTATTACATTGGTTATTACATTGTTGTTTATTATACAGAACTTATAAACCGAAAAACGAATGAAAAAGGCGATTAGGAAACAATCACAGAGACCATTGAGAAATTCGCACCTAGGTTAGATACCGTTCTCCCGACACCGGAAGGGCATTTTATTACAGGGTCCCGCTTATAAGTACATTCGCACAAATTAAAACTATCTTCTTGTTCTATACATACAGATTCTAATATTTTGACATAATTACTGCATTTATTATTGCATTTACATTTTTTTTAACATTTATTATTATTACCGTTACCCTAATTATTAAAGGTATAATATTACCTTTATTATTACATCTGTTGCATTTATATTTATTTCCACATTTATTACTTCCATTATTACATTTACTAAAAGCGAGTAAAGAAAATCAGAGACCTTTAAGAAATTCACACTTAGGTTAGAACACGTTCCCCCGACTCCGTAAGGGATTTTTTGACCAAGAATCTCATTAAAGGGTCTAACTTATAAGTACCTTCGCACAAATTAAAATTATCTACTTTTTCTAGACACACAGATTCTATTATTTTTCTTTTGACATAATTATTACATTTATAAAGTACCTTACTTGATTCCCAATCTATAGCATGATTATTTTGGCTGGCGTGATAAAAAATGGCATTATTAGTATTACAACTTCTGAAGGCATATTTGTGTTCTTTAATACGGGTTTCAATATTTCTTCCAGTTTCTCCCACGTATACTAAATCACAACTTTTACAGGGAATGCTGTAGACACAGGCTTGTTCCTCTTTTGCAACGTTATTCCTAACCAATTTACTTTTCACGGTAGACGAATATTTGAACGCCAAAGCAAACTTAAAATCTTTCGTCAACGGTTTTACTCTTTCTAAGCCGGCAATGTAAGGCAAACTCACATATTGTTTTTGGTTAACTGAAGGTTCCCGAGGGGCATAAAAAGATTTTCTGGCTTTAAAATACGCCTTTCTGATAAACCACTCGAGATATTTTAAATCCTTAAAAATGTTCCAAATCTTTGAATTTTCCGGGTCCAGCAAATGTGGGCTACAAATCCTGAGTGCTCTTAGAAACATGGAAGAAATAATTGAGCTTTTAACCCCTTCATCATGATACGAAAAATAATGAATGTACGAATTACAATGAGTAGGTTTTCAATAGACCGTGAAATTGGGCTTTCCGCTTTCGTTAATGACCAAAACATCTAGTAAAGGTAATTGTTTGTCGTTCTCCCATTCATATTTAAATTTAATAGAGGGAACAAGATTATTAATGACTGAAAGAAAGTGTCAAAGTTGTTCCAGTGGTCAGGCCAAAATGAAAAATATTATCTACATAACGAAACCAAATTAGATTCCTGGGACATATTGTTTGCAACAATTCCGACTCATAATATTCCATGTATAATGTACTCAGTATTGGGGATAAAGGGGACCCCATTCCCATACCAAAACGTTGCCAGAAAATCTTTTTATGCTCCTCGGAAACCTTCAGTTAACCAAAAACAATATGAGAGTTTGCCTTACATTGCCGGCTTAGAAAGAGTAAAACCGTTGACGAAAGATTTTAAGTTTGCTTTGGCGTTCAAATATTCGTCTACCGTGAAAAGTAAATGGTTAGGAATAACGTGGCAAAAGAGGAACAAGCCTGTGTCTACAGCATTCCCTGTAAAAGTTGTGATTTAGTATACGTGGGAGGAACTGGAAGAAATATTGAAACCCGTATTAAAGAACACAAATATGCCTTCAGAAGTTGTAATACTAATAATGCCATTTTTTATCACGCAAGCCAAAATAATCATGCTATAGATTGGGAATCAAGTAAGGTACTTTATAAATGTAATAATTATGTCAAAAGAAAAATAGAATGTGTGTGTCTAGAAAAAGTAGATAATTTTAATTTGTGCGAAGGTACTTATAAGTTAGACCCTTTAATGAGATTCTTGGTCAAAAAATCCCTTACGGAGTCGGGGGAACGTGTTCTAACCTAAGTGTGAATTTCTTAAAGGTCTCTGGATTTTCTTTACTCGCTTTTAGTAAATGTAATAATGGAAGTAATAAATGTGGAAATAAATATAAATGCAACAGATGTAATAATACAGGTAATATTATAAATTTAATAATTAGGGTAAAGGTAATAATAATAAATGTTAAAAAAATGTAAATGCAATAATAAATGCAGTAATTATGTCAAAATATTAGAATCTGTATGTATAGAACAAGAAGATAGTTTTAATTTGTGCGAATGTACTTATAAGCGGGACCCTGTAATAAAATGCCCTTCCGGTGTCGGGAGAATGGGATCTAACCTAGGTGCGAATTTCTTAACGGTCGGTCCCTGGACTGTTTTTCCCTCTTGTTTTGGTTCATTCGTTTTTCTGTATCCACCCGAGGAGGATGCCAGTGGGCGTCGAAACTGTTGTGGAAATAAATTCCGTCTATTAGAGTGGGTTTTTATTTTCATGTTCACTTCTTATTTTCGCATTTTGACCGTTTTCCCGAAAATCTCGGAGATGTCAGTGAGGAGCAAAGGGAATGATTTCACCAGGACATCAAAACCATGGAAAGAAGATATCAAGGAAGATGGCATACAAATATGATGGCGGATTACTGCTGGTGTCTGCAACGAGATCAGCCTAACGCACAGCATAAGAAAACATCAAAGAAGCACCGGTTTAGTCGTCATTAGTCAGATCTACCTTCGTAGTCTTAAATCTTTGGAATAAGTCCTGAAATGTTTGCAAGTAAAGAAGGTAAATATATTTTGTTTCAGTTATTTTTTTATTCTTTCATAAACAAGCAATATGCTTGTCCAAGAGATAGGAGCTATTTAATTCTGCTTTAATTAGGTTTTACTCTATCACCTAAAGATTTCGTGCTACAAGGGGTGTTGTAATACCTCATCTGTCCCCAAATGTTAACCACTCATTGATGGGAGGGGAGAGAGTATTTTGCTGGGAACGGGACTGGTTGTTATATATATTTACCCTACATTATTATGTAAGCGTTACTGTAGTCTATAACAACAAAATTTATGGTTTAGCATGTGCAATCCAATGTTGGTCTCGATAAGATGGTTCACATTTGAGGATAAATGGGGGATTTATGAGACACCCTGTAGTAAGAAAACCATACGTGATAGGGAAAAACTAACTATATTTTTGAGATCAGCGCACTCAAATTATATAGAATCACCAACTAGTTTGTAAAAATCGATCGACAAGTTTTCAAATGTGTACTGGTGTAATTTACCTACAACCGAAGTAGTCCAGGCAATCTAGAACAAAAATAGCTTCAACCTGGGCAAAATTGCTTCAGAAGCTTTCTAAACTGTTTCCAGCTCAGGAACCATTGCAGAATAACATATCCAAAATTCGACAAAATTGGACCCAGGAACACCCCCAAAAATGAAATTCAAAATGGCCGACTGGCAGTTTCCTACGAAATACAATAAATTTTAATTTCGCTTTGTAGAGAGAGTTATGACGTTTTTCTTGATCAGTAAAATGTTTTAAAACACATTTTCGTTTCTAAATTAACCTATATGACACTAAAAATTGTATTAGGCGGCTAGTATTAAACTATGACGTCACGTAATGTAAATAAAATATACTGTATGGAGTGTATGTGAGAATGGACATTGCTACATCTTTATAAACTTATATTATATACAACTCTTTAATTCCTACTACCCACTATCAAATCTGCGTATTTGTGCTTGTCATTTTCTTTAAAACTGTTATTATGTACTCCTTTTAAATACTGCAACACAGTTTATTAATTTGTGTTTTCTGTTTCAGACTGACTCGGTGTACGGCTGACTCGGTGTGCGTCCGCCTTCAAGAATGCAGACCCCTGAAGAATTGCGCGTGATTTGTAAGGAGAAATTGGACAGCGGACAGGAAGTGGTTCACATCTCGCAAAAAGGAGCAGATGGTATAAATGCATCCAGCCGCAGCCGTGGAAGCGATGTTGTTGCAACAGCTGGAATAAGTGTTCACGTTGTATGTAGGAAAAGGTTTACGGATAAAAAGACCATTGAAATAAAGAAGCGACAGACCGCAGCCGAGGCAATACCAAGGAAAAGTGCTCGTTTTCATGAATACGCATTTTCCAGTGCTACTCACTGTTTGTTTTGTGATACCTTTGTGGACTTTTTTTCCAAACACAAACCAAAATCAGGGCATGTCAAAATAAGAACTACAGAGTTCTCCGAAACCATAAAAAGGTGCTGTGAAAGCTGCTGCGATGAATGGTCGTTTAATGTAAAAGGCCGTCTGGAGTATTATCTTCGTGATCTTCCTGCTGCAGATTGTGTCTACCATCACACCTGCAGCGTAAATTTTCGAAGTGGAAAAAACATTCCTCGCGCATACTCCTCCGACGATCATGATTCGAAGAAAGGGAGACCAACTAATGAAGAGCAACACCAAGCATTCCTTCAGACCTGTGCTTACCTGGAAGAGAATGATGATGAACAACTGTTGATTGGAGACCTAATTTCCAAAATGGAGGAATATCTTCAAGGAAGTCAGAGCTCTGTCTACGAACGCAGGCACATGAAGAGAAAGCTTTTAGAACGTTACGGAGACAAGATCATAATATCAGGTGAAAGTGGGAAGGCAGATGTAGTAACACTACGAGAGACAGCTAATGAAATTCTTATAGATTATCACAAAAAGTCGAAAGAATGTGATATAGATATAGAGCTACAGAAGATTTACCTAGTAGAAGCTGCTGCAAAAATAATCAGAAGTGATATCAAGTCTGTTGACTCGCCTAGAAAAGATGTGTATCCATCTCCAAATGACATCACTGCAGAAAGTGCTCTTGATTACATTCCCAACAGTCTGAAATTGCTATTATCAAAAGCATTTGCGGGACAGGATGCTTCAAGAAAAATAGGTGCAATTGGGCAGAGCATTATGCAAGCAACCCGTCCTAGAGAATTACTATGTCCACTACAGATCGGTTTGTCGGTTCAGCTACACCACAACTTTAGGTCAAGGTACCTTATTGACGTTCTCCATCAGCTGGGTTACTGTTCGTCGTATGCAGAAGTAACAAGATTCGAAAGAAACGCGGCGCTGGCAAGTGGGTCTGGCTCTTTTACTGTTGATGAAAACACTGCAGTCCTTCTAGCAGCAGATAACGTCGATCATGATGTCTGCACTTTGGATGGGAAGAATACCTTTCATGGAAGGGTATGATTGCCGCAATAACTCCGAAGATCAAGATCCACCCTTCTATTCACAGGCGTAATGTTGGTGACAATGACATTAAGAAGATTGCAACCGTTGACATTAGGGAATATAGACACGCGAGAAGCATGTTGAGGGACATCTCATTCCGCGAACTTCCAGTACCCACTGCCACCATAAGTCGACTGTGTCTTCTCTGGCAGATATCTTCAGCAGAAAGATCAGGTCCAAGTTGGTCCGGAACAATGCAGGCAATTCACGTTGGATCAAGTGTCTCACATCCAGGTGTGGCGTCGATCACGTTCCTTCCCATCATAGATATGTCGCCAACTGACATGACCTGCATATTTTCGACATTACTATATTTGAGCAAGATAGCACGCGATCAAAAAGTCTCATGCATTATTAACTTTGATCAGCCTCTGTTCTGGAAAGCTTCCAAAATCATCAATGAACAGAGAGACCTGCAGGACATTGTTTTAATGCTGGGATCATTTCACACTCTGATGAATCTTTTGGGAGCAGTCGGTACTCTTATGAATGGTTCAGGATTGTCTGAAGTACTTCAAGAAATATACGGACCAAATGCCGTGCAACACATGATGTCTGGAAAAGCTGTTTCAAGAGCGATACGTGGTCATATGATAGTAGATGCAGCTCTTAGTACCTTACTAGTCGCAGACGTTTTCCCTCGTAATGAAGATGGAACTCCTCATGACCTCCATAAGGAAGCTTGTGACCTGCTCGACGATGTTATGACCGCCAAACAATCAGTTGAGGATGTGGAATCTTCGAATGCATTGTCTCAGATTGCTACCACTTTGGATGCGAAGAAAACTGACCTACAATCTACTTCGCAAACAAGTCAACTCTGGTTGGAATATCAGCGAATGATCAACATTGCACGTTCCTTGATAACAGCAGACAGAACCGTCTCGTGGGATTTGCACTTGCAAGCTATGCTGGAGACCATCCCCATAATTGCAGCAGCCGGACATCACAATTACCTGAAATCGATATACCTGTACCTGCAGAAAATGTTAAGTTTGCCTTCTGAAAATCCAGCCGTTAACAAAATGTTCCAGGAAGGTAAGTTTGTGGTAAGAAGAAGCGACAGATTATGGGCCGGACTCGGCACAGACCTGGTGATAGAACAAGTACTAATGCGTTCCCTGAAAAGCAGAGGCGGACTGACACGCGGAAGTGGATTTACAGACATCCAAAGGACAACGTGGCTCTTTTCTATGCCTCTGTGTTCCACTTATAACTTAGCAATGCAGGAATACACCAGAGTTTTGTTGGAAAGTAGTGAACAGCACAAGGAAATGAGGGGAAGTAGACAAATCAGGGACAGTAATGACATGAAGAAAGTACTTGAACGTCTGGAATCCTTATCCCCATTCCATTCTACCTCGGGTCTCTGCAACATTGTAACAGGGCTAACTGCTGATCCTGGAGTTAACGTTCATCAATTGCATTCAATCGGTACGAACATTGTCGTAAAAATGATTGGGAAACAAGCCTTTACATATTCTGCCAAAAGATCTGACAAAGTGAAAACACTAGGATCTGCTTCTGCCGTTGTGATCACTGATACTTCAGATATAGAAGTAGATCCTGCACTACTGTTTCAGAGAATGATGACTGTTGCCACTGGCGGAGACATGAATCTTGAAGATGTCATGTGTTACGAACTGTGTGCATATCCTCCTGCATTGTTCGAATCACGAAGTATCTTGAGGAAACCCGATAAGTCTCAGCTAGCTCATGCAATAATCAAATACACTGACACTTTACGCATGGAAGAAGTTCAAGAAATTCAGTGCACAGACCAGTACGTATTGGATGGTGGATCTCTACTACATCGTGTTTCCTGGCGCCAAGATGAAACATATGACAGCATCGCCAACTCATATGCCGATTTCACTCTGAAAACATATGGAAAAGCAATCATTGTTTTTGATGGCTACAGCAGCTCTCCTACGATCAAGGACATGACCCACAGAAGACGCAGCACCAAGACAAGCAGAAATGTGAATCTCAGTCCAAGCATGAAGTTTGTTGGCCAGAAGGAACACTTCTTGGCTAATGAAAAAACAAGCAAGCATTTATTTCCCTCGTAGGTGAGATGTTGAAGAAGCACGGGTGTACTGTTCACAACGCAGATGGGGATGCTGATGTGGACATCGTTCGTGCAGCAGTTTCCTCATCAGAAAATGCAACTACAACAGTAATAGGGGAAGACACCGACTTGCTGATTCTCCTTCTGTACCATGCCAAGGACAGTGGTTTCAAGTTGTACTATCGCAGCGATATAAGACGGGGACCATCTCCTAATCCTGTGTATGATATTCTCAGCATTCAATCATTGTTAGGCAATGACATCTGCAAGTATCTCCTGTTTGTGCATGCTTTCACGGGCTGTGATAGCACATCCAGAATTTTTTCGATCGGTAAAGCCAAAGCATTCGACACACTGATGAAGGTGGCTGAACTCCGTTCAGTTGCAAATACATTCTGTTCTGATTGTTGCCAACACTCTGACATTGAAGCCGCTGGAAGAAAGGCAATGCTTCTGTTGTATGGCTGCAAAACACTTGAATCCACTAACGCACTACGTCATCGAATGTTAGTTGAAAAGGTAGCTACAGCTAAATCTTTTGTTACACCCGAACGTTTGCCACCTACCGATGCGTCCACAAAGTACCACAGCTTTCGCACATACTTTCAAATACTAATCTGGAAGTCTACAGAAGAGAAGATCGGTGCAGAACAGTGGGGTTGGTATGTAAAGAATAATTCCTACTACCCTACAGCCTGCGACAAGCCACCAGCTCCAAATTATCTACTCAACATGATCCGCTGCTCCTGCAAGACGAAATGTGCTACTTCAAGATGTGGATGCAAGCGTAATGGAATGCCCTGTTCAGCCGCTTGTGGCGAGTGCCAAATCAGTGGTTGCGATAACAACCCAAGTACCGGTAATCTATCCGATGATAGTGATGAAGAGGATTAATTTCTGTATGTTTGTGACCAGGTATCACTTCTTCTGTAATGAACATAACTTGAAACTGGGAAAAAAATAATTGTTGTATTATTGATTATAAAAATCTGTAAAAAGCTATATAACATTATATTTGCGTAATAACTGGTTGTGTTGTATATTGTTGAATTATTTAAAACATTACAACTGAAAGAAAAAGCATCAAATGTATCTATAAATAAAAGCGTAAATTATATATATTTTTTTTTTCGTAGGAAACATCCAGTCCGCCATTTTGAATTTCATTTTTGGGGGTGTTCCCGGGGTCCAATTTTGTCGGATTTTGGATATGTTATTCGGCAATGGTTCCTGAGCTGGAAACAGTTTAGAAAGCTTCTGAAGCAATTTTGCCCAGGTCTAACTACAAATTGCCTGGACTAAAGTGAGACTAATGGGACGATAGTTCCCTGGACTTTCGTGACCCCCTTTCTTAAAGATAGGGGTCACGTTGGCTTCCCTCCAGTCACCAGGCACCTGGCCCGTCTCCAACGATTTGTTGAAGACTGTAGCCAGGTGGGGAGCCACCTGGTCGCGCACCTCCCGCAACACTCTGGGGAGGAACTGGTCTGGCCCAGGAGCCTTAAACTCGCTCAGTTTGTCTATTCTATCGGCAACGACTGTCGCGGTACACCGAACACTATCCAGGCCAGCACCTTCGTGCCTGCCGCCTAGCTCGGGGATGACGCGGGTGTCCTCCTTGGTGAACACTCCCGCAAAGTACTCATTTAGCACATTAACGATGTCCGCAGCTAGCCGCTGGGGTCCTTTAACGGGTTTTCTGTTAACAACTGAAGAACTCCTTAGGGTTTCCTTTGCAGAGGGTTGCCACCCGGAGTTCTTCGTTACGTTTAACTAGCCTAACCTTCGCCTTCACTTCCCTGCACAGTCAGACATACGCCTCAGTGTTCTCATGGTAACGATTGGCCTTCGCCTTCCTATACGCAGCTTTCTTATTTCGGATAGCCGTAGCGATGTCACGACTGAACCACTTAGGCTGCGTTGAAGCAGGGGTGACCGGTTTTGAGGGTACGGCAGCAGGCTGCAGCACCATAAATTCGTCCCGGAATGCACTCCACACTTCCTCAACATCGCCACCGACCTCTAACCCCATCTCACCTACACTATCCCGGAGGCCAACAAAGTCCGCCCGCCGTAGATCGAGCTTACTGCCTCTCGAGTTACTACGCTTCACCCGAGGGACGCAAACACAGAACCTAACCAGACCGTGATCACTCCAGCCCAACGATTCGTCAACGGTGAGGCCAGTGACGAGGTTGTCTTCGGTCATGAATACTAAGTCTAGAAGGCTTTTGCCTCGTGTAGGCCCATTGACCCACTGAGTCTGGAAGTTCTCATCAGCAAAGTCAACTAGCCTCCTCCCTTCAGCATCAGCAGTCCTGTCTTCCCAGTTTATACAGCGACAGTTGAAGTCCGCAGGCTAAGGAGTTCAGTGTACAGGGCTGTATCCTACTCAAGGAGGAGATTCGGAGGTTTGTACACCAAGATTAACCTATAGTTCGTCCCTCCCAAGTTCAGATCGACGTCAAGCAGCTCTCGTTCCGATCGGAACTGGCAGTCAACCGGACTCATGTCTCTGACGTATATTAGTACCCCTCCCTCCTCCCCACCGGTGCGGTCCTTGTGAAACATTCTATACCCGGAAATCTCGAACTCCCCAACGTAGTCCCTACAATTAGTAGTATGAATCCAGGACTCGGTGATAGCAACGATATCCTGGTATTCTAATGCTAAGAGCGCCCGTAGCTCGCCAAACTTATTCCTAATCGACCTAGCATTAAAAAGCACTGCACAGAGGGAGCCTTCTCTATTCTGACCGCTCCCTAGCACGACCCGTTTCCCGAACAGCCAGGGCTGTCGGGAGTTGAAGAGCCCCTCACCAACGACGGGGCAACTTCCGCAGGAGGCTGAGCCCCCTCCAACGGGGAAGGAGGGTCACCCACCTGTACATAGACGCATCATTCAGTTGAAGGTACGTCCGCCACCATCATCATCATCTCTCCCCGGTGGGGGCCCGTCATCAATCCCCGGGCTTGACCTCACCAAACGGTATAGGTGCCGGTCGAGCAGCGCGCCAAGCACACCTTTACCCTTGACATTGAGGTGGACACCATCCCTCTGATAAAGGTCCCACCTACCCGCGTCGAAGGGGTCAACAAACCTCACGCCCAGTTGGGCGCACAAGTTTTGCACCCTCTCGTCGATGCCAATGACCTTACTGAGCGCGTGGTCACTAGCATTCATCCTCGGTAAAATAACTATCACATTCCCCTGTCTGTCTTAAGTTTTAGATCATCCGCAAGAGACATGATGTCGGTGATGATCCCTTCCGTCGAACCTACCCTACCCGGCCTACCGCCTTTGAGGAACAGGTCGTTGCCACCAGCGTGGAGAACGATCGCAGTCCTCCGACTAGCCACGCGCAGCTTCTCTAACTCCTTCCTTAAATGCGCCGCTCCCCGCCCGGGTAAGCACTTTACCTTCCTCCTGACCCGGTTTGCAGAAGCAAAGTACTTCTCCTGGCCCATGATCTGTGAGTCCCCAATCAAAACGGTGTCTTCCGCCTTCGTGCACAGGAGACTAAAGCGGTTAGAAGTCCTGACAGCAGCAACCGGGGTCTCAGGTTTCGGCTTCGCAGCCTTCTTGCCCGATACCTTTCGATATCCATCGCCACCCGTAGACTCAGCCGCACTTACAGCATCCGACCCACTCCGACCGGCAGCTACATCCTTCCGTTTCTTTGGGCCATCAGTAGGCCCCTTCCCACCCTTTTTCTTTATCGGCCTCTTCTTTGCGCCCTCCCTTCCCTCCACCTTGCGTCGCGGTTCTTTGCATTCCACGTGGGTCGCTAGCGATTCCTGAGACTGATTTTGCACCCCGGCCCCCGATTGCACCTCTACCTTTTCTCCGCAGTCTCGAGCTTTGTCCAGTCCGCCGCTGGACCGCCTTCGCAGGGCCGCTATCCTATCAATAAGCTCTGGGGTGGAGGACGCAGCCGCGTCAGTGACCACTGTGCCTCCAACAGCCGATCTGGACGACTCGAGCCGTCGGACCGTCTCCTCTAGCTTCTCGTACAACTGCATGAGTTCGCAAAAGCGGCACATACTGGAGTGGTTGATCTTCTCGAAGCAAGCTTCTTTGAAGTTCGTCACCCACTGGTTTACTCCACACCTCGCGCACTCAGCCTTCAGTTTCTGCGGTCCAGTCATTCTAACTTATTTTTTTCTCACTCCGAATACACTGAATAAGATAAAGCGTTCTAGCAATGAAAACTATCGAAAACGTTCCAACCAATACATAAAAAAAGAACGCGGGGTGGGGGTGAATTCTTTCCGCGCAAGCCGCATCCACCTATCTGCAAGTAACGTTCATCCCATCCAGAAGACTACACCTCTCACTGCTGCCGCACCGACGAAGCGTCTCCCCAGGGCCGGACAGTCCCAAACGTGTCGCAGCTACCAACTGACAAACACTCGCGACGCAGGCGTCACGGATTTCCCGCCAGGAGCGACAGCGAGATGCAGCTCCTTACTAAGTCTTATTAGTCACTCACAAGCGGCCAGACTCTTAGAATCCAGTGTTCAAGGGATATCCCACCAGACCCAGCAGCTACGCCCGAGACTTTCCGCTGGCCTGGCAGCCAGCTGGGTAGTAAAGCTCTCTCACCTAAGAGCAGTACAGCCAAGCACCATCAATTGGTCACCAAAGAACGGTCGCAGGGGGCTGGTCAGGCCATTACGCGTTAGGAATGGGCTTAACGGGGCACTAGCCACACTCCATTCATCGCGCCCCTACGCCTAGGATCCTTCCATCCCAGTCTCTCACGACCTACGAGCGTTAAATGGTGTTATTTATAGAGGTTCCAAAGCCTCTCTTCCTACGCATGAGGTAGCAGTAGGGTCCTAATAGTAAAAGTAGAGAAAAAGACTTGATACTAAAAGAAAAGTGTTTTTTTCAGTCAGTCAGAGGAGAGCATCCTTAACGTAAGCTAAAAGGACAGAGTAGGGATGGAATGGGGTCCTAGTAACCACGGGACAGGATTGTACAACAGACTTCACCCGCCCTCCCGAAAGAGAGAGAGAACGTAAAGGAACTGGCAGCCAATTTCTCTAGAATCCCACGACTTGGGACCGGAGGGCTGTCACACCCCAAGTATAAAGTTTACAACACCCAGAAGAAGTGTGCGTAACCTTTATAACCCCTGCGGGAGATTACATAAAGTCTTATGGTAATGAAGTATTGAATATTATTTCTACATTTTTTTTTCAATGTAATGAACCGACTTAAAAAAGCGTTCCGACGTAATTTTAACTAAATACCCGAGTCTCGCCGCTCAGAGACCAACACTGTAATCACTGAGCTACCGGGAGCCCAATTTTAACTAAACGACCTCCAATTGTATACCCGTTCATACAAACGTTAGCTCTCCTTATTTCATTCCCCGATTCACCCACAAGCACCACATTCTCAGCATGCATCAGATGCAACGACCGACACTCACTCTTCCAGCGACACAACCCTGTCATACTCCAACATTAATACTGAACCAACCACTCGACTTCCCTCAACTTACAGAAGCACTATCCACAAAAACTTCACATTTTAAATGTCTCCACTGGAATTAAGCAGCTTAAAAATGTAGTTCAAAAAATGATCTGATCAATTCTTTCCCGTTCCAAAGATTCAGGTACCCTTTTTACGAGTATATCGGTAAGAGAAAGCAACGTCCATTCACTATGCAAATAATACGAGTCGAAATCAAGTGTTAAAATTTTGACAAGTTTAATGATACTAATACTATTGCTGTTCTTTGCAATTTCCTATTACATCGGCAATACTTTAAGACATAACGAGGAGAGGACGAATTCAGTGGAGTTTTAAGGAGCAGCGAGCGTTTACAGCAAACAAAATAAAAGTTTGTTATTCCCTTTAGCGAATTCATTCTCTCATTCTCTCGTAATTCATGAAGGCTACGTTTTGCCTCTTTTCCACATTCAATCTTTGCTATTGATAATAAATGTTTCTCATCACAAAGTACAGTTGTTGTATCTTCTCCCTGACAAAAACTTGAAATAATAATATCCTAATATTCTTCACAAACCTCGAAAGTAGAGTAATAACAAACTCTTTTTATTTGTACGTATAAAATATGTATCAATGGAGCTTCTCGTTGGAAAGTCCTAATTAATTTAGTGAATACCTTTGCAAAAGACGCAATAAAGTGAAGCTCAGCTTTTATAGTAGAGCATCTTAGATATGATACTATTGAAAGATAGCCATTACACGATTTTAAATTAAATGCTTAATTGAAATATAATCCAGAAAGTATTTTTCCAAACTAACCAATTGTTCCAAAATTATTTGAACTGCTGGTTCGAAGGTAAGCCATCCAGAAGGAACACGCGCTTCATAGTGTGATGATGCTTCAGTAACTTTAATTCGAGTTGAATATCTTTGTAATCGTTCCAGCGTGCGGGACAACCATCGAAATAGTAATGAACATTCCTAACAAATTCCGTTGGTTCATTTCCTAGTTCGTGCACTCGTTTCATAAATAGCTACGTTATGAATGATATGAATTTTACGAGTACCAAAATCAAATAAATTTTTGCTTCTAATGCTCTCTACATCTTCAATTATTGATCTAAATACTTTTTTATTAACATTTGGACCATCACACGCTAAAGCGGTAATGCCTCTTATTGTATTTACAAACTGAAAAATAAGAGGCATTACTTTCGTGCCGACCCTCGTAGTTGTAAACCACTATTCTCTAAAGCTAGCAGACATGGGGTCAATTACTGGGTTTCTATTACTGTTAGTTTTTATTCCATCTATTACTATTACTTTAATTTTCATCTATTACTATTACTTTTGTATGTGGGGTACTTTACTCATTTGTAAAGGATCTTTATGTCTATTTAAATGCAATTAGAGGCAGTGTGTTAACAAACACTTTATTTCAGATTCAACAGATACAAACATTATACAAGAGGTCCATAGAAGATTGAGAGATAGTTGTCTGGAGCCTATGCCAATGCTTCCAGATTTGAGATTTATAAAATATATCAGAGACCAGTCCACTAACTATGGCTTCTATTATCTTATTGACTGACTCACCAATCCTAGTGATAAATCTAAATACAAAACTGCGAATGACACTGGCACAGTTAGGCACCTTATTAACTACAAACAGCATACGGTACTGACACTAGAAGGAGCACCACTTACAAATCTTGGAGTCCTTAATAAACTCCTAAAAATATTATTATATGCAACATATAATTTCCTCAAATTACACATGCTGTAATTCCACCACAAATGAGCTGTATACATTGTGGAGTACAAAAAGTTTTGAACAAAATCAACTTTACATCTAATGTACACATGAAATTTCCTAACCAAAGTATTTCCCTGAGCATATAATTGTCTACATTGCCTGAGAATATCACAGTCATCTGAAAGACTATCCGTTAGTATGTGGCCAAGATACTTAGTCTGGGTTACTTCTGACAGCACCATACCATTCAATTGAAATTCAGGAAATTTTATATACTTGTAGGTCTTGGTCCTCATAATCATAACATGACTTTTATCAGGATTATATTTTATGTCGTTATCCATCCCATACCTTTCACACACCTTCAAAAGTGTGCTGAGCCCTTTTACAGATGGAGAAATAAAAACTAGATCATCTGCATACATCAGATGATTAACAATCATTGTACCAATATAACAGCCTATTTTACAGGTGTTCAGCACAACAGATAAATTATTATCCATATAAACATTGAATAAGTAGGGGGATAGTATCCCTCCCTGCCTGACACCATTGGTCACAGAGAATGGCTCTGAATTAACCCCACACCATCTTATATTGTCTGGTGATTATACCAGAATATTAACATACGGACCAAGTAACAAGGTACATTATGATTTACAAATTTCATGAATAATTTGTTGTGATTAACACAATCAAATGCTTTAGAGGTATCCAGGAAACACAAAAATACATTAGCATCTAGAGTTTGGTATTTACCGACTGCATTCCCAGCATCCCAATTCACCAAGGCCCCTTGGGAGGTACCCCAACTTGATTGAATTTTATGATGGAGTCCTATTGCATTTGGACAATAAAGAGCCAGTAGATATAGTATACTTAGATTTTACAAAGGCATTTGATACTGTTCCTTATGCAAGATTTTGGTAAAAGTTAGAGCCCATGGTATAAGAGGTCATATAGCTGACTGGATAGAAGAATGGCTGAGAAACAGAGAGTTCATCTAAGTGGAAATAAGTCTACTTGGAGACCCGTATTGAGCGGAGCCCCACAGGGGTCTGTGCTGGGACCTCTGCTTTTTGTTGTCTATATAAATGATCTAGAGAAAGGCCTATCATGTAAAACCTCAAAATTTGCTGATGATACAAAATTAGGCCATAATGTTAAGTCAGTAGCAGGAGCAATGACAATACAAAAAGACTTAGAGTAACAGCCTGGGCGGATAAGTGGGAGATGAGATTTAATGTTGATAAGTGCAAGGTTATGCATATTGGGCCAAAAAATCCAGAATTTGAATACAATATGAATGGAATTTGGATTAAAAATGATGATAATGAGAAAGACTTGGGTGTCACTGTGACTAATGAACTTAAACCCTCAAATCACTGTATGGAAATCAGAAATAAAGCAAATGCTAGACTCAATCTCATGCACACACACATTGAATACAAATCACCGGATATTATAAAGCAACTATACATTTCATATGTGAGACCCCTCCTTGAATACTGTATTCAATTTAATAGTCCTTATTTGATACAAGATATTGAAAAACTGGAAAAAGTACAGAAACGAGCAACAAAAATGATCCCATCTCTAAGACAATTGACATACTGTATAAAGAAAGACTGGCGTATCTAAACATGTTCTCATTAAAAAGGAGGTGGTTAAGGGGTGATATGATAGAGGTGTATAAAATGATAAAAGGGTTGGATAAGATAGATTTTGATTCTCTTTTCATTAAAGATCACAATAACCAGACTAGAGGTCATAGTATGAAATTATTTAAGCCAAGATGTAGAACAAATTTAAGAAAACATAGTTTTACAAACAGAGTAATTAAGTTTTGGAACAGTCTGACAGAAGAAGTGGTGACTTCACACTTGATTCTTTCAAAAGAAGGTTGGATAGTTTGATGTCTGCAAGGGACATCTGGTGATAGTGTTTAAGCCCATTTTTATTGCATGAATGGTACTAGTTTATTTCATATATACTATGTGCATTTAGGTGATAAATCCCACAGCTCAACACAAGTGTTGTGGGATATAGGGAGGCAGCATCTTGGGTTAGGGGATACTCTCTGTCCTTACACACCCCATTTAAAGAGATTCCTCTGCTGAGTGGTGCCCCCCATAGTACTGTGAGGTATTGAAAAACTCATGATCTTCACTTGCCCCACAAACACCTTTAAATGGGAGACCCAAAATGGGTGCACACACATTTCTACATTACTGTAGTCTTTACAACCACACCTACAGTACACTTTTCCTCCTAAGTATATATATATTGTAATGTATATGGTTGTAAATTGTGACTTGGTCAGCAATTGATATGGACCGTGACTTATTTTTGGTTGGCAAGGTACTGGTATTGATGGGTACCATAATGAAATTGACTGGATTCTTTGGATCTGATATATTTGCATGTCAGTTATAAATAGATATAGAGTGTAACATATTTCATAATTTCTGGATAGTAGCCTATTATAACTTTGATCCTCTGGGTCCAGAGATTCTATCTCTAGTTTTAAATTGATAATTAATTAGTTTTAAATTGATAATTAATTAGTTTTGTAAAAATTGGTTGTTGCCAATGTACAGGCAGTTTTTACATAGTGGAGCCACCTTAATGGGCCAAAGTGGCCCCCAGTGTGCCCACTATAAAAATTTCTTATATTCTTATGGTATTGAGCTGGCGATGTAGCAGTGTCTGGATTCAGGGATTCAGGGATCCAGGATAAGACAGAAGCAGAGGGCTCTGCACTCATGGATCCAGGATGAGGCTGAGCGGCACCCAAATAACAAATATTTATTTCAGCTAAATCATTACGATTTCAGAGACTGTAGGTCTTGATAAATTTTACTTTATTGAAGGAAAATTTTCCACAATATTAGTTCACATACATGTTTAATTGTTTATTTTATTTTAGAATAAATTTAGTTCATTTTTCAGTTCTCTGTTCACACAATATGTCCACTGCCACTGTAATAGGAAAGTGATAGACTATAATCTATTACTTTGCCTTCTATTACTATTACTATTACTATTACAGCCAAAAAATTATGATCTATTACTATTACTATTGCTTGAAAAATCCTGTAATAGTCTATTACTATTACTATTACCCCATATCTGAAAGCTAGATGTAGTTTTTCTACCAAATCTTCACCTTTAGCATGACTTATAAAAAAAATTCAAAATTTACTACTACTATTACTACATCAGATCAATATCTTACTCTGTACTCATTCGTCAGCCAGACTCTACTGAACGGACGCATTTCCTGAGCTCTCTGATATTGCATCTACTTTTGCATATTGCTGACAATTTTACTTTTGGAAAGTTTTGAATTTTATATACTTGCGTTTATATTCACATTGTTATAATTAAGTAATTGAATATTAGTGGTTTTTAGCGATTTAAAAGTTTTCATATCGTGCCGGCTTAATTTAACTTAAACTTGTGACGGTTTAAACTAATTTTTAACTGCGCGATGCCGTCGCAGAAAGCGTCGTGTTAGGTGTAGGGTAAACCGGTGGTATTCAGAATTTAAAGATTATAACGGCGGTCCTATGGCGATTACCGAGAGATGAGTTTGTTTCTTTTGCGAGTTAATGAAGGAAATAGTTGACATAAAACACAGCGTACGTGAGGTAACGGAAAGACTTGCAACGCTTGATGAGGGCAGGGGTAGGGCTACGGTTGACGAAAGCCGAACCAATACTAACGTTGAAGACGTTAGTAATTTGAAGGGTGAGGTGCGTAACCTAGTTTCTAGTTTAGGTAGCTTGTCGGGAAGGTTGGATAGAGTTGAGAAAGGGGGTTAAGGTTAGTCCGACAGTAGTAGATGGGGGAGGGATTTAGAGAAGTTAAGGGTGGAGCTAGGCCGCGTACGTTAGGTGATAGGAATCCCCCCCCCTATCGAGGTTTCGAACCCTTTCGCCAATTTGGAAAGGGACGTGAATGAGGGGGAAACTATTTTAATTGGGGACTCTTTAGTGCGCCACATGGACAAAGAGTTCGTTGAACGACATCCAACTAAGAGAAGGAGGGTCTGTCTCCCAGGGGCCAGGGTTGACAGAGTTAGAGACGAAGTGGATAGGATTGATGTTACCTCCCGTCACTCGATGTTGGTGACGATGGTAGGAGGCAACGACTCGTATAGGCCCGATACGAGAGTGCCTGACCTTTTGGAGATATAGGGGGTTAATTAGGTCCCTGAAGGCGAGGTCAGATAGGTCTTTAGTTCTAGGTATTACCCCTAGGCACGGGTTGAGTCTTAGGATTACGTCAAAAACAATATTTTTGAATAATAAATTCGAAGAGATTTGTGCTGAGGAAAATGTACCCTTCGTAAAGCTGTGGTCCGAATTCAGTGATCCTAGCCTTTTTATAAAAGATGGGGGTGCATTTTAATGAAATAGGTAATGTTAGGCTAGGTAGGTTAATAGACGAAAATGTGCGAAAGCTGTATAGGTCGAAGCCTTCTTTAAACGTTGTGGGTCCGGGGAACGCGGGCCCGACGTGAAAAATAATTTAAAACGCCCGCCCGTGGTAAAAAATAACTTAAACGTCTTTTATTGTAACGCGTGTAGTATTAGAAATAAATTAAACGAATTTAAGGCGATAATTTATTCCGGCAACTATGATATAGTTAAATACCGTGAGACTCGGGACTTGTTGGGGGAACTTGATATACCGGGTTTTAAACTCTTTACTAATGATAGGTTACATAGGTTTGGTGGCGGTGTTTTGCTGTACATTCGTAATTCCCTTAGGGCTATCGAGGTTAAGATAGATTTTCCGACAGCAATGATATGCGTTGAAGTTAGGGCGCGTAGTATGTTTTAATTTTGTTGTTGTTTATAGACCTCCCGTTCAACCCTTCGACACCGATACTAGATTTTACTCACTTCTTGGTAACTTTATTGACAATCGGAATAGTATAATTGTCGGAGACTTTAACTGCCCTAATGTTAATTACGAGACTTTTACTGGTAATGAGGAGGGTTTGAGATTGATTGAGTTCATGGAGGATAATTTTTTACGACAGATAGTTACCGAACCAACGCGCGGTGGCAATATTTTAAATTTGGTGATGACGAACGGCGAAAATATAGTCGATAGTTTAGGATGTCGTGATCATCAAATTCTTAGGTTTAAGTTATCAATAGAAAACACTGAGGATAGTAACGTAATAGAAGTCCCTGATTTTCGTAGGGCTAATTTTGATAGTTTTGCGGATAGGATGAGAGTAGTGGACTGGGATAACTTATTTATGGGTAATGACACAAATTTGCATTGGGAGGCGTTTAAAGAAAGTTTTATGAATATTGAAAGGGAGTTTATTCCTCGTAGGCCCAAGCGCGCTAGAAATCATGGTAGGCCCAAGTGGTGGACTAGGGAAATAGGCGAGTTCATAAACGAGCGTAACATTGCGTATAGACTTAATGTGTAATGTATCTTTACATTGGGGTATTCATATTGATGACACATGTTCCATTAGTTTTAATTACAATTGTTGTTTGTCTGAATATTGCGTTTTCGATCGCTGATTATAATTGGTGTTTTGTTGTTTCAGATGTGTTGGATTTTTTATTTTTGTTGAATAAAGCTTTGGTCTCAAAGTTTTATTTCCTCATAACAATTTATTCAACAAGAATCCGAGTCCGACGCTACGCCCTGACAAGCTCGAGGTTACTCCTTCCTCACCTGATGCTGCTCGGGTGTTCAAGCACTGGCTCTTGTGTTTGAATGCTTCACGAGCTCGATCGACGGGCCTGACGCTACACGACTCGACACCTGGCCAATTGCCTTTTAACCGAGAACTTTGATGTCATCTCGGAATGCCGGACTTTGGAAACCGTTCTCAACGCTCTCAAGGCGGCTTTTATCCAGCCTCCGAACGAGGTGGTTGCTCGTCATCAGATTGAGGGGGAATCCGTCAGTGACTACCTCAGAGCTCTCCAGAAGTTGAGCTCAGACTAAAACTTCCAGTGTGTCTCAGCTGAAGCTCACCGGGACCTCTACATTAGGGACGCGCTCATCACTGGCCTCTCATCCTCGCTTTTACGCACTCGCCTGCTTGAGAACAGGTCTCTAACGTTGACGGCTGCATTCGATCAAGCCAGGGCATTGGAAATCGCAGCCACTGATGCCCGTACGTACTGTGAGATGCCTGTAGCTGTCGTAGAGTCCAAGGACCCTGGGCTTACTGAGCAGGATTTGGAAGCTTGTGCCTCTACTCTGAGGGGAATCTGCTTCTTCTGCGGTGGACTGCGGCATCCTCGTGCGCGATGCCCTGCCAGAGATGTCATCTGTCTGAAATGCGAGAAGGGTCACTTCGCAAAAGTTTGCCGCTCTTCATCATCTAAAGCGAGTGGCTGCTCCTCTGCCACTCTAGCGGCCATATTTGAAGGTTTGCGGAGTTCTGTCGTCGAAGTGCTAATCGATGGGCTACCTACTAAAGCGCTCATCGATACAGAGAGTTCTGAGAACTTCATCTCGACCTCCACCTGTCATCAACTTAAATTAAATGTTTCCGATTATTCAGGAATAATATCTATGGCCTCCTCTTCACTCAAGACGCCAGTAACCAGATGCTGCACTGCTTCCCTTGAAGTGCAAGGCCGCGTCTACCCTCAAGCAGTCCGTCTCCTCGTCCTTCCCGAACTCTGTTCCGAGGTTATTCTGGGCCTCCCCTTTCTGAAGGAGCATTCCCATGTCAAGATCTCCTACAGGGGCGCTCTCCCAAACCTCGAAATCTGCGGCCTCGCTACCCTAAACGTGAATCCCGTTAAGGTGTTCACTCACCTGACCCCTGATTGCCGGCCTATCGCTACCAAATCTCGGCGCTTCGGATCAGCGAATGCCGAGCTCATCCGCTGCGAAATCGATCGCCTGCTGTCGGAGGATGTGATCAAGAGCAGCGACTCACCTTGGAGGGCTCAGGTCGTTGTCGTCAACCAGGGACATAAAAAGCGGTTAGTAGTCGACTACTCTCAAACCATAAATAAACACACTATTAGACGCTTATCCCCTACCTAATTTGGACGATCTCGTCAACAAAATATCATCTTATAAAATATTCAGTTCAATCGATCTTAAGAGCGCATATCACTTAATCCCTCTCTCTGAAGAGGACCGCCCCTACACCGCCTTTGAAGCTTGTGGTCGTCTTTTCCAGTTTAAACGCTTGAGTTTCGGCCTCACGAAAGAATCATGAACGAGATCATACATCAAAAGGGATTGGAAGGCACCTTCGCTTACCTCGACGATCTGACGATTTGTGGTTCCACTCGAGAAGAACATGACCGCAATCTAGATAAATTTTTCCCGAGTCGCTCAGAAGTACAATATGACTTCAAATAAAAATAAATGCGTCTATGCCGTATCCACCATCCGCCTATTGGGGTACGAAATCGGTAATAACGAGTTGCGACCGGATCCTACTAGGCTTGAATCGCTAAAACAGATGCCTCTCCCTACTTCACAAAAAAGCCTTTCTCGGTTGACCGGACTGTTCGCTTACTACTCTCGCTGGATTCCTAAGTTCTCCGAACGGATTCGCCCTTTAGTAGAAGCTACCTTCCCCCTATCAAACGACGCCTTATCAGCAATCTCAGGATTGAAGGAAGCAATATGCGATGCTGTAAAGACCAGAATCAATGACAAATTACCGTTCACTATCGAGACCGACGCGCCAGTGATTCTGCTATCGGCGCTACGCTGAACCAAGGACGACGTCCCGTCGCATTCTTCTCCCGCTCACTGAGTTACGCCGAAAAGAACCACAGTGCGATAGAGAAGGAAGCTTACGCCATCGTTGAATCTGTGCGGAAATGGCGCCACTTTGTCAGGGAAGCGTTTCTCGATAGTAACTGATCAACGTTCGGTGGAGTTTATGTTCAATCAGCAGCATAAAAGCAAAATCAAAAATGAAAAGATATTACGATGGCGAATAGAACTCATGCCTTACTCCTTTGAAATTCGCTATCGACTGGGTAAATTTAACGCTGCAGCAGATGCCCTCTCGCGACAGTTCTGTGCCGCTACGAGTCTCTGACCTTAAGGGTTTGCACGACTCTCTCTGCCACACCGGCGTGATGCAGCTGCTTCACTTTATACGGCGCGTAACCTTCCTTATTCGATCGACCAGGTGAGAAGTGTCCTCTCTTCCTGCGAGACCTGTCGTCGATTAAAACCTCAATTCCATAGCCTAAGCCCGGTACCTTCATTCAAGCCATGCGGCCTTTCGATAGATTAAGCCTGGATTTTAAAGGCCCCTTACTGTCCAATACTCCTAACAGGCGATGACGGGTATTTCCAATAACTTTTTTGCGACAGTTTTTTACCGTAGAAGACGTAAATAATGTCCCCGACGTGGACGATATCGTTCCATTTAGTAGCGAGACTATTTTGGATGAAATAACTGTTTACGAGGGTGAGATTGCGCATTATATCGATAGGCTAAAAGTTAGCAAGGCTCCAGACCCTGACGCTTTTTATCCCAGGCATTTGAAAGATTTGAAAGACGTTATCGTAGGCCCCTTAACGAAGATTTTTAATCAGTCACTCGAAACAAGGATTATTATTCCTGAAGACTTCAAATTGGCTAACGTCACGCCCATTTTTAAAAAAGGCGACCGCACAGTAGCTAGCAATTATAGGCCCATTAGCTTAACGTCAACTGTCGGTAAACTTTTAGAATCCGTAGTTAGGGATCGTATCATCGATCACTTAGAAAGTAGAGATTTGATTAATAGTAGTCAGCATGGGTTTCGATGCCATAGATTTTGTTTAACTAATTTGTTAGAATTTTAACGAAATAGTGCGCGAATACGACAGGCATAGAGCGGCTGACGTTATTTATTTAGATTTTAAAAAGGCGTTCGATACAGTTCCGCATAGGAGATTAATTGCGAAGGTCAAAGCACACGGTATACGCGGTCAGGTAGCTAACTGGTTAGAAGAATGGCTTCGTGCTAGGAGGCAGAGGGTCATAGTTAATGGTAGTGAATCGGGGTGGTTGGATGTAGGTAGCGGTGTCCCACAGGGTTCAGTGTTAGGCCCATTGCTATTCGTAATTTACATTAACGACATAGATGTAGGACTGACTAGTAACGTGTCAAAATTCGCGGACGATACTAAAATAGGCGGTAAGGTTGTTAACGAGGACAATAGAAATAGGCTCCAAGACGATGTAAATAGGATTATGGAGTGGACGGATAAGTGGCAGATGCAATTTAACGTAGACAAATGTAAAGTTTTGCATGTAGGTTCTCGTAACAATAATTACACGTACACGACGGATGATAGAGAGTCAGCGAGCGTTGACGAGGAAGTAGATTTAGGCGTACGCGTATTTAAGGATTTAAAGGTTAGGAACCAGTGCCTGGAGTCTTGCGCAAAAGCGAATAGGATGTTAGGCTTCATAGCGCGTAATTTCGAATTTAAATCGAAGGATATTATATTGCTCCTTTGCAAGTCCCAAGTCAGGCCTCATTTAGAATATGCCGTTCAGTTTGGTGCCCGTATTTGCGTGAGGATATTGATAGGTTAGAAAGGGTTCAGCGTCGTGCCACGAAACTAATTCCGTCATTGCGCAACAAGCCTTATGAAGATAGGATTAAAGTGTTAGACTTGCATTCACTCGAAACTACGAGATTAAGGGGGAAGCTTATTGAAGTTTTCAAAATCGTTAATAATATCGAAACGTAAACTTTGACAAATTCTTCACTTTCGATAATAGCAATACTCTAATTAACGGATTTAAGTTGCGTGGGCAGACGTTTCATTACTAATATCGCTAAAAATTCTTTACGTTTAAAGTAATTGATAAATGGAATAATCTTCCCGCGCCCGTCGTGAACTCTACGAGCGTTAATGTGTTAAAAAACCGTCTTTGACACACATTTTAAAAATATTAACGTTGTTTAAAATTAAAAAAAAAAAAATTAGTAACAGGAGCTCTGGGGGTGGTGGTCAAGGATGAGTCTGCTGACGATTAATGCTAGCTTGTGACATGCCAGCGTGTGATGCCAGCAAAAAAAAAAAAAAAAAAAAAAAAAAAAAATTAGACTAACACGAACGTAGATGTAGCTCGTACAATAAACTAACCCACTTTTGTTTAACTTTATCTACTTTTTTTTCTTATCCTCTCCTTACTTGCATGTCTGTAACTCTCTTTACTTGCATGTCTGTAGTTTGCATGGTATGACTGTGAGTTAAGACTGTGTTTGCATGGTTTGTAAGCGTTCTTATTTTTTCTTTTCATCTTTCACCCCTTTCCTATTCTCTCCGACTATTTTTCTGACTTGTCGGCAGTGGCCGGCGGATGATGATGCTGAGTCTTTTTTTTCTTTTTCTGAATGAATGTTAACCCATGAGTGATAGGTGTTGCTACTTAATTAACCCCTTATTTTCTTCTCTTAACCCCCTACTCTTTCCTTTCTCTCGGGCTAACCTTAGAGTGGATCTTAGGGTCTTTGTTAGCCTTAGCTTCTGTAGATCTGTAGATTGTTGGTCGTTTCATCCTATATAAGAACATAATATTCATTCTTTAATTCCTCTAACATTTCATTTCTAAAATAAGGTTGAAGAGCATTTGTATGAATATAAGTTAGCTTTGTTTACCCAATACAAAGTCCTTCAAAAATGTTTCTGGGAATATTACCTTAAAGTCTTCATAAATGTGATCAGAAAAGGCAGTAGACCAGTTATTTATCTGAGATTGTAACTGCGTAATTCTGGCACATTTACAAATTTTATTGGAGAATTAATACGATGGTTCACTGACTTTAAACACTGTTAATTTTGATGGGAAGAGGGAGCACGAAACTGACAAGCGTCACTGGCACTGAACTGGCACTGATAAACTTTCAAAGTTTTATACACATACATTGGCGCTCATAAGTATTCGTACAGAGAAATATTTCAGTTATATGCGGCCTTATCTTTTGTACCATGTATAGGAGAGTTATGAAAAGTTTACCATTCGTTTGGGGGAGGGGGGGAGTTTACTCCAACATATAGCATAAAACAAAGAATTTGAAGAAAATAAAGAAGTTAAAATGCAAAAGGTTTTCTATATTTATTTACAAAATTATTTAATACTTTGTGTCCACCTTAGGCTTCAAAAATTAAATTTTTTTACCAGTAGTTGGTTGTTTATTGATTAGAGACTGTTGGCAATTCTGAATTCTAAAATTTTCTCTGTGAATCATTATGGAAGATGGATGACTGTACGAGCCATTAGTAAGTAATGGGTCATCGTGGTAAAGAACTTTAGTAAGAGATCTGTTATTGCTGCACATACGTCTGAAAAGAGTTATAGGAAGATAAGAGAAGAACTTCAAATTCCATTTACGACGGTTGTTTGCAGTTATAAAGAACTAGAAAGGCTTTGGAACAATCAAACTCGACCGAGGTGTAACCTTTGGTTTGCTTCCACCCGAATTGTTCATTCTTACGAAGGTCAAGCTTTTCACTCCATTTTAGACCTACAGTTTAACGTGGAATCCGAACCATGCCCCACCAGCAGCCTAGAGTCTTAACCACTGGGCTACCCAGGGTACCCATTATCTACCACACCTTCTTTCTTTATTGTGTGGAAGGATGAACAGCTGGGTTTTGCTGCACTCTAACTGCCATCACCGGGTCTCGATCCCGGAGACGATGGATTCGTAATCAGCGATGCTAACCACTACATCACCGAGGCGTGTGGATGACCTTCTAAGATTTCTGAATGTACAGCTAAACGGATTGAAAGAAAGGCTGTTGCGAATCCACGAGTGACTGCGGGTGATGTACGAAGCATTGCCAAACATTAAGACTGTCTAAGATCGATGTCCATCCTTCTTCTGTACGTCGTACATTGAGAAAGAATGGTTTGCAGGAAAGTTGCATGAGAAAACCTCTGCTACGAAAAGCGCACAAAGAAGCTCGTTTAAGGTATGCCAAGCAACATCAAAATGATGCATTTACATTCTGAAAGAAAGTTCTTCAGACAGACGAAACCAAAATTGAATTATTTGGGACGAAAATCAAATACTGCATTCGAGGAAAAAAACATCCTTCCTACGGTTAAACATAGTGATGGTAGTTTGCTTCTTTGGGGATGCTTTAGTGCTTCTGGTCGAGGAAATCGTCGTCATCTTGAATTCGAAGAAATATTAGGAATTTTCGAATACAATGTACTGCCTTCACTTCAGGAGTTGTAAATGGGTGGCAGTTGGGTACTGCAACAAGATAATGATCCAAACCATAACAGTAAGATCACCATGAAGTGGCTTCAACAAAAGAATTTCAAGTTTCTCGAGTGGCCCAGTCAAAGCCCAATCTCAATTTAATCGAGAATTTATGGTTTGATTTGAAAAAAGCTGTCCGTAAGACAAACCCTTCGAATATGAATGAATTGCAACGATTTTCTTTAGAAGAATGGGCTAAAATTTCTGCCGAGAGATGTCGAAACATTGTAGAAAATACCCAAAACGAATCTGTAAAGTCATTCAAGCAAAAAGGTGGATGCACAAAGTATTAAATAATTTTCTAAGTAAATGTATGAAAACTTTTGCACTAACTTTTTACACAACCTATCATTATTCTCTACTCCCATCTCTCTCTTCCTATACTGTCGAGGGCCTATTTATAAATGAATGTCCTCTTGTTAGAAGTATGCCCTTACATAGTAGGAAGCCATGTTTGCAAACTGGGTAGGGTTTAATGGGTTTTCAAGCTAGTATCCAAGAGAATGAAAGATTACTCAACAAAGCTTGAAGTTCATTTTAAACTGCTCAAGTGGTTATTAGACCACTTGCATCAACGGCAAAAACAGTCCTTGAAAAATATGCAGTTTAGCGTTGGTAATGCCATTACATACATACCAGACATGGGTAATAGTAGTAGATAATAGTAATAGACTATTACAGGATTTTTCAAGTAATAGTAATAGAAGGCAAAGTAATAGATAATAGTCTATTACTTTTCTATTACAGTGGCAGTGGATATATTGTGTGAACAAAGAACTGAAAAAAATGAACTAAATTTACTCTAAACTAAAATAAACATGTATGTGAACTAATATTGTGGCAAATTTTTCCTTCAATAAAGTAAAATTTATCAAGACCTACAGTCTCTGAAATTGTAATGATTTAGTTGAAACAAATATTTGTTATTTGGCTGCTGCTCAGCCTCATCCTGGACCCATGAGTGCAGAGCCTCTGCCTCTCAGTCTCATCCTGGATCCATGAGTGCAGAGTCTTCTGCCTTTCAGCCTCATCCTGGATCCATGAGTGCAAAGCCCTCTGCCTCTCAGCCGGATCCTGGATCCGTGAATCCAGACACTGCTAAATCGCCAGCTCAATACCATCTCACGCAGGGTACCCCCGAAGGGGCTTTGGTGAATTGGGATGCTGGGAATGCAGTCGGGGGTCATGATGAGGAGGCATCTTGGACAATGGTGGTAAGGAGGGGCCGGAAGCACGTGACCCCTCCGAGAACTGCAACCACTGTAGTAGCTAATGGTGGTGGTCCCACTCATGCACCAGCTAGAGGGAGTCAGCCTGTGACAAAGGCTGGCAGAGAATGGCAGGGTATCATAGGGGCTGCCAAAACAGATCGTATGATGGCTGTACCAACGAAGACCGCGAACATTTTCATCTTGAGATGTCGACCTGATCTTACGGCCGAGGAGCTGCAACCATTTGTGGAAGATAAAGTGAACCTTCAGGTTACATATAGGAAAATTGACTACAGATGGACTACGTACAGTTCCTTTCAAGTTACAGCAGTCTGTGATGATCCAAGGGTATTTATGGATCCAGCAGTATGGCCAGAACGGGTATATTACAGCAGCTATATGAGAAGAAGGGAAGAAAAACACCTGCAGCCCCTCTCGCAAGTACTGGAGAGGGTAATTATGGAGACATCATGCATCGCACTGTGGAGGAAAATCCAGCTGGATCTAATGTTGTAACTGCTGTGCCTGGTATAAGTGGAATTCAACATGTAGAGATGGCTGGCAGAACTCCTGCATCTTTCTAATTGCAACATTCAAGGTAATCTCTTATAACTGTAGAGGCCTAAGCTTAGGCAATAACAGCAAACACAGGCGGATCATAATTGATAAGCTGTTGGAGGATGCTGATATTCTCCGTCTGCAGGAAACAGTACTTAAAGGACCTGAATAGCCTGTCCAGAAACTTTCATGGGATAGGGGAGGCCACCAAAGATAAACAAGATGGTCTCCTTGCAGGCCACCCACCTGGTGCGGTAGCTATTCTATGGAGGTTGGGGTATGGGACATATATTAGTGAATTAAAACTTGGTTTGAATTGGCTAACTGGAATAGAAATTTGTGTAGACAATAAAAAATTTGCATTTCTGTGTATCTATATGCCTTTTCAGGCAGTTGATAATGAAGATGATTATCTCATTAAATTGGGGCACGTCAGCAGTATTATTGATGAGTAGGATACGACATGTGTAGCTATTATTGGTGACTTTAATGCTAATGTGCTTAATGATAATTCTTTGTTTAGCAACCACTTAAAAGCCTTCTGTGAAGATAATAACTTGACCCTTTCATCCATGTGTAGTCTTCCTGGTGATAGCTTTACTTATGTTAGTGATAGTTGGCACACCACCTCATGGTTGGATCATTGTATTTATGTTCATTATACACAGTGATTCACTAGCCTACTTAGTCAGTGTTCCAGACAACTATCTCTTAATCTTCTATGGATTTCTTATATAATGTTTGAACTAGTGATGCACCGATGTATCGGGTATCGGTAGTATAGGCCCTTGAAGCGATAGTGTTAGTATCGGTAAATTTAGGTGTCCGATCCTGCCGTTACTCCGATACTTCCGATACGTCGCACCTGGTATATGGGGTATATGTAGGCTGACCATACGTACCGTTTTGAACGGGACAGTACCGTTTGTTTTATATTTCCTGGCCGTCCCGTCGTTTTAATAAAAATGTCAATTTTGTCCCGGTTTATGTACTTACTTTTTCATGAATACAGAATATTACATAACCCCCGTCCCTTTTTGCCATCCCAATGTCCCGTTTTTGTCTCAAGGAAATATGGTCAGCCTAGGTATTGGTATATACTATATAGGGCATTGTGTGTCATTGTGTGTCAATCTCATTTTTTGTGTGTGAATATCTTTACATTTCGTTTTCATCACTTTTACATGTTTTATAAATTTATTTTTTCATTTCAGATCTTATCTAAATTCTGTAGAATTCATCATGTCTAGTCAATCTAGAAGCAGTATAGTTTGGAAATTTTTCATAGTATCAGAAACTGACAAAAGTAAAACTTTGTAAATTATGTTCTGTTAAATTATCCAGAGGAGGAAAAACCAGTAAAAGTTACAACACTATCAACTTGATGAAACACATCACCAACAAACATCAAGAAGAGTATAAAAAGGAACAAAAATTGATAGAGGATGAAAAGGAGAGGAAGAGTAATGAGCTATGTCAAAATCCTTTCGTGATAAGAAAAGGTCCAAGAAGAGATGATACTCAACCAGGAACTTCTAGTTGTCTTCATCAGCTGTTGACCCGAGTGTTTCTCCTTCTACGAGTAAAACTACAGTGACAACACAGTATACAATGGAAGAAACTCTAGCATTAAAAAGATTTGAGACACGAATTCTTCTCAAGCAAAAGCAGTGCACTATGCTATTGGTGAGATGATCGCAGTTGACAATCAACCCTTTTCCATTGTTGAGGACATTGGGTTCACTAGGTTGGTGAAAACACTTTGTCCAAATTATTCTCTGCCAAGTAGGAAGTATTTTGCTGACAATATTGTACCAGACATCTATGCATCCGTGAGGAAAAGAGTACAAACAACTGTTGATGAATCCCACAGTTTGAGCTTAACTAGTGATATTTGGACCTCCTCAAGTGAGTTAATTCATTAGTCTTACAGGACATTGTGTATCAGAAAGTTTTGATAAAACAACAATTGTGTTGCGTGTTATGCCATTCCCAGAATCCCATACAGCTAGTAATATTAGCGAGATTATACAAAGTGCCATAACTGCCTTCAACATTCCGTCTCACAAGGTGCATGTAATTGTAAGAGACAATGGTGCCAATATGGTAAAGGGGATTTCAGAATCTGGATATGATGCACTGCCTTGTTTTCTACATACCTTGCAGCTAATTGTAAAAGATTGTATTTTTGAACAAAAAATAGTGAAGGACATAATTGCTAACTGCAAACAAATAGTTGGTCATTTTAACCACTCTACAGCTGCCTACACCAAGTTGCATAAAATTCAAAGACAACATGGACTACCAGAACACAAGATGATTCAAGATGTGCCAACTAGGTGGAATAGTACTTACTTTCTTTTGGAAAGGTTGCTTGAACAGAAAATACCAATTGCTAACTACTGCTTGAATATGCCAAACCTACCAACATTTGATGCAAATAAGTGGAATGTAATTGCAAAACTTGTCAAGTTATTGAGAGTTTTTCGCAAAACTACAGTCAGGCTTAGCAGCAGAGATAGTACTGCCTCTGAAATTCTCCCACAGATTAGATTTCTTGAGCTGTTTGTTGAAAGGGCAAGAACTGAGGGAGGATTTGGTCACCTGAGAAGCACAATTGCAACTCTCAAAAATTCCTGTTCCCAGCAGTTCATGAAATATAAGGATGACAACATGATATTTTCTACATTCTTGTACCCTAGATTCAAAGATCCTTTCTTTGAAAAGAAGAATGAAACCAGCTCCAAAACTCACCTCAGCAACCTTTCATCTACATTAGCAGGCATAGTAGAAGTACTCAAGCAACAGAATAATGATCATGAGAGTGCAAGTGAAGAGTCCCCTGATCAATACACCACTGAAGTTGATCAAGCAAGTAAAGATCAAGACACGGAAGACTTTGATTTTGACAGTTGTTATGATCAACTTATTGCCAGCAAGAGTAATGAAGCCAACTATGGTGATTCTCATAGCACCACTGACGAAACAACCCCTCAAGACAGAGGAACCACTGATTCAATTCAGAGAAGTTCATCAAAACTTAGATTTTCACTTAAAAGAGAGAAAAATATATTGTGCTCTCAACAACCTTGATAGGAATCTGTGTCCATTAGAATGGTGGAAGATCAACAGCAAACTTTTCCCAAATTTGTGTCACCTAGCTAAGCAATATTTATCAGCCCCTCCTTCTTCAATTGAGTGTGAACGGCTCTTTAGCATTGTGTTATAATTTTTGTATATATCATTATTATTTTGTGTACCTTATATGTTACTATAGTATTATATTTTCTCCAGGTATAGGTATTCCATAAAATACTATATAATGTAAAGATTGATAAAAGATAAAGAAAACATAAATAAAATATCAGAGTCAATCATGGATAATGGTCTTGGATAAAAGCAACCTTTAATAATAGTTGTCTTCTCGGTACGTATTGTAATTTAAAGAGGTGTATATAAATTAGTAACTTATCTTTGCCTTAAATTAGTAAGTTAACTTTCTAAGTTAACTATCGTTAAACTTAATCTTAAAGCAATTCATATAGTTGACTCTGTTTAGTATAATGGTACTAAGTAATTTTTATGTTTGTTATTTTGCAGTTATTCAGTAGATGTCAGTAGAAGTTTTAGTAGATTAAAGCCTAAGTTGAATTGAGTTTCATTTGGGTAATTCTCATTTCAATTTAATCTACTAAAATACTCCGCAGTCATCATGGAACGTGGACTTCGACCAGAGCGACTTGATGTGCTACCTACTTCACCTGAAGCTTCACGCACATTCAAACATTGGCTGTTCGTTTTTACGCGTTATAAGGCGTCACTCGAAGGGGATAGCGACTCGTTTCTGGGACTTCTCGCAAATTCAGTCTCCCCAGAAAACTTCGAGATCATCTCAGAAAGTTCTACGTACGACGAGGCCTTAACCGCTCTTAAAAACGCCTTTATTCAGCCAGCTAATGAGGTCGTTGCGCGACATAAGCTCGCTACGCGAAAACAAGTGTCCACGGAATCTATTGATGAATACGTCCGTTCTCTTCAGAAACTTAGTCTTGATTGTAACTTCAAGAACGTTACAGCCGATACCTATAGGGACGAATATATCCGAGATTCTTTCATAACGGGAATTTCTTCAGCACGTATACGAACAAGACTACTCGAAAACAAGACGCTCACCTTATCATCCGCCGTGGATCAAGCGCGTGCCCTAGAGATCGCGATGAAGGACTCTCAAACTTACGATTCAGCTTCCCAAATCGAGAACCGCCCAGTAGCTTCGGTCGAATCGCATGTTGGGGGTTCTCGAAATCCTGAAGCAGGCCCGTCTAGTGGAGAAAAAGCTGAAGAGCAGGACTCTTGCGCAGCAGCCACTCGCAAACGTCAAATGTGCTATTACTGTGGCAATTCTGTTCGCCACGATCGCTCACAGTGCCCGGCCCGTGAAGTTACTTGCTACAAATGTAAGAAGAAAGGCCATTTTTCAAAAGTATGCAGGTCCTCAAAAGACCCAGTAAGCGCCTCTATCCCGTCTGCAACATTAGCTTGTGTGCCTTCAACTCTAAAAGAATCAATAGTAGACTTACACGTTAAAGGTACTTACTTAAAGGCTCTTTTAGATACGGGCAGCTCAGAAAACTTTATTTCAAGATTTGTCGTACGCGGACTTCGTCTACCGGTTATGTCTTATAATGGCACCATATCTATGGCTTCAGTTAACCTAACGTCCCCCATCAGCGAATGTTGCGAATTAGACATTCACATAAAACAACGCGCCTACAAGAAAATTAGATTCTTAGTTCTACCTGATTGTTGTACTGACATAATTCTGGGAATACCGTTTCTTAGCAAACATTCTTTTGTAAAGATGAACTTTGGGGGACCTCAGCCAGATCTTGAAGTCTGCTCTCTAGCCTCATTGGCTATTGAACCACCGCGAGTGTTCTCAAACCTATCTCCCGATTGTCGTCCTGTAATTACGAAGTCACGTAGGTTTAAAGCTTCCGACGCCGAATTCATTCGTTCAGAAGTCAATCGCATGCTGAAGGAAGATATCATCGAGCCGAGCGACTCTCCGTGGCGTGCGCAAGTTCACGTTGTCAACAATCAAGCAAAAAGGAGGTTAGTGGTAGACTATTCAGAAACCATTAATAAATTCACGTATCTGGATGCCTATCCATTGCCAAACTTAGATGACCTAGTTAATAAAATCTCTACTTACAAGATATTCAGTACGATAGATTTACGAAGCGCCTATCATTGTGTTCCCTTGCATCCAGATGATAAGGCTTATACTGCCTTCGAGGCGGGCGGCCGGTTATTCCAATTTAAGCGTTTAAGTTTTGGGCTTACGAACGGCGTAGCTTGTTTCCAAAGAATCATGGACAACTTTATTCGCCAAAATGAGCTCGAAGGAACATATGCTTATCTTGATGATGTCACGATTTGCGGCCGAACAAAAGAGGAACACGATAAAAATCTCTCTAAATTTCTTGAAGTTGCCGAAAAATTTAAGATGACCTTAAATAAAAAGAAATGCACTTTTTCAACTAATTCTATTTGTATTTTAGGATACCAGATAAGTCATAATGAGCTCCGCCCTGATCCGTCTCGACTCGCTCCGCTAAAAGAGATGCCAATACCAAATTCTAAACAGTCTCTTTCTCGTTTGACGGGTCTTTTCGCTTATTACTCTCGATGGGTGCCTCGATTTTCTCAAAGAATACGCCCTTTAATTGATGCCCAGTTCCCTCTTTCCGAAGAAGCAGTGAACGCTATTGCCGATTTAAAGACCGCTATTGTTAACTCCGTTAAAGCTAAAGTGGATGAAAGCCAGCCATTCACAGTGGAAACTGACGCATCGGAAGCAGCAATTGGAGCCACTCTCAACCAAAACGGTAGACCGGTAGCCTTCTTTTCCAGGTCACTAAATCATGCCGAGAAGAGCCATTGTGCCGTGGAAAAGGAGGCGTACGCTATCGTAGAAGCTGTCAGAAAATGGCGCCACTTTCTAATAGGAAAACGCTTCACCTTAATTACTGACCAAAAATCAGTGTCCTACATGTTTGATGTGCGCCACAAGAGCAAAATTAAAAACGAAAAGATAGCTAGATGGAGGCTTGAGCTAATGCCGTATTCTTACGAAGTAGTACACCGCCCCGGAGCCCTTAATGCTGCCGCCGACGCCTTGTCTCGAGAATTTTGTTCTGCGGCGTCCCAAAATGACCTAATAGAACTTCATAAGTCTCTCTGTCATCCAGGGGTTACTCGCATGATGCATTTTATTCGCGTTCGAAACCTTCCATATTCCGTAGATGATGTAAAGCGCATTGTTTCTGGGTGCCATATCTGCCAAAGACTGAAACCGCAATTTTACCGACCTACGCAACAAGAGCTTATTCGTTCCATGCGTCCATTCGACCGCATAAGCATTGACTTTAAAGGCCCTTTGCCATCTTCTTCTAGTAATAAATATCTTTTAATAGTGGTCGACGAATACTCTCGCTTTCCCTTTGCCTTCCCCTGCAAGGATATTTCGTCGTCTACAGTAATTTCGTGTCTTACCACTCTCTTTTCTATCTTCGGCTTACCTGGTTACGTGCACTCTGATAGAGGCACCTCTTTTATGTCTTCAGAACTTAAGTCATTCTTGCATAAAAGGGGTGTCCCTACTAGCCGCTCCACTCCTTATCACCCTACGGGAAATGGACAGTGTGAGCGTTATGTTGGAATCGTTTGGAAGACGGTGACTTTGGCCTTGGAATCAAAATGTTTACCTAATCAAGCTTGGGAATTAGTATTGCCAGACGCTCTTCATTCGGTACGATCACTATTATGCACCTCAACAAACTCCACTCCTCATGAACGGTTGTTTGCATTTCCACGAAAAACAGCCACTGGGATGAGCATGCCTACTTGGCTTACTTCGCCGGGTAAAGTCTTCTTAAGACGTCACGTGAGAAATAAAGACGAACCCTTAGTGCAGGAGGTCGAACTGTTGGAATCAAACCCGCAATATGCCCACATTCGTTATCCAAGCGGACGAGAAGATACCGTCGCAATTAGAGACTTGGCACCCGTTGGAGACGCCCCTAATAGTGTCGAGACGAGATCTGATCCACAGACTGAAAATGTACGTGCTCCTCAAGACGACGCGATGCAGAACCCGGACCCTGTTATCGAACCGCCCGTGCAATCCAATGAAGGCACTATTCAAAATCAAGAGCCCTCTCCTGAACCTGTACCTCGGCGCTCGACGCGAATAAGAAGGCCTGTGGAACGCTACGGCTATTCTCAAAAAAATTGAATTTCTTAATTATGTAATTTTAAAATTTAAATTGTTTCTTTTTTTAGGGAGGAAGAATGTTATAATTTTTGTATATAGCATTATTATTTGGTGTACCTTATATGTTACTATAGTATTATATTTTCTCCAGGTATAGGTATTCCATAAAATACTATATAATGTAAAGATTGATAAAAGATAAAGAAAACATAAATAATATATCAGAGTCAATCATGGATAATGGTCTTGGATAAAAGCAACCTTTAATAATAGTTGTCTTCTCGGTACGTATTGTAATTTAAAGAGGTGTATATAAATTAGTAACTTATCTTTGCCTTAAAACTAAGCTAAGTTAACTATCGTTAAACTTAATCTTAAAGCAATTCATATAGTTGACTCTGTTTAGTATAATGGTACTAAGTAATTTTTATGTTTGTTATTTTGCAGTTATTCAGTAGATGTCAGTAGAAGTTTTAGTAGATTAAAGCCTAAGTTGAATTGAGTTTCATTTGGGTAATTCTCATTTCACATTGGTGGTAACATATACATTATACAATCCCAAGAGAAACAGACTAGCTCCTAATACAGAGAACAATTGATGTTCCTAACTTCAATCTTAGGATTTTTAACTTCAAATATTAAGTGTGTGCAATTGTATATCATGATTTCAGGAAACAAATTCACTTCAAGAATCAGTTCACAGTTGTTGGTTGGTACCTAATCTAAGAGACTAAGATCTTACATTAAGTAAGTTAAAAAAGTGAATATTGTTTTAATTTCAAATCTAATTTTATTGGAGGATTTTTATTACTTATTATTTTTTGTCTTTATTACTTTTTGGCGTAATTAATAATTTTTTCTCTTTTATGTTTTAGGTAGTACCGAGAATTTAATTTTTTGTCTTCTGTGATGTATCTTGTATACCTTTTCAATTTCATTATAACTGGAATAAAATATTATAATCATTGCAATTATCACTCAATGTACTCACTAATGTCACTACGTTGTAACGTTTAAATAAAAGGAAAGAGGGTGACTGGGTGGATCAAATGGGGGCTTAGCCCCCTATTCGTATCATAATGGTTCATATCCTGCAAATTACTTACCTTAACTCATTTTGTCTGTAATAAATAATGAAGATATGAAACATCCATCAATATTAACTTATTAAAGAATCAGCATCACGATATTTATGTCAGTCAAAATTTCTTTGATTATCAATTTTCTATGTCAAATTTAAATTTTCATTTTTAAAAGTATCGGGTATCGGGATCGGCTTGAAAGTAGGTATCGATATCGGCAAAAAAATTGGTATTGGTGCAACCCTAGTTTGTACCTGTTGAGTCTGAAATAAAATGTTTGTTTGTTAACACACTGCTTCTAATTGCATTTAAATAGACAAAGATCCTTTTCAAATGAGTGAAGTACCCGACATACAAAAGTAATAGTAATAGATGACCAAGTAATAGTAATAGTAATAGATGAAAATTAAAGTAATAGTAATAGAAGGAATCAAAAGTAATAGTAATTGACCCCCATGTCTGATACATACATACATACATTCATTACTAAAAAAAATCCGATTGCCCAAGGTTTTGGGATGAAAAAGGCAGAAAACAACTCGGAAAGTTTTATTCCTCCTTCCAAACTCATTATTTACCTCCATGTTTCTTGTCATACTAGTCTCTTCACACACCCTTTTTCATCTCTATAACAATTACGCATCCTTTTCCTCCTTTTATTCACAACCACTGATGCAACCTCAGCATTCCACCTTGTTATTGACCTCTTCTTCATACCCATTTTTGCAACTCCATACACATTCTTCGCGTTCCTAATCAGACACTCCTGGTACCGCACATCACTCGTATCCATTTGTTTCGCAACTCGTACATTCAATTCATCATTTACTCTCTTACTATACTCATTCGCTACCTTTCTCACCATTAATTTTTCCACTCTAATTCTTTCGTAACTCACTCTCTTTCCATTCACTCTCATCCATTCTCCACACAACCTCACTTTATGTAAGACTAAGACTATCGTGCGATCAGACACACCCCACTCATAGCTTGCACTACACACACGTTACATACCTCTTACAGTGTATTCTTTTCATGAGCACATAATCTATCAGACTTCCTCACCATCTATATCATACACTCCATACCAGGTCTATTTATGTATCCCTTTATGTTCATAAAAGGAATTTGTTACACGCAATTTTCTCTCATTGCGTAACTCTGTCAGCCTACACCCATTATCACTCTCTCCTGGCACACCATGCTTCATCAACACTTCATCTTCCGGATTCGCACAAACTTTCCCATTCGTGTCTCCTATCACATTTTGCAACATTTTGGTACCCTTCCGATGACACTATCAAGCTCACTTCATTAACTCTTTTTCTCATCCTCACGCTTATCATCATACAGCGCATATCCAACCACTACTGCCACTTTCATTCTTGCAACTTTAAACTTCACACACACAAACAAACCGGAAAGTGACACGCAAAAAGTCTCTCATTGCTTCATACCATACATCATTTATCAACAGGCTCGCGTCTTTTCTTCTCATCCTCTCGCTCACACCCACCCTCCCGCAATGAACACTCCTCATTCACATCCTCCACCTTCTTTCACCTTTGTTTCACACAAACCCAAAACATCATATCTTCCACCCTTAAACACCCGTACCACTTCTGCTTTCTCATCATTTATTCCCCTTACATTCCACACACCCACAAGCGCATGCCTGCAGTTATATGTAGGTGTCCGCATCCCCAACCCAATCCTTCCCCTCTTGTATTGTGGGAGATGCGGAGCCAGCTGCACTTTTCGGCGAGTGGTTTTCGTCACATCTCTATGCCATAGCAATACCATTAAAATGTTATTGTTATGGTCTTCAGCAGTACACTGTTTTGGGAAAGAAAACGCTTTAGGAATACAATAGTGCCACTTACGATGGGTGCACCTGCCATTTTCCCGTAATGGTGTTGTAACTCCAGACATCGTTGTTCCAGTTATTTGAACCGATCGCATACTGTCCGCCCATCACATAAATGGAAGGTCCTGAAAAGATTTGAAATTTCTGTAAATGACACGAACTGATACAGAAACATTTCGTGTGCACATTCGAGTGTATGACAGCTAATCGATTAGACATCCTACCAACGAATTTTTGTTAGGGTTAGATTGTTAGCTTAGGACGCGTCAACTGAAAATTTCAAGTATTCTCAAGCACACTAATGAATATGTTCAACACAAACTTTCCTCTTAAATTCAAAGTAATATCGAAAACTAAATGCAACAATGGATCACCCCACCACTCATTGTCAATATTAAACGCTAGAGTTGCACCGATGTATCGGTATCGGTATCGGCCACTTTTCACAAAGTATCGGTATCGGCCGATACTGTTCTGAAAACCGATACCGATACTTTGAATTACTGTTTTTTGAAGAAAAATAGGCTTAATAATTAATAAAAGGAGTACAAATTTTCAATAAGAATATATATATATTTTTTTACAATGCAATTATTTGGCAGTACTATTGTAGAAACTTTTTTTAATTTTCATGTTTTATTAATAAGATTTTCATTTTGTGCAAGTAACCACAAATTGTTATTTTTTCAATATACGGTACTGAATAATAAGGATTTATCAATGTATTATAGATACTATATTGAATTTTGTATTTTTTATACTACAATTGTTGCAGTGGCCCAGTACAGTAGAAAGTTTTTTGTTTTTTTAATAATATTTTATAGGACTTTATTAATGTACTACATTTATTTGAATTTTGTAATTTTTATTAATAAAAACTTTGAAAATACAAACTATTACTTTAATTACACTCTACTTTATTTATTGAATGAAAAAAAACTTTATAATGCTTAACAAACCTCATTAAACTACCGGTATAATTATTGTATTTGAAGAGCTGTATATTAAAAATTTATACATTTTATTGTAGACATAATTTTATAAGTTGTTTGTTTGCAATGTTTTTTACTTTTTTAGTACATTCAATTTTAAACATAATTAAATTACAGGCTCTAGCTATATATTATAATATATTATATTATTATGAAATTAAATGGAACTAAAGTTGGGATTGGGAAAGGCATTTTAAGTTAATTGAGATATTATATCATTTACTTGAACTTTTATTAATAATCAATTTTAAAACTATTAATTAATTAAAAAGTATCGGTATCGGCACTTTTTGTAGTATCGGTATCGGCCAAAATATTGGTATCGGTGCAACTCTATTAAACGCAAACATACTCTCTTTAAATTATGGAAAACTTATATTACCGAACAAACATACAAAAATGACTATAACAGACTTAATGCAGTCATTAAAAAAGCAAAAGCAGATCATTATTGTTCAAAAATTGGTGAACAAAAACTCAATCCCAAAAGGTTATGAAACATTGAAGGATTTAATTAACACAAAGGTGAAAACAAATCCCTTGTCCTCCCTCACACAAAGCAGAAATTCTTACAGTGATCCCAGAGACATAGCCAATTTATTAAACAACTTCTTTCCAAATATCAGCTCCAATACTGCAGCCTCTATCCCAATTACCGACATTCACTACCAACAATTCATGCCACTACCAAATCCAAACTCATTTTTCTTTGATCCAATCCTACCAAATGATATTTCTTTAACAGTAAAAAATCTGAAAAATAAAAGGCTGACATCAATATGATCCTGGTAAAAATATACAAATTAGTATCCGAAGAAATTGCAATACCACTCAGTAAACTAATGCATGAATCAGTAACACTATGTAAATTCCATGACATTCTAAAGGAAGCCAGAGTATGCCCTGTATTTATGTCAAGAAACCCAAACAATCCACCCAATTATCGCCCAGTTTCCGTAGTACCAACTTTAAGTAAAGTATTTGAAAAATAGTATACAATAAACTTCCTAAATATGAAATTTTAACCAAACACAATCTGGGTTTTGAGGTGGATACACGATGGAAGCTGTTATAAACATGCTATTAGAAAATGTGTATTAGAATTTGAACAGCAATTCCTCGACTTGTCAAAAGCATTTGATACACTTTTGCATGAAATCTTATTCATTAAACTTCACATATATGGAATAAGAGGAAATATCCTCAACTGCTTCAAATCACATCTGTCAAATCTTTGAAAATACATCAGATTAAAAGATAATTTATTCGACAAAGTGATGCTAACTAGTGGAGTCCCACAAGGATCTATTCTTGGGCCATTACTATTTTTAATTTAATTCACGTCAATGACCTTACTCTCTCAACCACATTAAATTGTGTACAATGCACAGGTGATACTACACTTACTTCTTCCATCACAACTCAGACTTTCTGATAAATAAAACAAACAAGCGATTACAAAATATGTATAAATGGATGTATGCTAATGAACTTTTATTGAACCTAACAAAGTCATCTTATACATTTATTACCATAAAACATATTAATACAAACTGCCAAATATAAATTGGGAATACTACTCTTGCAAAGGTGAATGAGGTTAAAGTACATGGCATTAATTTAGACAAAAACTAAATTTCAAAAGTCATGTACAACATATCAAATCCAAAATATCAAGATTTCTCTTCATATTATTTAAACTAAAAAAAGACTTCCTCAAAACGCACTCCTTACGGTACCGCATATTATTCCACCATTCACCCACATTTACCATGTTGCATTACAACAGGGTAGCTCAAAGAAATATATGAAATCCTTTGGAAGTAATTCATAAAAAATGCCTGCAAACTCTCTCAAATAATGACAACAAAGTCACACTTCCCAAATGTTTAAAGAGCTAAATATTTTCAAAATAAATGACTTATACAAATTCAATGTTGCTGTTAATATGTTCAAAGTTACAATAAAAGTCAATATACATCACCCATTCAAAAAGCAATTACCTATATCAAATATACAATCATTATATAACACCAGAATGTCCACGATTTTATGCACAAACCAAATTATACAAAAGAAACTGCAGGGAATGCACTCTCTTTCAAAGAAGCAGATGTATGGAATGCAATTCCCATACATATCAGTCAGGCTTCACTAAATATATTTTGCAAATTACTAACGAAGTACTTCATTGGCTCGTACTGATGTGTGAGTTCACTACTACTATTATTATTATCAGGACCGGATTAAGCATTGTTAGGGCCGGGGGCAATAAATATTTTCGGGCTGGTGACACTAGAAAAACACAATTCTTTACCTGATACATCATACATGAGTGATGTGATCAGCTGACTGGGATCGATCAACAGAAAATGAAACAAAAACAAAGATGTGATTACAGAAAATGTATACTTGTTCACATAAATGGATACTAAACTAGGTTTTGTAGAAGTGGAATCTAGAATTTTTTCTTCTTCCTCACAGTCGACCAATTATTTCAACGGTAGATTATAGCATTTACATAGTTTCTTGGGGTCGGTCAGCATCTTGGGGCCAGGGGCAAATGCCCCCTTTGCCCCCATTATAATCCGCTACTGATTATTATCACAGTAATTAAGTTCCCATTTTGTCATAACTACTTAAAAGTATGTAAAATTTTGTGTTTATTATTATTTGTTATTACTATTCCTTGCCACTTTCACTTCTCTATGTAATAAATAAACCAAATACCATTAATTTCGCCTGAAAAGTTTCCATGCTTCCAATGCCATACTGATGCATTCAGATTAGAGTACTGTGAATATAATAATGTCATATCAAACATTTAAATTGTACAGAAAAATATTACAAAAAACTCTGTCACTTGTATTCTTTTTTTTAATAAAGCTTTTGTATTTGTAGAATAATTATATAAGATAGCATCCTCACATCAAAATTATGTGAAAAGATGCACTTCTGAAATGGTAAAAAATTGACCTAACCCTGAATGGATTAAGACATGAAACTCTTCAAAATTCTTACCAACAGCGCAAACTCTAAATCCAACGCAGATATCATATGTCTGATCCAATTTGGATAATTGGACCAACTGCTTGACTTTTCCTTGATTGTAATAATGGACAACAGGGAAAGAGTCTTTCTCCTTCAGTTGTTTCCCTTTGTAAGAGATGAGACAAGGAGCGCCTGGAACTTCTCTGATGAAGCTCCTCTCTCTGTTTACTGCCTTAATCGCTAACACTCTCACTTTCTCTTCTACTTCTGTTAGACTTTTCACGAATGCTTCTGCTTCTGGTCCGAATTTGGGGGACTGTTTGCAGTTCTTAATGGCATCTAGGAAATTTGTGGCACTTTCATCACTACTGATGATGTTATAGAACATCAAGCTCGATATATTGTCTGGGGAGAGTTTTGAGAAATCGAGGCACTGCAACAGACACAAAATATCCTTCCTTCTCTCAGCCTCATTGTGCTGCAATGGAAGAAAATCATAGTTGAATAAAGTTACCCTCAAACCAATACACCAAGTGAGGGATGAGGTTGACTTAGATATTTGATATCTTTGTGAAGTAAATAGTTTTAAGGTTCGTTTCTTAACAAATATTGTGTAGAACATTATTTAAATTGATTTTATAATTAAATAATAACTGCATAAGTTTTTATGAAAAATAAAGTAAAATTCCTCATTGTTCAATTTGGGTAGGCAGGATGCTCTTTCAGCTCCAAACCTACACTAACAGACCTGATTTTCATCAGTAAAGAAATGTGTGCAGTTTTATTCGCTTTTGACAAGAAACTTTATTTACAAAAGTATAAGTGGCAAATGTAACTATTGAAAACTTGGCACTGTACACCAATTCAAACTTACAAACCTGAACCCATTTCAAGATGGCTTCCCAAACTGACCATTCTCCTGACATAGTCAAATTCAATTCAGGTCTCCCAAGGTAATCCTCAACACCTAAAACATCAAAAGACAGAACACACTTTTGAATTACATTTCTAACAGCTACAAACTATTATTTTTCTAACCATCTTATAATTATACTATCACTAGCTTCTGACCCATCAAAAATGGCAATTTGGAGTTTTGTCACTGTATTGATATATATATATATATATATATATAAAATGAATGAAGCTTGTGCAGAAGAGCGTTCCACACAAGATGAGGGAGAACAAGCAAATGAAAAATGAGGTACTGCCTCAGAATCGAACCTGGGATCATCCAATTGCCGGTCGGATATGCTCACCATTGCACGAAGGACCTTGATTAGTCAGTACTCATAATTCTCCTACATACGAGCGGAATCAAATGCCCTGAGGGGGCACCTTCGCATGCCATACATATATACATTTTAACTGCAAACAATACACAGTATAATTAATGTAAAGAACGATGCTTGTGTAGAAGAACATTCCGCACAAGATGAGGAGGGAGAACAAGCAAATGAAAAATGAGGTACCGCCTAGGAATCGAACCTGGGATCATCCAATTGCCGGTCGGATATGCTAACCACTGCACCAAGGACCCTGATTAGTCAGTACTCGTAATTCTCCTACATATGAGCAGAATCAAATGCCCTGAAGGGGCACCTTCGCATGCCATACATATATACATTTTAACTGCAAACAACGACGCTTGTGTAGAAGAGCATTCCGCACAAGATGCCCTGAGGGGGCACCTTCACATGCCATACATATGTAGGAGAATTACGAGTATTGACTAATCAGGGTCCTTGATGCAGTGGTTAGTATATCCGACTGGAATTGGATGATCCTGGGTTCGATTCCTGGGAGGTACTCATTTTTCATTTGCTCATTCTCCCTCCTCATCTTGTGCGGAACGCTCTTCTACACAAGCGTCGTTCTTTACATTAATTATACTGTGTGTTGTTTGCAGTTAAAAAAAATATATATATATATACATACAGTAAGCCCTCGTCCAACACATATTTGTCCAGCGTGAATTTGCTTATATACAGAAAAATAAATGTGAACATTTATTTCCCAAAAGCAGAAAATCTGATTATATACAGTCTGCCAAAAACTCTAATACAGTAGTACTGTACATGTGTCAATGTGCGCTCTATTGTTTTCTCCTACACTCTCCATTACTCCCGCATCTCCCTCCCTCTCGTGTCACCTCTTGCATCACCCTTTGTCTCAGTCCCACTACTGTGTTAAGTTCAGTGAAGTTGTGTTGGATTGTTTTGTCATATTTTGCCATTGTTTTGCTATTACCTTTAGATAGCAGTATGGCACCAAAAGGTAAAGCATCTGCAAGTGATAGTGAAAAGAAGAAAAGTCGTAAGGTTATGACATTAGCCAAAAAAATAAAGATTCTAGATAAGTTGTATGGTGGTATGAGCATAACATCACTTGGCTGTGAGTATCATGTGAATGAGTCTACCATACACACCATCCGAAAGAGTGAAGAAAAGATGTGTGCTATTTTCATTTAATATATTTTTATTTGTCATATGTAAATATCATTATGTTTATGATTTTATTATGTTCTTATTTCAGATACAATATAGATAAGGAAATTCATTTGTGTGTGAATAAAAAATCTACATCCTAAGTACTGTATTAATGGGAGACTTTACACGGCCACATTCACGTATCCCATTTACAGGGCCAGATTTTCCAATAGGCAACATAGGCCATTGGCCTAGGGCCCACCAGTAACTGGGGGCCCACTGGGGACCTCCTACAATCCCTTGACACAAACAGTATCATTGACAAATTTGCCATAGAAAAAAGCAGGAAAAAGTCATTTTGAACTTCACATAGTTGTGCTTGCAAAATTTATTATGCTTCAGTTTCATTGTATTTTTCCATTATTCCTATGTGTAAGATGTACATTAGGGTGGAGCGAAAAATACTTTTTTTCTAGTATGAGGTTCTAATAGTGATTAAAAGTTGCATTTAGTGGACGAAATATGCCTGCCAAAATATGAGTTCATTTGTTTAAAATTTTCAGCTGCCACCAGGGGGCTAACGTTAACACAATTTTGTGTAAAAAGGAAAAAAAATGCTTCTATTTTAGGTTTGTCAAACTATTATAAAATTTTATCTTAGAATTATCTAATAGTTTGATTAAGATTCGTAAATGATCGGAATTCGTTTTGTAAAAATGCCTTTTCATATGCTTAATATCTTCAGCTGCCACAAGAGAGCTGAAGTTAACACAATTTAGAGTAACTGAGTCATGTTGAGACTACACTGAATGTTGTGGGGGAGGGTTGTGGGGGAGGGTTTTGGTGTGAAGGAATTTCTTTCTGTGAGTCATTAGAACAGTGTGTTAACACTTGTCTTCTTAGGTAGTAGGCCTAGTCGCTCAGTTGATCGGAGAGTTTTTTAATATGATCGGAATATTATAAAACTTTATTTTAAAGTGATTTATATAGAGATAATATTGATTTTATTATAAAATGCTTGTTATAATGTATTATATAATTTTAGTTTATTTATATAATATATTATATATTTAATAATATATTATATATATAAAATATATTATATATATTAATTATATAATGTTTGATGTTACAGGATATTTTGTGATTGTGAATTTTTCTTAAAATATTATGGCATCAAATACTAAATATAAACATTTCACTAGAGAACATATGAAGTGTGCCATATTTGAAGTACCTTGTGAGATGAGTGATATGCAACTACCAACTTATAACTGCATTATGAAAGATTACCTGTTCACAAAACATTCAGTGAAGGAGCAGATGAATAACAAGGAGCCTTCATTTTCTGAAATAGCAGAGGCAGTTTCCAAAAAGGTAGAAAATATTTGGAAGAAGGCCTCTTTGCCAATAGTTTCACATACACGCGTTTTACAGATGATGCGAGTGTACCATGATAAATACAGGTCCTTATTAAAGCCATACAAGTCACGCAAGGATCAGCCTAAGTACAAAATCAGCTTGAAGAATTTGAAAACTCTTCAAAATGCACTTTGTTTGACATCTGCACCTGCAAATGTAAGGAGTTTAGGAGATGCTCATGTGAAAAGAGTAAGAAAGTCCTCCAAAAGAGCAGGATTTTTAAATGACCAACGAACACGCAGAATAATGGTGATAGGAAGCATTGACATAGCACACACAAGACGATTACAAGCAAGAGAACATCGAAAGGAAATGGAGAAAGCACGTCTGGAATCCTCACAAACAACTAGTGCTGCTATAACCAATACGTCCAACTTACAAATCGAACAGAGACAAGTGAACTTCAACAACTAGAAGGGATATCTGAAGATAATGAGGAAGATACAACCTCGACTCAATATGTAATATCAGAACAACAGATGCGTGAGCCACTGCCTTCATTAGCAATTACTTGTGATAGATTTAAAATGTCGGACAGAGCTGGGGCTGCTATTGCTTCTGCAGTATTGCAGATCTTAAAATTGTTACTCCCGAAGACAAAGGGAATATTATAGACAGAAGTAAGCTAAGACGTGAAAGACAAAAACAGAGAAAGGAACTTCAACAGATAGGAGAGCCAAAACCATGCGGGGATTATACTTTGATGGCAGAAAGGATAAAACAATGATTCAAGTCCAGGAGGTGATGGCTCTAACCACCAAGGAACCAAACGCGAAGAGCATATCAGCATAATATCTGAACCACACTCTCTGTACTTTGCACATGTGACACCTTCCAGTGGCAAAGCTAATACATTTGCACAGCGCTAGTGAATTGCTTGAAAGAAAGGAATGTTGATATAGGGAACATCGTTGCAGTTGGCTATGATTCGACAGTGGTTAACACTGGTAGTATTGGAGGCACAATAAGATTACTGGAAGAAGCCTTTAATAAGCCATTGCAGTGGCTGATATGCCTTTTACACCTTAATGAACTTCCATTGCGCCATCTGTTTCATCACTTGGATGGTACCACTACTGGACCAAGAGCATTTTCAGGAGAAATTGGCCGAGCACTTTCAGACTGTGAAAAGCTTCCCATAGTTAACTTCAAACCATTGAAATTCAAGAGGACATGTGTGAAGTTGATGTAGATGACATAAGTACTGACCAGAAATACCTTCTTGAAATTCACAAGGATATCAAGTGGAACATTCTCAAAGAGTCTTAGTCATAAGAGTCCAGGCAATATATCACATTCAAGGTGGCTCACCACAGCAAACGGACTCTGCGGTTATATGCAAGCACAGAGAATCCTTCAGGCAATTTACAAGAATTAGCTACTTTCATTGTTAGGGTATACGCACCAATGTGGTTTCAGATAAAGCGTAAACCATTATGCCAATATGGTGCTAAACATATGTGGCATATGATTGCAAGAAGCCGGTATCTCCGTGAAGAGCATAGGAGAGTACATGACTCAGTCATTCAGCGAAATGCATATTACGCAAATCAAGAAAACATTCTCATTGCAATGATAGCTGATGAAAGGGAGCGTGCGTCAGTTGGGATTTAGGCGTATCATAAAAGCAAGGGCATGCATTCAAGAACAGATGTTATCAGTATTTTAAGGTGCCAGAAATAATTTTTTATGCCAAAGACTATACAGATCTCATTATGTGGCAAGATTTTCAGATAGCAGAACCACCGATAACCAAAGGAGTTTCTCTTGATGATATTGAATCAGCATCAAACGTGGTACTACTCTTCATTCAGAAATATTTCAGTTTCCATGTCATACACAAGCCGTAGAGAGATGCGTCAAGCTCGTTACAGACGCTGCTGGATCAGTCTGCGGACCTACAAACAGAGACGGTTGGATTCGTGCTACATTAGAATCAAGGAAAAAAACAGCCAAAATTTGAACCAAAAGCAAATTACTAAATAGTCTTCAGCAAAACCCTTTCTAGAGGGAGGTTGGTTGGGGAAAGGGTGGTAACTCCGCTAAGGCACGAATAACGTTTCTTAACTGTCTGAAGCCAGTATAAAGGAGGAGAGACATCCTAATTTACTACTGTTCCCTTTTTCAAGTAAATACAGAATCATACTTAATTGTAATTTTTAAGTTAACTTCAGCCTCTTGTGGCAGCTGAAGATATTAAACATATGAAAAGGCATTTTTACAAAACAAATTCTTATCATTTAAGAATCTTAATCAAACTATTAGATAATTCTAGATAAAATTTTATAATAGTTGTAAACCTAAAATAGAAGCATTTTTTTTTCCTTTTACCAAAATTGTGTAAATTTAGCCCC
>JAJOZX010005671.1:0-52500 GCA_023014485.1 Bathynomus jamesi
GGAGGACAGGCTAAATGTTTCCTTGCAAGTTTACTCAAGTATGGATAGATATTCTGCGTATTTTCCACCAACTAATAGGATTGTCAGATGCAGCCAGGCGTTTTCTGGTGATAGCTCTCGATAATTTTACTACATCTTTTGACATCGCGTAGGTCCTCGTCATTGCTGCTTGACTCAAGAAACTGAGAGACAGATTCTGTGATAGATTTGCTTGTTGAAGTGTTGGTTCTGTCACTGAAACTTTTATTCTTTGGTGGGTGGCGAAGCGACAGATTCAAGAGATTGAAGCTCTTCAACTGCTTTGCCAAGTGATGATTTAACTCGTTCTAATGTACTAGGTGAAAATAACTTAGCTTTGTAACGTGGATCTAAGTAGGTTGCAAAGAGTAACTTTATAAGAACAGCCTCTCGTCTTGTCGCTTGCATCACTTTGCGCACAATGAACTAGTTCTATTAATATAGTTAGAATTTGATAATTTCCGCTTATTAATGACGTTTTATCTCAACGGTCCACATCCGCAGACATCCGCAGTCCAAGTGCTGACGCGGATGCGAGAAAATGTGCTGATGTGACCTACATCACATATATATATATATATATATAATATATATATATATATATATATATATATATATATATGATACACAGACCGTGCATAGAACAAGGAACTCTTCTGGGAAAATTAAATCCACTCTAGTCTGAATAAGTAATGGTAAATGACAAACACTATAGTTTTTTCTTTTCCATGATGTTAGCCGACGTGGGCAACGGGTCACTCGCAAAGAGGTCCCAAAATATAGCTTCCCTCACCAGCTATCTGCAAAGCAGATAGGATCCAGCTTTGGGACAGGATGTAGGGTGTAAAGCAGCCTAGCCCAGCTACATTTAGAACCTCATATAAGCAATCTGACGTGAAGGCAGCGAGTCTTTGGCTTATATTGAGGTTCTAAATGTAGCTGGGCTAGGCTGCTTTAAACCCTACATCCTGTCCCAAAGCTGGATCCTATCTGCTTTGCAGATAGCTGGTGAGGGAAGCTATATTTTTGGGACCTCTTTGCGAGTGACCCGTTGCCCACGTCGGGCTAACATCATGGAAAAGAAAAAACTATAGTGTTTGTCATTTACCATTACTTATTCAGACTATAGTGGATTTAATTTTCCCAGAAGAGTTCCTTGTTCCATGCACGGTCTGTGTGTATCATAAAAAACCTCAGAAAACCATTCTGAGTTCATTCCCATATATCAGGGGTGCTCACACCCGTGCCCGCGGGCACACGTGTGCCCGCCATGGATTTGAATGTGCCCGCTGGTTTATTTTGGAATAGCCGGCCTAAATGAAATCTTAACTGGCAATATAAAAATTACTAGAAATGAATTTTTACATGCGAGCAGAGCGCTCACATACATGTTTAAAACATGTCTGAAACCATTGCTTTGCTCCGCCAATTTCTGTGTCGCTTAAAGCGACGATTCTATTTCAACGGATATAATGATCGAGTTGGCTGATTGGGTTTCGTGAAAAATACAACCAATCAGAAGGCATTTTAGAAACGACTCGCTAGGCTTTCTGTGTCTTTTCGAATTTTTATTGATTTTATAAAGATGAGTGGGCGGATCGATATTTAGTTCCGCGTTTGACCTGTCCGCGTGACCTTGTGTTTGGATGCGAACATGAAAATGTGTCTATTTTTTAGTCGTTTATTACGTAATTTGACGTTTTCACATTTAGTATTAAAAGTTTAGCATCATGTCGACCGTTCACCCGTTCGTGTCATCTTGTTGTGTGGATGCGAATTTGAAATTTGTCTATTTTTAAGTCGTTTTTAACGTAATTTGACGTTTTCACATTTAGTATTAAAAGTTTAGCATTATTTCGACCGGCAGCGTGTCCGATTTTGAAGTTTCAAGTGGTAAAAGTTCAGCCTCTGATATTAGTGGCTAGATCGCAAAATATTTTTTTTAAAAATTACATTATTTTTTTATTTTTATTGACAGGGCTTCATAATGGCGACACGAACCAGTGATAAGACTATAAGGACGTATAATTTTCAAAGTGAATGGGAAGATATTTACTTTTTCTCAAACATAAATTCTAAATGTATATGCTTAATATGCCAATCTACTCTAGCTGTTGCCAAAAAATATAATGTTGAAGGCATTTTAAAGCTAATCATAATCATTATAAAACAAGATACCCAGTTAATAGTGAACTACGCAGGGCAAAATAAGAGAATTGAAATCCAACTTACCAGCCAACAATTGGTTTTTACAAAGAAAATTGAGAAATCAAAGGCAGCTACCATTGCATCTTTCCGAGTGTGTCACAGTTTAACGAAGCACATGAAACCTTTTGATGATGGTGCATTTGTAAAAGAAGCATTTTTGGATGCAGCAGACTCGTTGTTTGATCAGTTTAAAAACAAATCTGAAATCTCCGCTATTAAAGACATGCAACTTTCCAGACCACTGTTACACGACGAACAGAAGAGATGGGTAAAGATTTAAAATGCAGTTAAGAGAGACATAGATGAGTGTATTTCCTTTTCGCTTCAATTCGATGAATCAACAGATGCTACTGATACTGCGCAATTAGTATTTTCATAAGAATGGTATTTAAAAACATGACTGCTAAGGAGGAGTTGCTCAATATCATACCATTGAAGGGGAAGACTCGGGGACAAGACATCTTCAAAGTATTTAAAGAGTTTACTATTGAGAATAAAATCCCCATTGAAAAACTTGTAGCCATTACCACGGATGGAGCTCCGTCAATGATTGGTTGCAATTAGGGTTCGTTAGTCTTTGTAAAATGACAGAGATTTTCCAAACTTCCTTAATTTCATTGCATAATTCACCAAGAGGCACTCTGTAGTTAAAAGCTTGACCATGGAAGACGTTATGGATATTGCATATAAAATTGTAATTCTATCCGTGCTAAAAGTTTACAAAGACGTCTCTTTAAGAATCAATTAGAAGAACAATTCTGAACATACAGATCTTTTATTGCACACTAATGTAAGATGGCTCAGCAGGGCTTATTTTTACAACGATTTAGGGATTTACTGACTGAAATCAAAGAGTTTCTGCTGTAAGAGGTGATAATTATAATCAGTTGGAAAATAAAGTTTGGTTACTTGATTTAGCTTTCTTAACTGATATTACTGCTAAATTGAGAGACCTCAATGTTGAACTCCAAGGCAAAGATAAAAACATTGCTCAAATGATTAGTGCTATAAATGCTCCAGCATTCTCTAAAACTCTATTTGTCACAACTGCAACGTTCGGAACTGAACACTTCCCTAATATGTTGACAGAGCTACTTAACCAAGAAAATAATTTGAGAATTTTAACAAAGACCGTTATGCAAAAGAGATAGGGAATCTCATTCAACAATTTGAGCAACGTTTCATAGACTTTGAAAAATTAAAACCTATTGTGGAATTTATGTGGTTTCCATTTGAAGAAAAAGTTGATATGAGGAAATCGCAACAAAAATATCAGCATTATTTAAATTGGATATAGCTAACCTAGAACGAGAAGTTTTATTCCTTCAAAATGATCTGGAAATTAAAACAAGGGCCTTCAGTACCAATTTTTGGAGCTTATTTGCTGAAGAAAAATATCCTCTGCGAGAAAATGTGCTATGTACTTGACCTCAATTTTTGCCTCCACATACCTTTGTGAATCAGCATTTTCCAAGATGAGATGCTTAAATCAAAGTACCGGACTGTTTTGACAGATGATGAGCACCTTGAGACTGTTTAAGACTAACAGTTACCAATTACACGCCAAATTTCAAAGCCCTGCTGAATTAAAGCAGTGTAAGCCATCAACTAGCAATTAAATGTGAGTATTATCTTCTATCACTTGTATTTATTTTTAGTTCATAAATTAGGGGAAAATTTTGGTGTTTGTGCCCGCCAAAGATAATAGTTAGCAAATTTTGCCCTAAGGTCTCCGAAGTCTGAGCACCCCTGCCATATATATAAGGTGGTCCAAAAAATAAAATTTTGTAATTTTTTACCTCCATATGGCTGCTCCTGTTCCTTTATCTATCAAACATCTCCATGCCAAATTTCAGCCCAATTGAATGATATTTACTGGTCGCTATGAATTTCATTTTACTAATTTTCCAGTAGATTGATCTTCTGGTTTAAAAAATGAAAAAACAAAGGCAAATACTAGTTTATTTGTTTGAAAACGGATTAAATCTCAAAGAAAACGGCTTATTTTTTTTTAGAAAAGAGAATAACTCTTAAAGAAAACAGATTAATTTTTAAAGAACAAAAATGATGTGTTTGATAGAAAATTACATTTATCATCCGTTTATAATATACATCATTACTTAGATTAACGCTTCATCACTGACTCATTCGAAGACGATGAGTAGTCTTGGCAATGTTTTGCTACTAATCGGAGGATGAATTGTTTTTGTTCTTCATCCTTCGTCAAAGATGTACTATATTTTACGCCTCGTAAGACGCTACTTTTTTCCTGAAAAACCTCCAAAAATCACTTCAGGGCTCGTATGTTGTTTTGTTTAATGTTCTTTTAATAAAGTTATGGGAATATATTTTTTGTCAGGCTGATAAATCTTCGAAATATTTTTTTTCCTAAATATTCTTTGCTAAATATAGGGTGCGTCTTACCACATGTAGCGTCTTATGAGGCGTAAAATACGGTATTATATGCCTTGATAAGGGCGATACCCCTCTCCCCCGAATCATTGACAACTTTTAGGTTGATCGCTATGCGTCGAACCTCTTGAAACAATCATCCTCTGTCCAGGAATTGGGATCGGTCCTCAGGAAGGTATCCTCCACTGCCTTCCTTCCTTCCTTCCTTCCTTCCTTTTAACAGTTTGAAGATTCCCAGGGTCCTTTTGGTAACCATTACGTACAAATTCAAATCTTCAATGTTTCCTTCAAGCTTCAATCGACGAGTAACAGTGGTATTCTCGTTACGTTGGAGGTTTACGACCATCTTCCGTTTGGTCTCGGCATTGACTCTAGGATCGAAGAATGCAAGGCCGATGAGATGCTCCAAGATACCACAGGTGCCGTTGAAAAGCTGTGGATGCTGCTTTGGAAATGGTCTGATTTGGGTACTTTTGCAAGATTTTAAGAAGCAGAATATCGTTGAAAGGAGCGTTGATTCCGACGGGGGCCTCGTTCCAAAAACGTGCGTAGACCAAGACGATAAACAGAGAGAGCTCGGTGATATTCTCCGTCTCACGTGCTGTCAGCTGTTCTTGATGCTTGAACAGATAAATTTTGAGGACGTAGATGGCCGTGGCCAGCCAGCGTGCATGGTGAGTTGGTCTTGGAGCGCGGACCTTGACTTCTTCCTCATCACGGCACCCGAGGAAGGTGAGGCAGAGTAGTAGCAATTCCTCGTAGTCATCACGCGATTGTTTAGACTCCAGTGCCTTTGTGAAGTACTGGATCATTTCCTCTCGAAGCTGGAACATCTTTGGATCTCTGAATAGGTCGTTTGAAGCCTTCATGAAGGAATCCTCCTGAAGTGATGGCCATTTTTCCTGAAAACGTTTAAAGAGTGTCATTTCCGGGCCACTTGTGGGTCCAAGAAATGCGTTGCGGGTGTTTGACAAGATGACTTCAAGGATATGATGTCGACAAGCAATCCAGACAAGTTCCCTCCCTACTGCCTTTTCAATCATGGTACAGGCTCCCCTGTGAAGGCCAGTATTAGACGCAGTTGTGTCAAATACGAGATCTTGCATCTCCCCGCCAAAATTCCAGTCACGGCTAGGAGTTTTTCCATCCCATTTCCCTTAACGATTACCGCGGTTCGTTCGGCTGTTTCCCTTGCGCCGCCGATGTAGAGTAGTAGTAGTAGTTTCCCATCCCAGTGAAGAAGGGGTCCTTCGACAGAACGAAGCTTGATTCTCTTTGGCTGCTGCCTCCCTTGCTTGCCTTCTCGAACGACGGATGGAGCTGCGTGAAAGAGTCATTGTAGAAATATCATAGCCCACGGCTTGAGCAACTGATCCAGCAACGAACACTGCTTCTCGATCGGGAAGGTTGACGCGATCATGAGCAGCAAACACATCTGGTGATGTGAAGATATTGTTTCGTTTCGGAGGATAAGATTGTACATTCTGCTCTTCCGGTCGAAGTCGACGGACGATAATCATCGTTTATAATCATCATTTATACTGAATAAATACATATGAATTAATACTTATTATATATGAATTAATACTTATTATATATAAATTAATACTTACATGGAGATATATACTATTCCTAAGCTCTTGAAGTTTGAACGAACTTAAAACCGTCCTCCAACAAGTTTAAACTTGAAATGATGCCATAAGTAAATGATTTGTCTGATTCACAAATAGCATTACACAAGAAATTGAACAATTGCATCATCCTCTGAAAGGTGGGTGGAGTCAATGTGGCGTGACTGCCGCGTCCTCTAAAAATGAAGCGAGTAGAAAATGATTAGCTAATTAATTAATTGAAAATGTGAAAATCATAGCGACCTCTTATGTATTGAATTGACAGATATTTTGCACAAAATCACTTCACATCTAAAGAAATAAGAACAGCTATGTGGAGAGCATTTCCAACTATTTTGAAATTTTAGCCCAAATTTTGGACCACCCTATATTATATATATATATATATATATATATATATATATATATATATATATACGGGGTGTCAGGAAATGATTGCCCCCCCCCCCCTGTAGAGCAAAAACTAGAAGAGATAGATAAAAACCGGAGAGACCACTTGAAAGAGCGTTAAAATCTGAATAAAAACCATTATATTCTATTCCTGTGATTTTAATTCTTACCATTTTTTTCCCCACAGAAACCATGGCATCTATTTTGAACGATTCAGAGAAAAAGCGAGTTCTTGACCGCATTCGAGCTGTCACATTTCGTGAAGCAAAGGAAGCTGGTGCAACTTTCATAACTCGACACTGGGTGGCTGAGAGATTAAAAAGATCAGAAGACTTTGTCAAAAGGAATTGGAATAAGAATACTGAAGATTGTGAAACAGAATTTCGAGGAGGAAGACCGGAGAAATTATCTCAAGAATCGAAAGAAATTGTGCTTGCTGCATCACGGCGCCGAAAGAAGAGCTGCTCTGAGGTAGCGAAAGAGAGACTTATCCGTCGTGGTAAGATAGTCAATCGGCAACTTGTGCATCAATTTCGAGTTCGCCAAGGCTTGAGTGCTTGGCATGAAATAGCTAAGCCACGGAAGAGTGATCTTAATATTGAAGATCGGCTATGGTTTTGTGATTATCTTGAGGAATGGACGGAAGACGATTTCCTTCACTTGGTTGTCAACGATGAATTCTTCGTTTATGTCTCCAGAAAACCAAATTTTCAGAATGATCGGGTTTGGGCAACAACTCCTGATGAAGTCCCAGACGACCAGAAGTATCGAGAAATAGTAAAAAATCCAGCATGTGTGGGTGTTTTCATTATGTTCTCTATTCGGAAGCTCATCTGGGTTATCAAACCAAGAGGAACCAGTTGGGATGGGCCTTATTTTCGAAATGTAATTTTAGCCCAACATGTAATTCCGTTTTTGAAAGACCCCGAGTGTGTTTTGGATGTTGAACAGGCAACCTTTCTTCACGACAAAGCCCCCTGTATGAAAGCACTTGCGACTCAACAACTGCTTAAGGACAATAACATTGATTTTTTCGGAAATAATGAATGGCCTGGCAATTCTCCCGATCTTAATGTCTGTGAACATGTCGGATCCATCATGAAGGATCGGGTGGAGTCCTTAATGCTGGAACAACCCATTCAGAATCGGTATTCAACAGAAATTATGACTGCAAAGATCAACGAAGTCCTTGAAGAAATGAGTCATGATACCGATCTCTTTGAGACACTTCTGGGATCATACCCCCGTCGATTAATGGCCGTTGGAGCTGCAAATGGGGGCAACACCCGATATTAAAACAATTGTTTTTTATTCAAAATTAAACACTCTTTCGCGTGGTTTTGTCTGTTTTTTTCTATTCCTTTCAGTTTCTTCTGTACAGGGGGGGGGGGGGCAATCATTTCCTGACACCCTTTATATATATATATATATATATACTAGTGATGAAAGCCGGTATTGAAAAACCGGTATTTATATCGGTATTGGACAAGAGAGGATATACCGGTATCGTGATTATCGATACCGGGTTTTTGGTATTGAAGAACTGCCTATTGTCTTTATTGTGGGAGCAATCAGCAAATGTCAAGTTAACAAAGATTTGTTTTTTGTAAGATTTTGTGGCCAATGGGAGTAGAAATAATGATTTATCTTCATACATAACTTACACATGCAGTATATCTTTGAAGGACGTCATTAGTGTATGTCACAATTATCATTTGTTATAATATTATGTTATTGACATTGTGTGTGCGTTTTTCTGAAAAGGGAAACTATCATCCAGAACTGTCGCCTTGAAATAATTCTTAAAAGACTATGTTCAAAAGATGCATCTCTTGACGGCTGAAATCCATCAAATTTATTTTGAAGAAACTTGTAGAGAAGAACACTTCAGCAGCATTGGGGCTCAAAGACACACACTAATTTCTATTCTTCAAGGAGACAGATATATTGTGGGTTTAATTAAATATCTTCACAACCCTGAAGTTTTAAAAGTTCAAGAAGAGGAACTATTTTCTATTCCATCTAAACTAGCGCTCAAAAGAACTGCAGAAAGGATTTTTAAAAGGCTTTTTTCCTAAGAATGATGAAAATTTAGTTGGTTTCGAGGAAGAAAGCGAAGACCAAGACTTGCAAGCATCTAACTACTTAGAGAATGTCACTGAAGACAAGAATGAAGTAGATGATCCATTGATGCGCGAATACATGAAAGAAATAGAGAAATTAGAAAAGGTACCATTGAGAAGCAATGCAACTAACTTTGATCCTACAAATGAATTTAAGAGTTTCGAAGTTTCTTCACAAAGAAGTGAAAATTTAGAGATGTACAAGGCATTGCTTTCCATTAAACCCACTGGTGTAGAATCCGAAAGAGCTTTTTCTGCTGTTGGCTTATTTCTGACCAAGCTAAGATCAAATCTCTCTGAACAATCATTAGATAGTCTTTTGTCTTTTTTTCCTCAAAGCTTACTTCCAAAATAAGAAATAAATATGCAAAATTATTAATAAACTTTTTTTTTAAATTATTTTTTCCTTTTACCTTTGGTTATTCGATTATACTTAATCATTATAAATAGTCCTTCATTTTTCCTGCATTTCCCTAGGAGCCGCTGTTCAAACTTTTTTCAGTCAATGGTATTTTCTCTTTGGTGTCGGTGACAGAATTTAAAAAGTAACCCGTTTTTATTGTCGTTAATGTGGTGAGTACTACAGGTCCTGCAGGCTTGTCGGAGGGTTGGCATTTGGCAGGGTGACACCAAAAAAATCATAAATTATTCTCTGCATAAAACCGGTGTCACGGTTTGAACCGTCCGCCGAGCACTTCTGCGCATGCGCTAAACAGATGTCACAAATTATGTTGGTTTGCGTTTTGAACGGTCCGTTGTTTGTTTGGTTTGCTAGTTTTTTCGTTTACTAAAGTTGTACAATGGCTGATAACAAAATGCAGAACAGATCGGAAAGATTGAAAAAGTATTCTGATTTATGTGACAGTTTAATTTTTTATCTAAAGAACAGTGAGTAGACTCCTAATGCATCTGCAAATTACCTCACATCGTGTTCAGTATTCATACATTTACTATCATATTATTGTCGTTAATAAATATATATATATATATCCCCCTCCCCGCGGGCGGTCTTTCTGGGGTGGATCGCCCGCGGGCTCCTGCCTACATGTGGCGAGGGGGGTCAGCCGCGGCTGGGGGCCCTGCCGGGTCCCCGCCCGGTTGCGAAGTGGACTTTTAGCATACCCTGCTATCCTACAGCCCCCTCTTTCCTGTCTTCCCCTCTTTACCCTCTTCCTTGCCCCCTCTGTTTTTTCTGCTTTCTCTGTTCACTTCGCGCGCCCCGTGGGCTGCCGGGGCTGGTCGCTGGGGGTCTCGCCCCCATGGCCGGGGCCGGACTAAGTTGGCTGGTAGGGTGCCCAGGCCTGGGACCCTGGGGGGCCTTGGTCTTTGCTGCCGGCGGGGGAGAACTCTCGACGCTGCAAGGGCCCCTTTTGAAACGGGGGTACCTGCATGGGACGAGGCACCCACCCCCCGCCGGCGTGCGCTTGGTCCCCTTGGGCCCCGGGTAATCGGTTCCCCGCGGCCCCGGGCGCGAAACACAATAAAAATTTTCTATGGAAACACTTACAAATCTAATGGACCTCGTTGACGACCCGGCTTGTGCATCTGACCTCCCTCTGACTACCTCTTTGGACCGTGGGTCTGGTAAGGGCAGTCGGCAGCCCTCGCCCACCCCGTCTGCTCTTCTTGCCGACGCCTCCTCTCCCTCTCTTCCCCAGGCTCGTGGCGCGCTGCCCGACCCCCGCCAGTGCGGATGGCCGCTGCCCGACCCCCGCCAGTAGCGGATGGACCTGCAGTGGACCCCCCGACCCCTGGATCCCCCCATATTCCACGTCCCGATAGGGACCCACCTGCTTTTTCGCCCTCAGGTGGGAGCCCGCGGCCCCGGTCGCCTCCCACTCCGGTCGGGCCTCATCGCCCCCGGCCCCCTCGGCCCCTGGGGGACGTGGGACCCGACGTCGCCGTCCGCCTTTCTCGTCTTCTCGCCCCCTCGAAGTTCCGGTGGTGTTTGGCCAGACGGCTTCACTCGGCCTTAGGACGATGGACAAGTTCCTCGTCCTCCGCCCCTCCTCCTCCAAGCCCCTCCCCACTAACCACGAACGCCTCTTTCGAGCGATCCATGGGAAGACGGGGACGGCGCGTTTTGACCTTCGGCCTCAGAGGGATGGCTCCATTTTGATAAGGTCGCGTTCCTCTGCCGAAACCTCCTCTCTGCTCGCTATCCCCGATGTCCTGGGCTGCGGGATCACGGTGACTCCCCCCCCCGCCTCAATCAGTGCCAGGGCACAATTTACGCTGCTCGTCTTCTACCCATCCCGGTGGAAGACCTCCAGATTGACCTCGCCTCCCAGGGTGTTGTGAGGGTGTACCGCTTTCCCGACAGATCGCGGTCCCCAACTGCCCCTTCTCCTCGCCTGCTCCTCACTTTCGACTCACTGGTGCCCCCCGTTTCGGTATTCTGGGGCTTTGGTGAGAGACGAGCGTGCGAATTCTCAGTACGACCATACGTGCCAGATCCTACGCGCTGTTTTCAGTGTAATAGGTTTGGCCACGTGAGCAGCTCCTGCCGTCAGCCGGCCCCGTTGTGTGTCCGCTGCGGCGGCCCTCCCCACCCCTTGCCCTGTACTGCTCCGCCTTCCTGCACCAACTGCCATGGACCACACCCTGCTTCATCCCGCTCTTGCCCGTCCTTCCTCTTTGAAAGGGAGGTTCGGGCCCTCTGTTCATCAGAGTTTCTCAGCGCTCGGGAGGCGCGGGACGGTTGCGTGGCGCGAGGCCCGGCGTGGTGCCTCGTACGCCGAGGCTCTCCGTTCCCGGACCCCGTCCTCACCGGCGGTTCCCAACGCGCCTCCACCCACCGTGTCCGCTACTCCCAGTCCATCCTCTGCCGCCCAGCGGACTCCTACCGCGGCTCCCCGTACTACCAGCGCGTCCCCACGTGCTCCCTCCGCGAACGCCGATGCTTCGTCGGCAACCCCCCCTGCCCCTTCTACGCCCTCTCCACCGGCGCCTTCGGCCACCCCCATTCCGGATCGTGACCCGCCGTCACCCATGCGGGCCGCACGACGGAGGGGTAGGGGCCGCAAGCGCCGCGCCAGTGGTGACCCCGAAAGGTTCGAGCCATAAGCCTCGCATCACCTTCCTCTCCCAAACACAAACGCCCCCTTCGCCCTACCGCCCCGGTGTCCTCACCGTCCCCACTGCGCAACCGTTATGCACGCTCCCCCCTGGGGTCCCCGACGGCCCTCGTGGTGGGGCTGAGATACACCCCTCTCCGGCCCGGTCGATGGACCCACTGGAGGGGGAACTCGCCCGCCTGGTCGGCGTGGGTGGGACGTGCACGCCCCCGCGTTTGACCCCCCCATCTCTCTCCTCGACCTGCCAATGCCTCTGGGTGAGGTATTATTTTCCACTCCCCCTCGTAGTCCTGCCTCCCCCGCACCTCCGGTGAAGGGAGGGGCATTCTGGATACCTCTCACATCCCCTTCTCTGCATCGCTCTCCCCCGGACGTCCGGGAGACTCCTCTTCTGGAGGACTTGCCGGCGTCTGGTTCCACATCGCCCCCTCGTCGGGGGACCCTCGCCTTCGCCCTCGTTCGGCGTCCCTCCTGAACTCCGGGGCTTTCCGATTCCCTCTTTAATCTCGGGCCGCCCGATCGGCCCACCCACCCCATAACCATCCTTTACGCTGACCTTCCTACCCCTCCCTATACCTCGCTCCTGCAGTGGAACATCCGCGGGCTCCTGGTAGGCCTCGAGAGTCTCTCCTCTCTCCTGGCCTCCAGGTGTCCGGCGTGTTTCTGCCTTCAGGAGACGATTCTGGGATCCCGTTCCCTCCCTCGAGTGTCCGGTTACTGCGGGCTCCCTTCCCCGCCTCTCGATGGGGCGGGGAGGGGGGCGCCGCGGTCTTCGTGCACCGCTCCGTCCCGCCCCCTCCCGCTCCGTACAGTCCTGCAAGCTGTGGCCGTGCGCCTTTCTTGGGGCGCCAGCTCACGGTCTGCTCTCTTTACCTCTCCCCTAACGTACGCCCTCCACCCGATTCTCTCCGTGACCTAATTCTCAGCTTCCCCGCCCTTTCTGATTCTCGGGGACTTCAACAGTCGGGACCCGGCCTGGGGGGACGTTTGCTCCACCTTTCTCTCCGGGACCCTTCTCTCCCTTATGGACGAGCTCGAGTTCACCTTTCTGAACGATGGCTCCCCAACCTGCCTTCACTCGGCCCATGACAGTTTCACCTGTATCGACCTTTCCCTGGTTTCCCTCGAAATCGTGACGGAGTTCACCTGGGAGGTCCTGCCGGATTCTTCCGGCAGTGACCATTTCCCAGTGTGTCTTACCCCGACCCGTCTCCTCCCCCCCACCTCTGTCCGCCCGCGCTGGCTGTTCGCCCGAGCAGACTGGGCCTCATACGCGAGGGGCACGGCGATCTCGCCATCAATTCCTGCCTTTCCCTCCGTCAATGAGGCCCTCGCCTTCCTCGAGAGTAAGATCCTCTCGGCTGCCGCCAGTTGCATCCCCCGTACCTCTGGCTCCCCCAGGCCGCGAAGCGTCCCATGGTGGACCCCAGAGTGCTCCCATGCCGTTCAGGAGCGGCGCCGTGCCGGCCGCCGCTTCTACCGGACCCGCCAGCTGGAGCACAAGATAGAATTTCAGCGCCTGAAGGCAGTGGCCCGTCGGGTCCTGAAACTGGCCCGGCGTACCTCCTGGCGGAGTTACGTGTCCGGGATCTCCTCCTCGACTGCCCCCTCGACTGTTTGGCGCAAGGTGCGTAGCTTTGAGGGGACCCGTGTCCCCCCTCGACCCCCGGTGCTTCGGGTCGGGGACGACGAGTTCGTGTCCGATCCGGAGGCCGTCGCGAACGCACTCGCGGCGCACTTTGCAGCCATCTCCAGTTCCGATTCCCCCCACTCCCGCCGCGACCCACCGGAATTTCCACCTCATAGGATGACCCCTATAATCACCTCTTCCACATGACAGAGCTTCGGGAGGCCCTCCGCCCCCGACGCTCCTCCGCCCCGGCCCCGATAATATCCCCTATGACTTTTACGGCATCTCCACCCCTCTGCTCTCAGCTTTCTACTGGACCTCTATAACCGGATTTGGTTGGAGGGTTCATTTCCGGACCGATGGCGTGAGTCCATCGTCGTCCCCATCCCGAAGCCCGATAAAGACCCCTCACTCCCGTCGAACTATCGCCCCATTTCCCTAACATGCTGTGCCTGCAAGGTGATGGAGGCGATGGTCGCCTCGCGGCTGTCCTTTACCTTGGAGGCGAGTGACCAGTACCCTGCTACCCAGGCTGGTTTCCGGCGCTTCCGGTCTACCACCGACCCCCTCCTTCTCCTTAGCCATGACGTGCAGGAGGCTTTCTCCCGGCGTCAATTTGTACTCGCCGTCTTTTTCGACCTCCAGAAGGCCTACGATACTACCCGGCGGAGCGCGGTCTTCGACTGCTTACGCTCCCTGGGTTTCGTAGGCTTTCTCCCTCCTTTATTTATAACTTCTTGTCCGCCCGTTCTTTCCGCGTCCGCATCGGTTCTGCCCTCTCTGACCGCTTTCCGTTGGAGGAGGGTGTCCCTCAGGGTAGTGTCCTTAGCGTCTTGTGTTTCTCACTCGTGATGAACACAGTCGCTACGGTCCTGCCTACATCCGTTCGTAGCTCCCTCTATGCCGATGACCTGGCTATCTATTGCTCTGGCCGCCTCCCGTCTTTGGCTGAACGTCGGCTCCAGCTAGCCATCAATGCGGTGGTTCGCTGGGCGTCCTCGGTTGGCTATGCTTTCTCACCCTCTAAGTCTTCCAGTATGCTTTTCCGTCCTCGGCGCCTCCGTCTGTCGCATACCTTCGCTCTTACCCTTGCCGGCACTCCTCTTCCCCTCGTCCCATCCGTTAGATTCCTGGGTATGACCCTCGACGGATTTTTCGGTTGGGTTCCACACCTTAGGCGGTTGCGGCAAACATCTCGCCGCACCCTCTCCCTTTTGGGTCATCTGTCCCACACGACCTGGGGGGCGGACAGGCGTACTCTGCTGCGCCTGTACACCTCCCTGGTGCAATCCCGTGTCGACTACGGCTGTGTGGTCTACAGTTCCGCCGCCTCTCCGGCACTCCGTATGCTGGATCCTCTTCTCCACCGTGGCCTTCGCCTGGCGTCGGGTGCCTTCCGCTCGTCCCCTGTCGCTAGTCTTCAGGTGGACTGTGGACACCCCCCCCTGCCCCTTCGCCGGGGCCTTCTCATGGCGAAGTGTTACCTTCGCATCTGCCGCCTCCCGAAGTCCCTACTCTTCTCCGCGATCTCCCAGGCGCTACCCCGGCCTGACACGTGGCATTTCGCTGCCTCTCTGGCCGAGATTTTCTCGTCCCTGGGGATCCCCCACCCTCTATTCTGCCGTTCTCCTTCGATCTGTCGCCCCCTTGGCGGACCACCCCTATCTGCCGTTGCCAGGCGCTCCGTGGCCTGCGTAAGGAGTCTCTTCCTGCCGTCCTCCGTCTTCTTTTCTGGCCCATCTTCCCGTCCATTCGGACGACGTTCCCGTCTACACCGACGGCTCGCGCTCCCCTGCAGGTGTCGCGGCCGCCGTCTTCTCTCCGTCATTGTCACCTACCTCCGGGGTATCCCCTGCCGGTTCAGGCCTCCATCTTTTCCGCGGAGCTCTTTGCCCTTCTGGAAGCCCTCCGTCTGGTATCGGGTTGTTCGCGGTCCTCCTGTACCATTTTTTCGGACTCGCTGAGCGCCCTGATTCCCCGGACCCCCTCGTACGCCTTATTCAACAGGAGTACCATGTCCTGCACACCATTCACCGGATCCGGGTCACCTTCTGCTGGGTTCCCGCCCATGTTGGTGTTTCCGGTAATGAGGCGGCGGACCGCTTAGCCCGGTCCGCCGCCTCGCTGCCTCCCCTCCCCCGCCCGCTCCCCTTCTCAGACTATGTGCAGGTCTTTCGTTCCTTTTACGATCGCATGTGGCAACAGTCCTGGGACGATGCCACCGGAAATAAACTCTGGTCCATCCGCCCCCGTCTGTCATATTGGGTGTCCTCTTTCCACCGCTCCAGACACAAAGAGGTCGTCCTTGCGCGGCTTCGCATCGGCCATACGCGCCTCACGCACGGCTATCTTATGTTCCGGCAGGAGGCTCCTCGTTGCGCCTCCTGCCAGTCGCCCCTCACCGTCTCTCACATCCTTGTGGAATGCCCCACCCTGTCGTCAGTACGTCGTCGCGCTTTTCCGTTCCTTTCTGATTTCCCCCTCCCCGAACGTTTACGCCTTATGCTCGCTGAGAGCCCTCTCTTCTCGCTTGACCGTCTTTTCCTCTTCCTCTCCCAATCTCGCATCCTATCTGAGCTTTAGGTGACTTCTCACCTGTAGTCCGCTGTTCTCCCTTTTCTAGTGCCTTTTCTCCGTCTCCGTTTCTCTTTCTCGTATTCCGCCTCGCCATGATATCCGCTACCATATAGCGGGAAATGGCGGTAAACGCCCCAATACAAAAAAAAAAATATATATATATATATATTTCAACTGCAAAGAACACGCAGTATAATTAACGTAAAGAACGACGCTTGTATAGGAGAACATTCCGCGCAAGATGAGGAGGGAGAACGAACAAATGAAAAAATGAGGTAACCACCCGGGAATCGAACCCGGGATCTTCCGATTGCCGGTCAGATATGATAACCACTACACCATGGGCCTCACTCGATCAGAAGTCGTAATCCTCCTACATACGCGCAGAAACCAATGCCCCGAGGGGGGCACCTCCCGCATGCCGCACCTATATATACATTTCAACTGCAAAGAACACGCAGTATAATTAACGTGAAGAACGACGCTTGTATAGAACAACATTCCGCGCAAGATGAGGAGGGAGAACGAACAAATGAAAAAAATGAGGTAACCACCCGGGAATCGAACCCGGGATCTTCCGATTGCCGGTCAGATATGATAACCACTACACCATGGGCCTCACTCGATCAGAAGTCGTAATCCTCCTACATACGCGCATGTAGGAGGATTACGACTTCTGATCGAGTGAGACCATGGTGTAGTGGTTATCATATCTGACCGGCAATCGGAAGATCCCGGGTTCGATTCCCGGGTGGTTACCTCATTTTTTTCATTTGTTCGTTCTCCCTCCTCATATTGCGCGGAATGTTGTTCTATACAAGTGTCGTTCTTCACGTTAATTATACTGCGTGTTCTTTGCAGTTGAAATGTATATATAGGTGCGGCATGCGGGAGGTGCCCCCCTCGGGGCATTGGTTTCTGCGCGTATGTAGGAGGATTACGACTTCTGATCGAGTGAGGACCATGGTGTAGTGGTTATCATATCTGACCGGCAATCGGAAGATCCCGGGTTCGATTCCCGGGTGGTTACCTCATTTTTTCATTTGTTCGTTCTCCCTCCTCATCTTGGGCCGAATGTTCTCCTATACAAGCGTCGTTCTTTACTATATATATATATATATAATTATTGGACACGATTGATTTCTCAATAACAATGAAAATCAAGTCATGTAAATATTCACGAGCTTATTGTTTATATTACAAATTGAATTATATAATTGATTAATAAACGCAGTTCAATTACATATTTATACATAACATGCTTATCGGACGGTTCAAACCAGTGGTCACTTCAAATCATGAGTGCTATATTCTGAACCGTCCGCTAGATTTCGCGCATGTGCAGAAGTGCTCGGCGGACAGTTCAAACTGTGACACCGGTATCAGTAAAACAATTGTTCAAATACCGGTATTAAAAATTGTTGGTATTATTTCATCCCTAATACACACACACTTCGGTTTAGCTTCCGCCAAAATTGTTCATTCCATTTAACGTGGAATCCGAACCACACCCCACCAGCAGCCCAGCGTCTTAACCACTAGGTGACCCAGGGTACCCATATCTACCAACCAATTTTTTTTATCATGTGGAAGGATGAACAGCTGGGTTTTGCTGCGCGCCACCTCTCGATCCCGGGGTCGATGGATTCGTAGTCAGCAACGCTAACCACTACACCACCGAGGCGCATTATATACATGGGCGTCGATTGCGGGGGGGACGCAGTGGACATGTCCCCCCCCCCTTACTTTCGTGGATGAATTGCTATAAATGTTAACTATTAATGGCACCTAATAAGACGTTATATGTCGTATTATATGCAAATGTAACAGCAATATTATAAATTGTCATGAACAGTGTATATTTATCATGGAATTTAGCAGTTAATTTGCATTTTCATAATTGCACGTAGCATTTGTGTGTTCTTGGTAGAAATGATGATAATTTGGGATGGCGAAATTTGTCTACACGCAACAGCTACTCGGAGTATTGTTTGATTAGCTGTTTGAAGGCGAAGTGTCCCCCCCCAACTATTTTAAAGCAATCGACGCCCCTGAATTTATATATATACTGTATTTATATATATACTGTATTTTGAAATAATAGTGACAAGATTTGCCACTTTAAACCTAGCATAAAAGTTTAAATTATAAGTTTTTTGTCAAGTTCACTGATACTGTAAAAGAAAGACGTTGCCTTTTATAAGCCAACAGAAGGTGAAGACGAACTGTCCGCCAGGTTTTGTCGTTGTAAGTTGTGTTCCAACTATATTCTTGGTTTGACAACTTTTGAAAGGTTATGCAATGCAAAGGCGTAGATTATTTTGAAGAATTGAAGGTGCCTTTTTCATTTTAATTCGTTTGTCGAATATGTTTTTGAGTGTGTATATGTTAACATTTTGTTAACATCGGCTCTCCCGTCTTAGCGGTTTTTCAGTAGAGTGAAGAAGGTTAAACAATCCCTAATCCAGTAGAATGACTGTAACTAGTATATTTACTGTTAGGCTGTTAATTTAAAGAGCAAAACAATTTTAATTTTTAAATATTTCCTGATTTTAACAGGAAATTACTTCTAAAAACTATGGCTGCATCTTGCGCAATTAAGATTTTAAAAGTAATATTTCAGTCGTGAACTTAATTGTTAATTTTGGGCATATCTAATTTTAGTATGCAGTGATAATTTCAATTTGCGCAGTGATAATTTCAATTTGCGCAGTGATACATTAGATTCTATATCCGATATAGAACCTGTTTTATCACTGCACAGATTTTCAATTTATCACCGCACAAATTTAAATTATTACTGCGCAAATTGGTTATCGCAGCACACTAAAATTAGGTATGATTTAGGGAGTGCATTACAAAATGAATCGTTAACGTAACACATTCAGTGAAGAAAAGGCCTCCGCAGAGCCCTTTTCCTGACGAGTGTAACTCGCTTCCATATTAGGCATTGCGTCTTATTCTACCCGCAACAAAAAAAAAAAGTCTCAAAACGACAATATGAACAATTGTTTTAGTTCTAATGTATTACTTTCGTAAATTTAATTTAAAATAAATTTTACTAAGAGACCGGACTTACGGGACACCCTGTATATATTTTAGTAGTAGTAGTACGTGTCGGTACTATTTTCTTCTTTGAATTTTACTCTACATACTTTATTGAAGGTGTACCTTCCGCGCTTTAATATTTTTTTAGGTCTTTAACAATTATATATTAATAAAATAAATGAGGACTGTTTTTATTTACCAACCGACTGAAATGATAACTTCATTTTATTTTAATTGCGGAGCATTTGTACAAAAGTTTCATTCAAATTGAAGTTGATCGTTTTGTGGTTACCCCATTTCACCTCGCTCTCTTCCTTCTCGCTTTTGAATGTAGCAATTTGAAATTTGGTCCTGACCATTAAAAAGAAAAAAAATCTATTGTTCGACTTTTCCCAAACAAAGCTTCCGTTTACGGTATTGGCCATTGGTTTGAACTTGATTTTTTCAAAAAGTGTGGTCATTCCCTTTACCCCCGTCACCCCCAACTGGTACGACGAATTTTCATGGAAAAACCCTTTTCGGAAAGTTCAATGAATTTGGTTATCATCTCGCGAGTTTGAAGAAATTCTAGCCCCACTTTATATTTGGACGTCTTTCTGAATTTGTGGAATTTTTATTTTTATTTTTTTGAAGAAAATTGAAATAGTTTTAATTTTAAATTTTTGTAGATAGGATTTTTCTATAAATTTGTACATGTGCATATTGAAAATATTCTGAGTTTCAATACAATCTAATCATTACTAGTTCTATATATTTTGTATATTTTGGAAGTGGTATGGAAGCAGTTGTTTTGACACATTCGGTGGTGGTGTGGTTAGCGTCGCTGACTACGAATCCATCGGCCCCGAGTTCGAGACCCGACGGCAGCCGGCGCGCAGCAAAACCCAGCTGTTCATCCTGCCACACAAAGAAAGTGGTTGGTAGATAAATGGGTGCCCTAGGTGGCCAAGTGGTTAAGACGCTGGGCTGCTGGTGGGGCGTGGTTCGGATTCCACGTTAAACTGTAGGTCTAAGGTGGAGTGAAAAGCTTGACCTTCGTCAGAATGAACAATTCGGGCGGAAGCTAACCAAAGGTTATATATATATATATATATATATCGTCAAATGGGAAAATTGGGATAATGCGAAATAATTGGAGTACTCAAAAAAAATATATGAATAAGTAATTTTAACATTGTAAATTAATCCTTTATACAATATAGTCAAATATTGTAAAAAGGTTATTTTACAATGCTAAACTTACTTAATAATATTATTATTTATTATTATTTATTATTATTTATTATTATTTATTATTATTATTGTATCCCAATTACCCCAGCATTATCCCAATTCTCCCATTTCTATATATATATATATATATATATATATAATGTTAAACACAGACCGTGCATGGCACAAGGAACTCTTCTGGGAAAATTAAATCCACTGTAGTCCGAATAAGTAATGGTAAATGACAAATACCATAGTTTTTTTCCTTTTTCATGATTTTAGCCCGACGTGGGCAACGGGTCTCTCGCAAAGAGATCCCATAAATATAGCTTCCCTCACCAGCTATCTGCAAAGCAGACAGGATCCAGCTTTGGGACGTGGATCTAGGGTTTAAAGCAAACCTAGATCCCTACACTCAGAACCTCTATATAAGTAAAAGACTCGTTGCATTCACGTCGTGTTGAATAAATCAAAGAAAAAGGGGGTAACTATTGTATTTTTAGCCAAAAAACACCAAAACTTAAACCTCAACCGGGACATTGAGCGTCCACTTTTCAAGGCACGAAACACGTCCGTTTAGTATACACAAACTCAGAATGGTTCCCTGAGAACAATATATGTTAAACACAGACCGTGCATGGCACAAGGAACTCTTCTGGGAAAATTAAATCCACTATAGTCCGAATAAGTAATGGTAAATGACAAATACCATAGTTTTTTTCCTTTTTCATGATTTTAGCCCGACGTGGGCAACGGGTCTCTCGCAAAGAGATTCCATAAATATAGCTTCCCTCACCAGCTATCTGCAAAGTGTAGGGATCTAGGTTTGCTTTAAACCCTAGATCCACGTCCCAAAGCTGGATCCTGTCTGCTTTGCAGATAGCTGGTGAGGGAAGCTATATTTATGGGATCTCTTTGCGAGAGACCCGTTGCCCACGTCGGGCTAAAATCATGAAAAAGGAAAAAAACTATGGTATTTGTCATTTACCATTACTTATTCGGACTATAGTGGATTTAATTTTCCCAGAAGAGTTCCTTGTGCCATGCACGGTCTGTGTTTAACATATATTGTTCTCAGGGAACCATTCTGAGTTTGTGTATACTAAACGGACGTGTTTCGTGCCTTGAAAAGTGGACGCTCAATGTCCCGGTTGAGGTTTAAGTTTTGGTTTTTTTTGGCTAAAAATACAATAGTTACCCCCTTTTTCTTTGATTTATTCAACACGACGTGAATGCAACGAGTCTTTTACTTATATAGAGGTTCTGAGTGTAGGGATCTAGGTTTGCTTTAAACCCTAGATCCACGTCCCAAAGCTGGATCCTGTCTGCTTTGCAGATAGCTGGTGAGGGAAGCTATATTTATGGGATCTCTTTGCGAGAGACCCGTTGCCCACGTCGGGCTAAAATCATGAAAAAGGAAAAAAACTATGGTATTTGTCATTTACCATTACTTATTCGGACTACAGTGGATTTAATTTTCCCAGAAGAGTTCCTTGTGCCATGCACGGTCTGTGTTTAACATATATTGTTCTCAGGGAACCATTCTGAGTTTGTGTATATATATATATATATATATATATATATATATATATATATATATATATATATGGTGTCCATAAATGATTACCCTGATTAAAGCATGCTATAACTTTTAAATAAAAACACTTATTCAAACACAGTTTTAATCATAAGTAGATAAACATACAAAGTTTTGATACATAGTTAATGAACTTAATAAGCTTCCACATGTGCACCCCTAGTGGCACGTAAAATGTCTAAACGGTATTCACACTCGCGCCACACATTTCCCAACATTTGTGGGTTAACTGTTGCAATTGCATCCGTAATGCGTTCTCGCAATGTCCTGATATCTGGAACAACTGTTGCATAAACCAAATCTTTAACATGCCCCGGAGAAAGAAATCCAGCTGGATAATGTCTGGTGATCTTGGGGGCCATGGGATTGGCCCGTCCCTGCCAATCCATCGATTTGGAAATGTTGCGTCGAGAGTTTCACGAACAACATGCGCCCAATGAGGGGGTGCCCCATCTTGTTGAAAGATGACAGTTGGCTGCCTGTCCTGCAGCTGCGGGATGGCGTCATTGGTGAGCATATCCAGGTACACAGTTGCGGAAACAGTGTTCTCAACGTTTCCAGTTTCCAAGAATTTTTTCATCCACGACTTAATTAACTTCACATCAGGTGGATTCTTTCCATACTTTGTTCTGAACCTTCGCTGAACACTGACAGGAGATTTTGTTTCTGCAAGCCACACAACACATTGTGCCTTCTCTGTCACAGACGCCATCTTAACTGAACAGCTACTACAGCGCTCCTAGCGGCGAATGCGGTAGACGAAACACACCAGCACAGAAACTCTATGCGTGTACGAGATCACCTGTAAAAAGAAAACGGATGTAAGATTCGTCATTAAAACGAGAGCATACTGTTTTCAGGGTAAACATTTATGGACACCCTGTGTATATATAATGTGTGTGTGTGTGTATTTATTATATATATAAATAATTTTTTTTTTAAATGTTTTTTTTTTTTGAGAGGAGGGTGCACAAGATTGACCTTCGTGAAATGAGTGGTAATCATCGCACGGAACATTTGAAAGGTTGAAAGGAAAGTGTTGTATGTGAGTGTGTGACTTTTAGAGAATAAGAGACTTTTCCACTCAATTTACTTTGAAAATTTCTTGACAGAATTCAATTAAAAAAAAAAAAAAAAAAAAAAAAAAGAATTTTTATTGACTTTTTATTCCTGACGGAAGTATTAAGTATTTATTTTAAATCTGTGCACATTCCTTTTGAAATAATTTTAAACTCTTCTAAGGTACGAACTTACGAAGTGTATATAAATGTTAAAAATTGGTTTTGAGGCGGGGAAAAAGTGATCCTATGAACACTCAAACTTACTTCGGGAATCGAAAGTTGAAAGAGAATTAAGTTCTCGAAATGCCCTCTTCACACGTTCGTTAAACATTAGCGATAACGTTGAGGGTGGAAACCCTTTTGAAGGGTCCATTGCTAGTGTTACAAATCGAATTTATTTTTATTTATTTTATTTATTTTTTTTTTACCCAATTAATAAAGGCTTTATAGGAGGCATTAGGTAGTTACAAAACTTCAATTATACTGTTCAACAAATTTTTTTTCTCAATTAAGTTTTCCTTTGTATTTTTTCATCTCTGATTATGAAATTTTGCTCTGTCAGGTTTTCGAGAAATTTGGGATTCAAATTTTGACCAAATTTGTATATAGATGATAAATTGAACAAATTATTAAAACTGCATCTACCCCAAAGCTGAGAGTATTCCAGCAGAAAATATTTTAGCTAATGTTGTTGTTGTTGTTTAGCCGATCAGCCCATCAGCCCACCCTGATCGAGCAAGCCGGCTGCACGCAGGTAACCGATCGCCCTCTTCGGAGTGGACCAGAGGTTCAGCGCACTAGTGATGTTGTGTTCGTTGTTGTGCTAGAGCGGTACAGTCTGTCATAATGTGTTCAATTGTTTGTGGTGTGTCCTGGCACAGGTCGCAGGTGTCGTCTATGGAGTTGTCTAGTCTGTGTTTATATGTTAGTAAGTTGGGGTGATGTCCACATCGGAATCGTGCTAAGTTAACTCGATCCGATCTGCTCAGGCTGATCTCTGACATGTTAATGGGTGGCGGCTTCGCACCTAGGACCGCATTCGGACCGAGTCATGTCAGTGCTTTGTGGGTTAGGTGTGTGTGTATGTGTTTTCTGTACTGTGTGATGTCTGTGGGGCGTGGTATGGAATGGAGTATTTGGTTATAATGTGTCTCTGGTGTTACCTTAATGGTGCGAGGTGTCGGTGCGTGATTGTACATGTAGTGGCAAGGGTGTTGTGGGTTAGTTGTCGCTACTGCCATGAATTGTGTTCCCCTCATGTCTAAATGTTCCCTAACTTTCAGTATTTTTGTTTCTGTGTGCAGGTGTTCTATTGGTGGTGTTTGAGTGCATCCTGTAATGATACGAAGTGCGTTGTTTTGTATTGTCTGTAATGTGTTTGTGTGTGTTTGAGATAATTGGTGCCCAGCATGGGCTAGCATAGTCCATAACTGAGCAAATATATGTTTGTATATGAGTGATGTTGTTTCCTGCTGGTGTCCAAAGTTTGTGCCTGTTAGTACCCTAAGTGTGTTAAGTCTTGACGTACATTTGTTTTTAATATCCTGAATGTGGTTTGCAAAAGATAATGATGTGTTGTATGTGACCCCAAGTATTTTGGTCCTGTGATTGTGTGGAATGTTTGTTGTTTAGTGTAAGCTGTGGAATTACCTGGTGGTCTTTTGTGTTGCTTGTAAGCAAGGTGATGGTTGATTTTGTGGGCGCTACTTTGAGTCTATTGTGTGTGAGCCAGTCTTGTATACTGTTTATGTATGTTCGTAGGTTATTTGTAGCGGTGTCGATGTTGTTGTGGGTGGATGTTAGAGTGATGTCATCTGCATATGATAAGGTAAGCTTGTTATTTATGGGTGTTGGAATGTCATGCATGTATAAGTTGAAGAGTGTTGGTGAGAGAACAGAGCCTTGAGGGACCCCGTTCGGAAAAAGCTTGTTTTTGGATGACTTGCCATTAAATGTGACATGTGAGTATCTTCCTGAAAGATAGTTGCTCAGCCACCTTTTGGTGTTATTGTGCAGGCTTGTGTTGAGTATTTTGTTTGAGAGGGAAGCGTGGGATAGCATCAAATGCTTTACTAATGTCTATTGTTGCTAATAGTGTACGTTGAGCTGGTCGTCTGGAGTTGATGCCATCCATGATGTGCTGCGTGAGGTTAGTGAGTAATGTCGTGGTTGAGCGGTGAGGTCTGAATCCATGTTGAGTAGGCGATAGTGGAATGTGTGGGTTGGTGATATGTAAGATTAGTCTTTCTGTTACTTTGAAAGGTGTGCATAGTAAAGTAATGGGTCTATAGGAAGCTGGTTGTGTTGGATTTTTGTTTGGTTTGAGTAGTGTAATAATTTTACCTTGTTTCCATATGTCAGGAATAATAGTGTTGGTATGAATGTGCTGATATTTGAGAGAGCTAGTATTCCTTGTGGGCCCAAGTGTTTAAGGTGTATGTTAGATATGTTGTCTGGTCCAGTAGCCTTCGAATTCTTAATGTTTTTGATGATCTTGGTGGTCTGGTCTGTATTGAAGGGTGTAATGGTTGTGTCGAGTCTGTAGGTTTTCTTGTGTCTGGCTGTTTGTCTGTCTGCATGTTTCTGGTTGTCCCTGTTTGAGTGACTTATCTTTGCGTAGTGATTAACTAGAATGTTAGCTTGTTGTGTGTATGTTGGGATATTATTTTGGCTGCGACAGATAGCCGCGTGAGAGGTGTGAATGCCGCTGTTAGAGTGGGTAATGCCGTTTATAGTCTTGTATAGCCTGGATGTATCTGTGGAGTGGTTTAATGTTGTAATGAATTCCATGAATGTTTCTGTTTGTGTTTCTTTGAGTTTGTTGTTTATTTCTGTGTTGAGCTGTTGTATCTGCTGTTTTATGGCTTCTGTGTGTGGGGTTTGTGTGTTATATTTGAGGTTGTTACGTTGCCTTATGAGGTGGGCTATTTCTCTAGTGTAATTTGGGTTGTATTTCCTAATGTTGCCCTTCGGTATGTATTTGTTTGCATTATTGATGATCTGATTAAATGTCTTGAGTGTTGTATTGATGTTTATGATGGGTGTGCTGTTTAATGTGGTAAATTGTTCCTCAGTCTGTATTTTGAACTGTTCCCAATCAGCTTTCTTGTAATTTCTGTAAGTGTACCTAAGGCTGTTGGGGCAGAGTGTAGAATGTGTTGTAATGATGATGGGCAGGTGGTCTGATGACAGTTGTTTTTCTGTTCTCCATTGTGTATGTGTTGCTAGTGAGGGGGAACAGAACGTTATGTCTGGGGAGGAGTTTGAGTATCCTGCTTGATGTGGTATGTGTGTATGTTCTTCTGTATTGTTAAGAATGAAGAGGCTGTTTAGTTGTGTGGCTATGTTGGCGCCTCTGGTGTTGCTTTGGTTGTGCAGGTACCAACTAGTGTCTTTGGCGTTGGTCTCCTCCTAGATGACATTAGTGAGAGAGGCCAGATTGTGTAACTGTGGATTGTAATTGGCTGGCACCTGAGGTGAACTATCTGGTGGGATGTAAATGTTGATTAGTGTGGTGGTGTGTTTTGCGCGTGTTTTAATGTTAACTGCCTGTATTTCTATCGTGTTATCTGCTTGGATTGTGTTTGTAATGTTTTGGGTAGCATCAGTGTAGCTAATTTGCTTTTACGTACGTAAGTGATGAGTCCACCCCCGTTACCCCCAGTACGATCTTGACGGATCGCCGTGAAGTCAGGGATGGTGGGTGTTTTGTGTGTGCGTTTTAGTTTTGTTTCTTGTATAAGTGCTATGTGAATGTTTTGTTTGTGTACGAATTCCCTAAGCTGCATGATTTTGTTTGAGAGGCTATCTACGTTGTACTGTAATATGTTCATATTATGCTTCTTTGTGTGTCTCATAGTGCTATTGTGTCTGTCTTTGTGTATGGTGACATGTGTAAGTTGTAGTGGGGCCTGGATTAGTCTTAATGTCGCCAGAGAGTAAGAGTAGTTCGGGGAGCACGCAATTGCTCCCTGTAATTGAAAAAATAGCACGCTGAGAATAGGTCCGGCCTCGGGAGCCGATCGGCACTCTGACCGTGCCACGCAACAGGCCGTCGACTGCCAGTCTGGCCAACCGTAGATAGCCCGCTGCACGGAGATTTGAGGAAGTTTGGCCACCAGCGCGTTGATGTTTTGGTTTGACGTCGTCGCCTCTTCGCGTTGACTTGTCCCGCGCTGGAGGATGCAGCCACTGTTAGAAGCTTCCTTGTCAGCTGCTAACACTTTTTTCTGGTTGTTCTAGCTCCCTTATACTACTAATATTTGAAAATCTATGAAATTTAAATCATTTTCAACTTTCCATTGTTTACCTTTAGCTAATGTAGGATGTAATTTCTGCTCCTGGAGTCCAAAACACGCTGGCTGATTACTGCTGGACGGTAATAAGGGGGAAGCCTCGGATGTAACTTACGAAAATAAAGAAAAAACATTTTAAGTAAAAAATCACTTTAATATTGTCCTCGTGTATGATTATTCCATTATATTCGAATGTAAAAAGAGTGGTTTTCTCAAAAACGTGACGTGATACCAAAATTTCGTTCTCATTTTTGTAATTAGCGAGCAAAAATCTATAGGAATCACCAGATTTCATTAGAGAGAGAGAGAAAAAAAAAAGGAAAAGTTCAAATTTGTTGAACATTGTTATTGACACGTATATAACTTTGTGCTATGGGCAGGGTTGGCAAAAACCCAACTGGTTTTTTGCTGGGTAGTTGGGTTTTTGCCAACCCTGGCTTTGGGGCGATCGAAAAGTAACTGCGCACTACGACCATACTGTAAGTTGTCGGGTGGCCACTTATTGCAACGAAGGATTTTGTTTGTGGCAATGCGACTTAACTAGGTAAATAGGTCTCGAGCTTCTTGAAAATCCTAAATTCAAATTTCGATTAGCTTTTGCTCCTCCCAACCCCTCACCCCACACTTTTTTTTTTCTTTTTCTGCCAGTTTGCAAGTTAAACCTCGTCAAGAATGAGGTATAACAATCCAATCCGGAGAAAGTTTCGGTTAAATTTTAGCTGCAAAGTTTCTTGAAGAATTTTCGGGTAACTTCTTGAAGTTTGTCCGTGAAATGTTTTCCAACATTTCTTTCTATTTCGAAGTGATTTTTTTTTGATCTGTTGGAAATGGTTTCCCATTCTCAGGTAAGGTGATTAGTTTAAAACATTCGTCAAAATAATAGGACGTACAGTTTCGGAAAAAGTCCGCCTAGAAATTATCTTAAATACATAAAAATTTGCTAATGATTGGGTTTTTGTTTATCAAATTTTTACTGTCACAAAAAAGAATAAAATGTTAGTAATTTCTATGGTTTTTAAGACTCCTGTAAGCGAAAATTTTCCGGAACCACCTTTAAATAGCACTGATGCCGCGTTGTTCTCTTTCCTCGTTCGGGAGAGCGTATGATGAAATGAATTTACTTCTCTTTCCACTTCGATGACAAATATTTCGTGCGTGACTAATGATTCATAACATTTTAAATGAGAGTCCCATCCGAATATAAGAGTTATTAATAATCGCGTCACGCGGATGGAGCGTTTTTAGTCTGATTGCGAGCCGTTGGCCTTTCATTACTCAAAATTTGTTTGACATGTACGCTGTACCGTAAACAGTGCGTGTACTGTTACACTAATTACAACCATCACCAGAAAACAATTTCCCTTTAGTTGTGTGGGCGCGGTTAGTGTGGTGCCTTTATAAAACCATTCTAAACTTGCGCAAGATCCCATTCCCCTAAACAATTCTTGACCACAGTGGTGCCCAGTTAATATCCCCTTCCCGAGTGCATCTATTGCCATTTATTTTTTTTATATTCATTCCGCCGCACTTTAACGCGTGGCTCCAGCTGTGCCAATGCAGATAGGAATTAGAGTTTGTGTATTTGGCGCACTTCCAACTGGAATGGAAAGCGCAGCCAATAAACCCGCGAACTCCGCTCACGAGTGACGATAGACTCGTGCGAGGACAAATCATTAAATTTTGTTCAAACTCCAAGCAAGCCTAATTCCGCAATGCATCCACTTTAACACCACTGCGGCCTTCCGCCGCAACTGGATTTGTCCTCTGCATTGATAATGACCAGTGTCATGATGAAAGCACGCAATGACACCTGTGGGAAAACGGGCTTGCTTTACAAAAAAGATACCATACCACCTCCCGACCAGTCGAAGCGGTAACAAGTGAGAAAGGAGGTACAATACACGAAAAAAGAGAAGAATAGAGGCGGTGCATTCCCCATCCCATCGTGAGGGGATGGGGAACGTAAGATCCGCTCGTCCCTCCTCCAGTCTTGTATGGTAAAAATTTTGTTTCTTCTAATAATAAACGCGTGCGTTATGTGTATCCAATTTTAATGTCCAGTTGTACCGTCATTCGCCGGTCTTAACGCAGTCATGCTAGAGAACATTTAAAGCACCTTTGCCATTTGTACGTTCTTAAAAGTAATCTTGGAATGGGTTTCAGTATCACTTCGTCATCGACCGGTTGCAGTTTTCAGGATTTGGCATTTCTGCGCGTGGAATAATTTGCTTCGTGAAAGTGATACTGTATTTGGATTGGTGCGGTTGATGATTGCATCGTATAGTAGCTTTTTTAACGCTTATTATACTCCACCAAGTAAAGTTCATCAAAATGAGCAGTTCCTTCAGTTTCTGTACGAGTTGATCGTAATAGTTCATGAACTCGAGTAAGAGTTCACTGGTTCTCAAATTTTTCAGACAAGGGGGACCCTTTTAAAATTTCATCGTACAGTATGTCGCGAACCCTAATATAAATATATAATGCTCATATTCAACCAACCAAAACTTTTTCGTGGACCACTTTGAAAATCACTGCCTAGTCCATCGAGTTAAGATTGTAATTATATATTTATGGTGGTGTCGGAAGAACCCGGGAATGTGCAACTGTAGGCAGTCAAAGCGACGCACAAAGAATCGAAAATGAAGACCAATGCCCGGACCCGTATCTTGCTCCCATTTTAAGAGAACACCAATTTTCGAATTGAGAGAGACGGCGAAATTGAGTCGTCATTTAAATGTCGTAATTAGTTCGTATAGTTAATTAAATTTCAAGTTTCTCTACAATCTTTATATTGAAAAATCTTGTGTGTCGCGATAAAATGTCTTCTGCGAGTTTTGAATTACGTTATTATAACATTCTTCGTGAAAAGTCTTCAAAATTTATCTGTTACGTGGCGTACGTAGCCACGAAACCTTTTGAAACCGGAAAACTCGCGTTGCATTATCCGACTTTCGATGCTATGTATCGTCGTTGGTCGGTGAGTGACTGGTACTTTCGTGTCTCGCTCATGAAACGTACGTATCTGCGAGTGAATGGAACGGGTATGACGGAAGCATTCTTCTTTACAAGTTCATTTCCAACCCTTTCGTTTTATCTCTCTATAACGAACGTGCCATAATTATTGAAGCGCGTGTATACAATAAGGTTATATACATACAGAGAATACATACACGTAGTCACCATATTTGGGTTTCCCAGTTTTGAGTTCATCCGCCATCACCCCTCCTCCCACCCATTCCCCTGTACTGCTTCCACCTCGATCTCGTTCGAACCTTGAGAGGCAACAGGTAGTTTGGGAGTTTCAGTGGCGCCGTCGTAAAACTGTAATTTGATTGTCTTCGTATCGATCGGGATCCGGTTACCGCGCAGTTACAAAATCTGCACATGTTACCGGAGGCACCAGCACGGTCATAAACGATTTTTTTTTCCTTAACTTAACAAAGGGGCGAATATTATGTACCTTTTTTAAAAGAAAATTGAAGGTTTATTCGTGTTAACCCTATTTTGTGATGTAAAGATGCTTTGTACGCCTGTAACCTTTGACTTTAAAATATATATATATATATATATATATAATATATATATAGATATATATATATATATATACAGGGCCGGATCTAGAAGTTGCGAGGCCCTAGGCAGATCTAGAAATTGCGAGGCCCTAGGCCTATATATATGAAAATATGGACTTAATTATCGGTACTATACCAGCAATATTAGAATCCCGCATAGACAGAACTATGCCACCACTTAAAAATTAAACCAAACCAAAATAATCACGCATGGAAATTGTATAAGAAATATAAATAAACCATACAAATAAGTCTAAACTATAATATGAATCAAGATTTGTATCGAAAATATAAGACAATGATTTCTAAGATTTATATAATTTTATAGGTAATGACTTTCCATAGTATACAAACGTTTTTCATGTGTGATATATGAGAGATGTTGACATTTCATTTTTTATAATAGTGAGCGATCGACTTATCAGGCTAAATATTAATGCTTTAATATTTGGTTCAGATGCTCCTTGAATATTACAGCAATGTTTTTCTACTTTTCTTCGAGCTAAACTCTTCAATTAATTGAGAATAATCTAATGAATTTGTTATATCGTTTTCTATTGATAACATAGCTAATGATTGCAATCTCGCTTGAGACATGGTGGAACGCAAATATGTTTTAATAAGTTTGAGACGCGAGAAACTTCTTTCAGCCGAAGCAACAGTAACTGGGATGGTTAATACTATTCGAAGTGCAACATAAACATTAGGATAAATCTCACTTAGTTGTTTTTGCACTATATAAACAAGGGCATTTCCGAGATCTGTTCTCAGGTATAAACCTGCAAAGTACTTTAAGTTCTTCATAGAGTTCTAAATCATTAATATCACTTGAACAGAACGCGCAAAACGGCTTGAGCGAGGCCCCCTTTGGCGCGAGGCCCTAGGCGACCGCCTAGTTCGCCTATAGCTAAATCCGGGCCTGTGTGTGTATATATATATATATATATATATATATATATATATATATATATATATATATATATATTAGGGTGGTTCACAAGCATAGGGAAAATTTAGCATCCGAGATTTCACTTTTGGCTCATTGTTGCTTTTGTTCCTACACTTAGTGTGAATAACTGTGTGAATTATGGTTGGTCTACGGTGTCGTTAAGAGGTCACTCAATCATGCATGCCGTGTCTCACTAATGACTGATTACTATAGTATGACTAAATTTGGCTTCTTTTTTAGGAATGTGTAGAAATGCCGCCGAAGCAATCAAAAACACGGTCTAGCAGTGAGGTGTGGTTACTAGGGAAGGCGGAGTAGTTGTTAACTAGGGCAGGACTCCCTACCAAGCTTCAAGTCCTCCGGAAATTCATGTTCCACCATCTGGAGGAGAGGAAGACAGAATATAACAGTGCGGTGATGACCATTGAGGCTTTGATCCTGTTTTGGACAAAAGCAAACGTTCCAATGACGGATACCAGATACGCTGAGAAGCTCCTGAAACTGTACGAGCAATACAAGGGGCTGAAGAAGAACCGCACAAAGAATTTCCCATCCTACAGAATGAAGGAGGACATATTTCGCGGAGACCTTGACGATGTGTTCGATCTTTCACGTCATGACGCCCTCGAGACCATGATGAATGAGGAGGACAAGAACTTCCTTGTCGCTCGCCTTGATAATCCCACTTCCTCCAGCTTTGGCCCGATTGACAAGAAAATGGCTGACCAACAAACGAGGAAGAGGATTCGGTGTGAGGCGGAGATGAACCGAGAGGAGAAGGCCAAGCGCGAGGCGGATGCGAGATGGTCCCAGGGAGAACTGGAGGCTTCTAGTTCAAGCACATCTGAATCATCAGATTCAGATACTGTAGTTTTTAAGGAGTCAGCACGAAAACGTTCCACTCCTAAGCGATTGAAGTCTGTGATCACGCCTGATATTTCCTTAGCCTTGGATCGCCACAACATCAGTGACAGGAAAGGAATGGCAGTGGTCGCAGCAACTATTAAATCGCTGGGGCACAACTTGGACGAAGTGTCAATCTCACGCAGCACCATTCGTCGCGTGAGACAATGTACACGTGAAGCGGTGTGCCGCGAAGATCAGGCCACTTTCAAGACCCATGAGCCCCTTCTCTTGCACTGGGATAGTAAGCTGCTTACAGATATCTCCCATGGGTTAGAGGTGGTGGACCGTGTGGCTGTGCTTGTAACGGGGAAGAGAAACTCCTTGGAGTTCCAATGGTAGCTGCTGCAACTGGAGCATCTCAGGCTCAGGCGTGCCTGAAGCTTGTGGACGACTGGTCTTTGAGGGGCAACGTTCGAGGTCTTGTTTTTGATACAACTGCGTCCAACACGGGACTTCATGCTGGAGCTTGTACTCTCATTGAAAAGGAGTTTGGTATTGATCTGGTGTGGATCGCTTGCTGACACCACGTGGTAGAAGTCGTCCTTGCTGCGGCCTTCGGTGCTTGTTTCGGAACATCCAGTGGATCTGGATCTGAAATTGGCCTATTCAAGCAGCACTGGGTTTTCATTGATCGCAGCAAGTTCGAGAGTGCACCCGACAGCCTGTTCATTGAAACAGCAGAGCAGAGGAAGGAATGGTCTCCTACTACAAGGAGGCTGTCAAGAAGAAGAGCCAGCGGGACGACTATGATGAACTGATGCTTCTCTGCCTCTTTTTCTTGGGAGAGAAGCTTGACGGCCCTGTGAGAATTCGAAGCCCTGGAGCCATGCACCATGCGCGATGGATGGCCAAGGCCATTTACACGCTCAAGGTGTTCCTATTCAGAGATCAATTCACCTTGCTTCAGACTGAGAAACGGAACATCGAGGAACTAAGCCTGTTTATCACGCTCCTTTACGGCCGCTACTGGAACGAGGCCAGTGTTGCATACATGGCTCCATTGAATGACCTCACTTTCTTGCGCCAGCTGAAAGCTCACCCAGGAAAGACGAACGACGCGGCATTTGCCGCGATGAAGCGCCATTTGTGGTTCATTTCTGAGCACTTAATCCCCTTGGCACTCTTTGATCCTCGAGTTCACGCGTCCACGAAGGAGAGGATTGCCCACAACATCGTAGCTGTTCCCGAAAAAAGAAAAGGACTCAAGCGCGTGGACGGAAAAACGTTCTCCTCGAGCAATCCCTTGGAATTCTATGCCACCAAACGTTCAGCAATCTTCTTCAACCTCGTCATGCAGCACGGAAGTGAACAGGCGCAATCATTCCTGTCCAAGACACCAAATGATTGGAACACAGATCCAGCTTACCAAGGAATGAAGGAACGTGTAGAGAAGATGACAGTGGTTAACGATTGCGCAGAAAGAGTTGCGCTCATTAAGGCTTTCAACAGCACAATCACGAAGGATGAAGCGCAAAAGCAGTACCTTCTCCGCGCAGTCGCTCAGCACCGCAAGGAATTCAAAGAGCCGACTAAAACTGGTCTCAAGAAGACCTAAAGATCTTCAACTGTGTGCATTATTTGTTCCGCTGTTATAATTTCTTTATTATATATATATATATATATTATATATATAATTGTCAAGTCATTCAAATTTTCATTTTGAGCGAGTGCGTAAGAAGGTCCTAGAGCAAAGATAATTGGCACGTTTATTCTTGTGGGGGAATAGAATAAGGGCAGATGTGACCGAATTTAAAATTCCAAAAAACGCTGTTGTGGACCACCCTAATATATATATATATATATATATATATATATATATATATATATAGGGCGTCCCAAAAAAATGTATACACACTTTAAATAATTATAAAGGCAGTGTTTATTAAAATACATTTCATTTTCAAAATGTAATAGAATCTACAGACATTATTTAATTGTTTTGTCAACGCCTGTTTTCAAACTGACGTCCGTTCTGGTCCAGGCACTGCTGATAACGCGAAGCAATGGAATCGCAAACATCACGAAACATTTCGTTTGGTATTTGTGTGCATTCTCGTTCAATGGCTGCTCTCAATTCAGCGACTGTTGCAGGTTTTATAGCGTAGACTTTGTCTTTTAAGTATCCCCATAAAAAAAAGTCTAGTGGTGTGAGGTCTGGTGAACGCGGAGGGTATTCTACGAAACCCCTTCGTCCAATCCACATCCACATCGTGCCAAGTACCACTCGCAATACTCCACTCTTCGGTCCGGATCATCTTCATTAATAGCATGGACTAATCTTGGAATGTAACTTTTCCATTGACCGCGCTTCAAAATGCGTTGGACAGACGATTCTGAGATTCCTACCTCACGACTCGCTTGCCGCACAGATTTTCTTGGACTTTGGTGATACGTTTCCAGTACTCTTTCTTGCTTTGTGGGGCTTGTCGATGTCCGTGGTCTTCCGGAACGCTTCTTGTGGACATTCTGAACAGTTCCATCGGCTTCAAACTTATCTCTAATTCGAGTGATGGTAAGTCGCGTTGGTGGATCTGTTTGAAACTCCCTCCTAAACTGTCTTTGCACTTCAACTGCGTTTTGACACTTCCAGTAGCATTTTAGAATGAATTTCCTTTGTTCAAAACTTAGTCTGACTGCCATTATTAATTCTAATGGGTTTAACTTAGAAAGAAACATCAATGGAGCTATCAGCTGTTAAAGTGTGTGTACATTTTTTTGGGACGCCCTGTATATATATATATATATATATATATATATATATATATATATATATATATATATATATATATAGTGGTTAGCGTCGCTGACTACGAATCCATCGTCCCCGGGTTCGAGACCCGACGGCAGCCGGCGCGCAGCAAAACCCAGCTGTTCATCCTTCCACACAATAAAGAAAGTGGTTGGTAGGTAAATGGGTATCCTAGGTGGCCTAGTGGTTAAAACGCTGGGCTGCTGATGGGGCGTGGTTCGGATTCCACGTTAAACTGTAGGTCTAAGGTGGAGTGAAAAGCTTGACCTCCGTCAGAATGAACAATTCGGGCGGAAGCTAACCAAAGGTCACGCACACGCGCGCACACGCACACAGTAATGTGCAAAAGTCAGAGAGCACTGTCGATCTGATAACTATTAGATAATCTGTTGTATGAAAATTGGTTTTGATACTAAAATACATATTAACTAGAACCTCTGGTTCATATTAACGTATAACTAAGTTATTACTTAAGTGTATAAAGTTGTATAAGCTGGATGACCCTCTAGTCTGTATAAATTGGACTTGAGGGTTGATTCATTATATTACTTATAACGCGTGTGTTTAAAGATCTAGCGAACTATTATGGTACTGATGGATCTGCAGTAAATGCTCCTAAGCTATTGTTATATCAATATTTACAATTAAAAGTATTGACATAGTCACTTAAATTCTGCAAAACAAATTTATCCAAAACGTTTCTCATAATCCTAATTCATACTGTTTTTTTCTTTCACAGGCTTAAGAAATGACAAAAAGTACAATTTCTGATGAGATTAGATATAAAATAATACATTTGCATGGTGAGGGACTGAGTCAAAGAAAAATAAGTGAATCTACAGGCGTTTCCAAAACTGGTGTACAAAAAATCTTGGCTCGTCACAGATCAAATGGGACCCTAGCTGATCGTCCTAGATCAGGGAGGCCCTCTAAGCTTTCTCCATCTGATCTACAATATCTAAAGATTACTTCCCTTCGAGACAGACGCAAATCCAGCACTTCACTTGCAGCAGTTCTCGAAAAAACAATAGGTGTCTCAGTTGATCCCTTTACTGTATGAAGGAAACTTAACTCAGTAGGTCTTAAAAGACGTGTTGCAGCAAAAAAGCCACTTTTAAGGAATGGAAATAAAGAGAAGAAAATGTGCTTTGGAACACAAGTGTTGGACATCTGAGACCTACTGAATTAAGCTTCCTTCGTACAGTAGAAGGATCAACTGAGACACCTGTTGTTTTTTCGAGATCCGCTGCAAGTGAAGTGCTGGATTTGTGTCTGTCTCGAAGGGAAGTAATCTTTAGATATTGTAGATCAGATGGAGAAAGCTTAGAGGGCCTCCCTGATCTAAGACGATCAGTTGGGGTCCCATTTGATCTGTGACGAGCCAAGATTTTTTGTACACCAGTTTTGGAAACGCCTGTAGATTCACTTATTTTTCTTTGACTCAGTCCCTCACCATGCAAATGTATTATTTTATATCTAATCTCATCAGAAATTGTACTTTGTCATTTCTTTAGCCTGTGAAAGAAAAAAAGTATGAATTAGGATTATAATGAGAAACGTTTTGGATAAATTTGTTTTGCAGAATTTAAGTGAATATGTCAATACTTTTAATTGTAAATATTGATATAACAATAGCTTAGGAGCATTTACTGCAGATCCATTAGTAATAGTTCGCTAGATCTTTAAGCACATGCGTTATAAGTAATATAATGAATCAACCCTCAAGTACAATTTATACAGACTAAAGGGTCATCCAGCTTATACAACTTTATACACTTTAATAACTTAGTTATATGTTAATATGAACCAGAGGTCCTAGTTAATATGTATTTTAGTATCAAAACCAATTTTCATACAACAGATTATCTAATAGTTATCAGATCGACAGTGGTCTCTGACTTTTGCACAGTACTGTATATATATATATATATATATATATATATATATATATATATATATATATATATATATATATACACACATATACAGGGTGATTCAAAAGTCTCCATACATAGGCAAAATGGTCACTTTATTATGCAATCACTTGTAAGTCACAAAATATGCTCTATGTGGGCACCATTACACTGAATGCACATACGGATGCGTTCCTCCCAGTCATGGTAAACGCGCGTTAACACGTCTGGTGTTATGCGTGCACACGCATCACGAATGCGTTCCTTTAGGTGGTACACCATGGCCTTCAAGTGCCTCCACAAGTAAGAATCAAGGGGGGTGAGGTATGGGGACCTCGGAGACCACTCCACGGGACCACGGCGGCCAATCCAGTGACCCGGAAACTGCTGATCCAGCAACTGGCGCACGCAGATACCGTAATGGGGTGGCGCCCCGTCTTGCTGAATGTACGCTGGAAATCCCCCGTCCTCGTTCAGCAGGGACGGCATGACTGTGTCTTGCAGCATGTTTAGATACATTTCGGCATTCAGATTGGTGTCAATGAAAAAAGGGCCAACAATTGTGTTGCCCCATATCCCGCACCACACCATCACTTTTCCAGCGCCTTGCGTCTTTGAGGGACTCATCCAGTGCGGGTTGTCATCACTCCAATAACGTACGTTTTGACGATTAACCTCTCCATGAACATAAAAGTTGACTCATCTGAAAACAGGATGCCAGCCGAGAACTCCGTGTCTTCGTCCACTTTTGTTCTTGCCCATTCACAGAATTCCAGCCGCCTGTCCGGGTCGTCTTCGCTAAGATACTGCAACATTTGCATTTTGTATGGATGCCATCTGCGCTCTTTCATAATGCGGACGATACTCCTTTGGCTGACACCGCATTCTGCAGACATCCATAGAGTGCTTTTTGGGGGGGACACTGCGAACGCTGCCAGCACCATGGTCGCTGTGCCTTCATCGGTGGCTGTTCGTGGACGGTCACTTCTCGGTTGGTCTGCAGCACTTCGTCTTCTTGAACTTCTCAATGAGTTTGGCAACGGTGTCGTGTGCATGACTCCAGATTTGAAAAAATTTACTGGAGCACAGCTCTGAATTTACTTTTTTTTCCCTTACACCACTAGATAGGTTAATGATAGTAAACTCTTGAATTGACGACATACCAATTACAAATTGTTTTAGCTAAACATAATAATACAATAATGTACAGTTTATTTATTCATTGCAGCAGCAACAGTGGACGATGTTAGACCTTGCATGTAGGCATTTGTTGTGAATTTACCGCCATGTATGCTTGGCCACTGATCAATGGCTTTCTGTGTGATCATTACAGCAGATCTAGTGCCTGGAGCTGGACCCTCCTTCACAATTCTGCACAGCTTAGTCAAATGAGATGGCTTAATGGATCCTTTGTGTTCAACAATGTAACCAAGAATGGAGAATGTCCCTTCAGCTGGTGCTACACTCCAGGCAGTTGATCCATCTTTATCAAAATGCTTTAATCTCTCTGTGATTCCTTTCCACAGCTGTTCTATATATTCTGTCAGCCAATTTATCACTGAGTCTTTTGTAAAACTACTTTCAGATCTGGTTCTGGATGGTCTAGCAACTTCAGCAACCTGGTAGTAATCAGAACGTTTCTTGATGTATTTGTAAACTTCATTTAGGATGTAATCCTCAGCTGTTAGTTCCTTTTGCTGCCCTGTGGTATCGTGCTTAAATTCAGAAACTACATCATTTGCATTTCCTCCATTAGCTAATTTGGAAATTGTTTCCATCACTCTTAACATAACAGTTTTCCCTCCTTTATAAAATATATTTTCTACAAATTCTGCACTAACTGTGGTTTTTTGAGCTACTTGCAACATAATCTTTGTTACGTAGGAAATCAATACATAGAACTTGGCACTAATTTCTTTCTCTTGTGGATGATCAAAAAAAACACAATTTTCCACAAATCTGTCAAATTGATCAAATTCGTAATTAACCATGCGAGTATCAGATTTGAGTTTTGGTCTCTTAAAACCAATGATATTGTCAAGAACCATATTGGTATAGTCAAGGCCTGATCTCAGATTTGAAGAGTGATTCTGAATAAAGTCTAAAAGCTCACTTAGTTTACAAATTTTCTTCAATGCATCAACGTGGGCTCTGTTCACAAGATGCATTAAGTCCCATCGAAATTTGAAATTTTCTCCAAACAACTTTTTCATTTCGTTTTTAAATGGCTCGTTGTCCTTACAAAAAGCCCCATCTCCAACCATTCCAGATACCTTGGATTTAATTGCTTCTTCAGATAGTTTCAAGTGATTAGGAGACTTCAACACATCAAAAATTTCATTGGCCAAATAAACTCCTGATTTGCTGCGTACTAAATTTATCCCAGCAAGTTTTACACTCTTATCTTCTTCACTCATAACTAATACAACTAGCATTTTTAATCCCAAAATTGTTCCAATGTCAGCTGTTATTGTTACTGAAGTTTGTTCTAAGAACCACTTTACAGTTTGTTCTTTAAGTTGATTATCTAATAGCTCACAAATTGTCTCGCACGCATGTGTGCTATGATTCAAATTTCCAACCTCACAACCTGACCTATGTAATACAGCTAGAAGTACTGGATATAGAGCCCATGCAGTGTTTGTTTTCATTATGTAGTATAAGATGTTGCCACAAGTCTTCTATGCGTTTAGTAGTGTTCCGAGAAGATGTTTTCATCACTTCATAAACAGCAGCTCTTTGATGATGCTGAAGTTTAATTAAATGTGTCTTCAGGTGGGTTTTCAGATTTCTAAACCATCTCTCTTGATTTTCTCCTTGTTTGCATACATAGGTTAAATCTTTAACATTGAAGTAACCTTTTATGTTAGAATGTTTGTCTGAAGCACATGCTTTGGGGTCTGTGCAAGCTATGCAATATAATGTAAACATTTTATCATCAGAAGCATCATCAATATCTTCTTGATTATCATCATCTTCATCCTCAACAGCTATATCTACATCAGGCATATTAGTGTTACTATTTGCAATGTTTTCCATTATATCACTTGGTACTGAAAATGAATCATCAGCATGCCCTAGATCCTTCTTTTCCACCAATTTGAATGTAGATTTGATCAAATCATTGTTCAGGATTTCTTGTATTGATTTACACTTGCTTAAATGGGCTATGGAAATGTCAAATTTGTTGCTTTTTGCTTTATTAGATTTGGATGCAACACTTGAACTTGAAGGCATATTTTGACTCTTCTCTTTATTAACCACAACAGCTTGGTGAGTTTCTTTTGTTAGGCGCAAAATTGCATTCAATGTCTTCTGGATTTGGGAATTTTCAAATTCCTCTAAAGCAGTTTTGTTAGTCTGATGCGCAGATTCCTCACTTACCTTTTGTTTCTTAGGTGGAGGAGAAGCACTTTCTTCAGTCTGTGAAACATCTAGTGAAAAAGTTTCATTTTCTAGATTAGCAGTTGAAGAAGTTGGTTCATTTTTCTGAGGTCTAGCACTAGCACATTTTGTGAACAAACTAAATGACTGCTTTGCCGTATCTCTTTGCTGCACTTCATCCTGGTATTTCTTTACTGCAATATCTAAGCTGTGGGCCCAAACTCTGGGACCTCTTGTATTGTAACAAATATTTTTTTGGGAATTAAAATGTTCCTCCCAGTTTTGCTTCTTTGAATATTTGTTCTTGCATTGACCACAAAAGTAACCCCTTTTAACACCCTCACTTTTCTCTCCAACTTCATCAATATTAGGATCCATTATTGATTATTGACTACCTGAAAAAATACAAAATAAGTAAAAGTTAGTAAATATAGTATGGTAAAAGTGAGTAAAAGTAAGTAAATATAGTACAATGAAAGTAAGTAAAAGTAAGTGCTTTAAACTTAGTAAAAGTAAGGAAGAGTAAGTAAAAGTAGGTTAGTTAAAGTAAGTAAAAGTAAGTTTAAACTTAACTAAACTTTTCAATTCTAGTCATGGTGGATTACTTAAAACCGCACAAGTAATTATCTGGCCAATTTATCAAACCTGGCCGAGATCAATGGAACATAGTCCAATCCTGATAATTTTATATTAAAAAAATATACGTTTTAATAAAATTTTAATTATCAAAACATTGAAGCTTAACAAAAAATAAAAATAATTGTTAAATATGGAATTACCAACTAAACTTAAAATAACTAAATTTGTAATTTAAAAAAATTGGTTTGTACAAGAACGTATACGCAAAAAAATTGCATAACGTCTAGCGGATGAACAAAACCCAAACCCAAATTTACTTTTTCTCATGGTCAAATTTACTAGAGCAATGCTCCCAAGATCCCAGGAATCTGGAGTCATGGTCGTGTGTGATGTGCGTGCCGGGGGCGTCTCTCCTGTTAAAATCCTCGGCAACCTTGCGACAGTTTCCTGATCCTGCCAGAAGAATACGCTCTTGGGACAAAGGCATCTCAGCACATCACCTGCAAAAAAATAAAAAATAACAAATAATTAATTTATTTATGACAATTTTGCATATGTATGGAGACTTTTGACTCACCCTGTATGTATGTATATATATATATATATGTATATGTATATAATATATGTATATGTATATGTATATGTATATATATATATATATATATATATGTATATATATATGTATATATATATGTATATATATATATGTTATATATATGTATGTGTATATATATATGTATGTATATATATATATGTGTATATATATATGTATATATGTATATATATATGTATATATATATGTATATATATATGTATATATATATGTATATATATGTATATATATGTACCGTATATATATGTACCGTATATATATATGTATATATATATATGTATATATATATAATATATATATATATTATTACTTTTGTTTACTTTTGTTGAGTTTGAACGACGGTTCAGGATCGACCTGCCGTCGACCCCTCTGCAGCATCCCGCCTCATTTGCGGGACTTGGTGAAGGAGGGAATTGCTCTCTGATCGCCGTCTGCCCTCGTAGCCAGCCACGCGTGGCTGGTCAGGGACTTTGCACAAGAATCTGTCCAGCTGGTTCTTGAAGTTATTCAGGTTGGTGTGCTGGAGATTCCTCACTTCTTTTGGAAGGACATTGAAAAGCTTTGGGCCCCGTATTCTGAGGGTATTTTCCATCCTCGTTTTCATGGCTCCTTGTCCTTTATATATATATATATATATATATATATATATATATATATATATATATATATATATATATATATATATAATATGTAGTAGTTGTTCCGTGTGAGTTTTTTTTCACACTAAGGTCAAGCTGATGGCCCCACCTCTAAACCGGTCCCAGACAATTGGTCCAATGCCGATTGGTCCAATCAGACAATTCGTCCAAGGGACCATTTTTCCAACGACGATTCGTCCAATCGGGCGTTAAATGGAATGAAGTTAAATGAAACTTAGAAAAAACTTTATTTACAGAAATTGATATAATAATTATTTGAAATTACTTTGTTTATTTATAAAGCATACTATAGCTAAAGGCTACATATTACTTTGTTTATTTATAAAAGCTACATATTAAACTAAAAGCATAAAACATACTTATTAACTAAGAGAAAAATGCATAAAAGGAGGATTAAATTAAAACTTCAGATTGTGAGCTAATGCCCGCAGGTAGTCTAAAAGCGCGTATTCTTTTTTCTCATGAAACACGGTTAAAATTCTGTTTTCTTGCTGTATATCCTTACTTTTTAAATTTGATTTAAGTTCTCCACGAATGATACATTCTATTTCATTTTCAGTATGTTTTTGATCTTTTTGTAGCTCGGCTATCATTTTAAAAAGTCCAACATGAGCCAACCCTACTAAAGTTTCGAAACGACGATGCCATGCTTCTACCTTATTTTGAGTTCTTGTTATACCTGTTTCTACTCTGTCACATAATACTCGACGGATTTTTCCGCGAACATAATTTTCTTCGAAATAGGTAAGCAGTTACAAGAATGCTGCCTTCAGGAATTATGGGTTTAAGTTGTATCCATGCTTCTTCAATCTCGTTTGGTGGAAGAAAAGCAAGGGCCGCCATTTGCCAAAGTTTTAATGAGAAGTTTTCATCGTTGGCATATAAAGATTTCAAACCAGATGAAATTACTTTTCTGTATATGCTTTGTCCAAAATGGAAGAAGCAGCCCTCGTTGACCGTAGCAGGAATTTCACATCTACTTGCATTTATAGCTCCTATTTCGAAGTCGGTGATTATCATCTCAGGAGCGAGGATGATTTGGTTTTCAGCAGCATAGTCAAGAAGATCGCGAAAAAATTGGATATAACATCGTTTTTTTTGTGACATTAGTACATAAACTAAAGGTAAGATGCAGCTTCTTTCATGCGGCCCAACAGGAGCGTGAATTGTGTATAGCTGTGTAAAAACTGTTGGGATGGTCTTAAATGTTCCATCCATAATCCAAAACAGCTGATTCAAGTTTCTTTAAATTGAAAGTGGTGGTAAATATCAAGATCCTATCATTTCCAATACTTGATTCTTTAACTAAAAATATTTCTCCAGAAAGTGTGTTTGTATTTTTCTGGAATAGATAAGTTATCCAGATTTGTTGGTTCCAGAGGTCCTTCTTTTCGTACTCTGCTTACAATCTTCTTTAACGATTATTTCTTCCCAATATATGGTACGATTGATGAATCGACTTGACTAACTACCCCTTGAATGATTTGAGAAGGTTTTTCACTAGTGTCCTTGGCTTTTTGTTTAATTTCATTATGGCATTTCACTACATGAACACGACTAGACTCGGAGGATCCACAAGTATGTTCACTTTCTAAGTAATGACAGTTTTCTTTGAGATTTGTAATTGCAGTACCTTTACACGCTCTATTTTCACATCTCCAATAATATGTTTTTTTTTCCACTCGTCTTTTGAATTTTTTTCCAGCGCCGCTCCATGGGTTTCACAAAAGCAGTTCTAAAGGAAAAAGAGAGGACTCTTATGAAATCTAACACACTAATGTTGTAAGTCGAACCCCAACATTTCCACGTAAACTATTGGTTTTAAGCTATACTCGTCGTTGTATACGCTACCAGTTGGACCAATCGTACCCAACCCCCTCCACACATACAGACCATGTGCAAAAAATGTGATTGCTTCTCATTAGGTCATTCCCATTCGCACCCACAGTACTTCTCATTAGGTCATTCCCATTCGCACCCACAGTACTTCTCATTAGGTCATTCCCATTCGCACCCACAGTACTTCTCATTAGGTCATTCCCATTCGCACCCACAGTACTTCTCATTAGGTCATTCCCATTCGCACCCACAGTACTTCTCATTAGGTCATTCCCATTCGCACCCACAGTACTTCTCATTAGGTCATTCCCATTCGCACCCACAGTCCAAAAGTGGGAACTCCAAATTTGGGAGAGGTTCCTGAAATGGGAAAATGAGGGTTGTGGTGCATTTGCAGGGCTGAGAGAGATTTTATTAACAAACGCCAAACTTAAATGGGAAATCCTCGAACGAGAATGGAAATGGATCGGTTTGAGAATTGCCTCCCTCGAGATATTCTCCCTTCGCAGATTTCTCACTCTTAACTGAAGAATGAAAAGTGACATTAAGTGGGAAAAGGCTTTAATTTTGACTATGAAATCGGAGACGAGGTGGCCTCTGAATGAATTAGGAGTCGCCTTTTTTTCCCTTTTTTTTTTTCTTTTTTCTTTTTTCTTTTTTTTTTAAATTTGGAAGTTAAATGGAGCAATTGTAGTGATGTTTTGGTCGTTTATTCGCTGTTGATAACGCGCCTTCGTCATTTCTAACATCTCCTTATTCTCATTGATCACCTCTTAAAATTACTTCACAGAATTCTTTCCAAGTTTTCGTTCGTTTTATTTTTTTAGAATGAATTGTAATATATAAAATGTTTAAATCTTTGTATTCGCGTTTGTTTACTTATTCCGTTAACATTTTTTAACACACTCGCAACCTGGTGAATATATAAATATTTATACAAAGATTTCTACGAATTGAAATATTTTTTCCGTGAAACGCTAAACAAAAAGGAAAGATTAGCTTTGAAAAATGAAAATAAAAATTTGAAGGTTGTTTGAAGACTCGTAATGTAAATCTTGATCTTAATTTAGGGAGCACAACTTGGTTTCAAGGTCTTCCACATTTCATTATTGGAGAAATAAATTCTGCTAAAAAGGAGAGAACTTTCGCGTGAAACTAAGATTTTTTTATTATTATTTGATTGGGGGAAAAAAAAAAGCCTCATTTTCAGATCATCGAAAGAAAGATAACGTGGTCTTAATTAAAAAAAATTAACCGCACTTTTGTGTTTTATTACGAAAGCGAGCGAGTTGAATGGATCATGGTAAATATTGGCCTAGCTTGAATGAACAGTTTTTGTGTGTGTGTGTGTGTGTGTGTGTGTGTGTGTGTGTGTGTGGGCGGGGGGAAAGCCTTTTGGATGACGTGATCGCTAGTACAGCTGACATTGAAACTTTGCGACGCGAGTTTGAGTCTTAGAAACAATTACCGGAAAACATTGACCTTCCGAAAGATAAAAACTTAACGATAATGTTTAGTGATAACTAGTCTCTCTTGAATTTACATCCGAAATATTTTAATTGTTTTTATACCTCACAAAAATAAAAAGCATATAAAAAAACCCATCATATTTTGAGTCTTCTTTAAACGGCTTAGAATATTCTTCTAATCGCGCTAACACGCCACGGAGGCAAGGTTTTTTTTTCCTAACTCCGCCTCCCCCACCTCAAATCGTAGCTCATACATTAAAGACAAGAAGGAACTACTGCCACGAGTTAAATGTTGGTGGAAGCAGTAATAAATATTTTTTAAGTTTATCTTACACAATGTTCTGTGCTTTCACTTTCTTTATTAATGGAATTATTACCGAAGTGGTTTTTTAAACTATTAAATGAATTTTGAATTCTTTAAAACAACTTCATAATACTTTTAATATGCGTAAAAAGTTGTCAATTTGTACGCAAACCTTTTAACAACTTTTTAGTGTCGAGTTAAAAACGTAATCGAATTACGCCAATTCTGTCTGAACGCATGAATGCGTCGGTGCTTCTCGTTGTCCTAGAACATTCCGATGCTCACTTTTCTTTTTTTTTCTTAGTTCGTTTTACTTTTCTTCGAGGGATTGTCCGGAGGGGGGGAAATGACGTATGTAGACCGTATCGTCGCTTCGTTCACGATTCGCTCGCTCTTACGAAGATGTTTCTCGTGTCTCGCTTCAGAATAGTTTTGTTCTTTTGGTGAGTGCCACTGCAACGCTGTCGCGCGCAGTCACAGTGCCTACTTCGAACTGTAACACCGATTTCTTTTTTTTAAGGGACTCCTACTTCTCTCTCGAGGCTTATATTATGGAGTATTTTAAGATGAACGCATTTCGTTGTTGTGGGCGTTCTCTTGAATGAAGATGAGTGCCAAACAAGAGTGAAGGGAAAATGTGCCGTTATTAAAGTAGGAGATAGTGCCCACTCCGAACGTCGGAGAAGGGAAGAGAGCTTTCTATTTGGTGGTAAATGACGAGGCAGCGAGATACTTTTATTCCTACTCGGCAATGAACTTTTGAGTCTCGATCGTTCAAAGCCAATGAAAGTTGCTCAGTTGGAAGGGTTGTTTGTGAATCCCTCGCATTTGGAGGAAGTCTTGGAGGAACTGCTCAAGTCATGGTAATTTCGAGAGGTTGCATAAAGTGTCAAGTAATTAATATCAGTTAATTTACACACACACACACACACACACACACACACACACACACACACACACACACACACACACACAGTGTTTGGCTGTTCGACAAAACCGTGGCATTTTAATTCTGTATCGCGAACATTTACCCAGTCTTAAAAAACCTTGCATAACCTAGTGTTAACTCAACCTAACCTAATTATATATATACTCTTTTTTTTTTCATGAGCATTGTCGCCGTGGTTTTTTATAAATGCTAACATCGATACGCACATTTGTGTCGCAATGGGTTGTGTGTACCTCAAGATTGTTGCGATTTCGTTGGAAAGATAAGAGCACTTGTATTTGTGTGTGTGTGTGTGTATGTATGTATATATATATATATATATATATATATATATATATATATATAGGGTGGGCCGTAAGTTTCCATACATAGGAAAATAAACATTTTTTTATGGACAACCATTTTCATTTATATAATATGCTCTACATGGTTGCCATTGTTTTGAAAACACATTTCAATACGTGTTCCCCACTGTTGATGAACACGCATTAGCACAGTTGACGTTATGCTTGTAATGGCGTTGGTGATACGTTCCTTTAGATGATTTATGTCTCGTATCTTTTCCTGATACACCATGGCCTTCAAGTGCCCCCAAAGATAGAAATCAAGGGGGGTGAGATCTGGGGATCTGGGAGGCCACTCCACAGGACCACGCCGACCAATCCAAGCATCCGGAAACTGCTGCTGATCCAAATACCGACGCACGTGAAGACCATAATGAGGTGGAGCTCCATCTTGCTGGAAGTAAACTGGGAAGTTACCTTCCTCGTTTAGCAGGGATGGGAAAATCTTTTCTTGCAACATGTTAAGATACCTTTCGGCATTAAGATTTCCACTGACAAAATTGGTCCAATAATTCTGTCACCCCATATCCCGGCCCACACCATCACTTTACCGGCACCTTGCATCTTCGTCGACTCAGCCAGTTAGGGTTAGCATTACTCCAGTAACGTATGTTTTGCCGATTAACCTCTCCATTGACGTAAAAATTTGCTTCATCAGTAACATAAAAACAAACGTTTAATTTTTCCTATGTATGGAAACTTACGGCCCACCCTGTATATATATATATATATATATATATATATATATATATATATATATAATAAATAAATAAAAACTTTGGTTAGCTTCTGCCCGAATTGTTCATTCTGACGAAGGTCAAGCTTTTCATTCCACCTTAGACCTACAGTTTAACGTGGAATCCGAACCACGCCCCATCAGCAGCCCAGCGTCTTAACCACTAGGCCACCTAGGGTACCCATTTATCTACCAACCACTTTCTTTATTGCGTGGAAGGATGAACGCTGGGTTTTGCTGCGCGCCGGCTGCCGTCGGGTCTCAAACCCGGAGCCGATGGATTCATAGTCAGCGACGCTAACCACTACACCACCGAGGCTCCTGCATATATATATATATATATATATATATATATATATATATATATATATATATATAATATATATATATAATAAATAAATAAAACGCTTTATCATTTTAGACCTTCAATTTAGCTTTCCACTTTCGTAAAACTGAAACCTGAAAAGTTTCCCGAGATTTAAATTTTTCAAAATGAAACTTTTCTAATACCGATATAATTAAATGTATCGCGCGCGATCCCTATAAAGAACTGCGCTTTAAGTGTAAAGGGTTTCATTCCTTTGGTGAAGTAAATTTTGTTTCATCGCCCACTTTCAACCTTCAATCAAGAATTATGATGCGTGTTCGTTAATAATTTTGTGACTCGGGAGGTTTTCCTTTGGTAGGTGATCTTTTAGTACGATCCCGAAGGATAAGTACCCATTGCATTTCTTTCCACTTTTTCTGACAGCCAAATTTCATAGCGTTGATAGTTAAATCAAATATAAGGGCGTGATTTTATGAAAATTATTTGAGTTTAGCGGGGAGGTCTCGCCACGGGAGTCTACACTTATCAATTACGATAGATTAGGATTTTAATTGACTTCGGGTCGAGCCTGGGAGGTGTTCGCCCTAGACTGTAAAATTCTGTATAGGTCAGGGTGAATGGCGTGGAAAGGCATCTTATTTTCATATTCGTTCGCTTTCCCTTCACGCATATTTAAGTTTTTATTCACTCACGCATATACATACATTCGCCTTATCAGAGACCTCATTTCTGTTCGCATTATATCATTTTTATACTCCTCCCCACTTGCTCAGTTTGATAAGTGTGTGTGTGTGTATATAAAATTTTATTATTTATTAGTGATGCAACCTGAGGTCCTTGGACCAGTCTAGAATAGAAATATGCTTATTTCACACAGTTTGTTACAGATTGTTTCAGAAACTTATTCCAGCGTTATTCGTGTTAGGTATTAAAGCAAGGAAGTAGTTTGGTTAAAATTCACAATGTATACTTTGAAAAATTAAAAAAAGTGATTTGGACTAGTCCGAATCATCTCTTTAGAAGCCCGTTCCGGACCAGTCCAATTGAATTGTTTTTTTACCAATCTTCTTCAGTAAGGGAAAAGAGAGGGAAAGTACCCCTTAGACTGGATGTAGGGTAAGCGTAAGCATTTATCATTGGCAGAAAAGCGGATGATAGTGAATAGTTGTATGGTGCGAAATTTTTTTTTTTTTATAAGAAGTTAGGTGTGTGTGAGAGTGAATGATATTTTAGTTGATTGGTTGGAAATAAGTGTAGGTGTTAGTGTGTGATGTCGACGCGTTTGTTTAATACATTTGTGATTGTCGTGATAATGCTCGGGAGGATTTTTTTGCTGAGAGTAAATGAAAAATCGGTGGGCATTATCTTATTTGCTGCGCATTGCTGATTGGTAGAAGCGAGGAAGGGTTGCAAAGGTTCACTGAAGTACGTGTGGATGTTTGTAAAAGGTGACTGTTGAGTGTGAGTACATATAAGAGTAAGGTGAGGGTGTAGGAAAGGAATGGTAATAAAAGTTGTGGAACAGTCGTAATGTAATGAAGTTAGAGGTGAATGATTTTAAGTATTTAGGAAGTCTGTAAGCGAGGATGATGCGTGTAAAAATGAAGTGAATGAAAGAATTAAATCGGGAAGAAATGTATAGAGAGATGCGAGAGCATTGATTAGGAAGAAACCGTTGTTTGTGAATGCCGCAAGAAACATTCAACTTAGTTATATGGGAGTAAGACTGTGGTATCAGGTGTGTATGAGAGGACTTAGTATGAGAGCGGTTGAACTAGATAGTCTGAGGTGTATAATGGGAGTAAGGAGTATTAGTGATCAACAGAGAGGAGAGGCGAAGTTATGGTGATTAAATCCTTGGAAGATAGAATGAACGAGTTTGTCGAGGCAGTTTGGCCATGTGGAGAAAAGTGTGGAACGTATGCTGAAAAAGGCGTACATGAGAGAACGGCAAGTTCGGTATATGGGTGGAAGACTTCGTAAAAGGTGGCTTGATGGCGTGAAAGAACTGGTTTCTAAAACCAGTAATGGGAGTACCTAGGCAGTAAAAATGGTGAGAGAAGGTGTGTGTAGTGGTGTGTCAATGTTTAACCACAGGCGGGGAAAGCTTCTGCCCACCTTGTATGAAGGTGAAAGATGGATATAGACGATTGTTGCAGCTTTATTCTTGCGGCGATCCAAAGCAGAAGACCGTGAGGGAGCCCATCCCCTAGTATTGGGAAATTAAGGGGGGGTGATGAATAAGTAACGTGCAATATTCCCTTAAATGCAAGTACCTAAGTGAAGTAAGCGTAAATAATAAAAAATAAGTAATGATTATGATTAAAATTTTATTTTTTATTTTTATTTTTTTAAAGTTGTCCCTGTAATAAGTCTTTATTAGTCGAAACAATACCTTTAAAGTTAGTCATTGTTATTGTGATGCCAAAGTAGACCAAATAGAATCCAATTCCTGGTGACAATAAACTCCTCGAAAGGCCTTCTGTATTATTATTCACGCAAAACTGTTACATTAAATTATCTAATGCTTTCACTTTCCTGTTTAGTGGAGTAGTGTGGCTGAAGGCAGGTAATACAACTGTAGAAAGTCGTCTCGCTTTTTGAGAGCTGTCAGAAGGATTACGCGATTGCCTATTTGAGAATTAACCTTTTCTCGTATAATAGGCTAAAAAGGGGTTACCATATTCTATCAGATATGGCGCGTTCGGTGGAGAAGGGGCGAACGCCACAAAATTCGAAAAATGAGTTTTTTGTCGTATAATTATCCTTTAAAACCTTTGCTTTACCTATGCAAAAAATTAGATGTTAGTCTGCACTCTTTCATGGTAAAATTTAGGTTTTAATGTATCTCAGAGAAATTCACTCCGCATCATTGCTTCACACTGAACACATCTATCTACTTTCTGGCCACTCGACAATGCCCTGTGATGCTCAATTTGGCCAAATTGAACAAAATATAAAAAATAATTACAGCCATATTATTTACACCAAAAAAGATTATGTTACGGCCATAACTACAGCCGTTTCGCAGCGCTTCCTAGTTGTAGAAATGAAACAGGCTGATTTTCTCGATTTTGACGTCCTAAAACGTGCATTGTCATTAGGAAATCAACAACTACTAAATTTACAGATGCAAGAAAGTTAATATTTGACTTTCAACACAAAGAAGGCTACGTAATATCTACTGCATACCGCACAACCCCAGATAATAGCCATCCCGTCAGACTGCAGAAAGGGAAAAATCCTACAGTGTCAGTTTATTCAATCAAGCCCAGCAGACACTGCAACCAAAGTATTCCCAATAACTAAGGAAAAAAATAAAAGATCTCAAAGAATTATCAGACCTAATGCCTGCAACTGCAGTGACTATTATACAAGATTGTTAAAGGAACTGGAAGAAGCCGAAACAGTTGAAGCAGGTAATACAACATTCGACGAAGAGGACCAAATAATGGATTACACCAGTTAACATCAGAAGCTATCAATAAATAATATTGTAAAATTTCTTGGCGTTTTATTATATCGACATATTACACAACAATATTTTACTCAAATATGTGTTCAAATTCATACAACATTTCAATAAACCGGAAAAATACAAAGGTTTAAAGTTTACAAACTTTAACTGCATTTTGTGGCATAATTTGAAAATGTTGCGTTCGCCCCTTCTCCACCGAACGCGTCATATACCCTTACTCGAAGTCGCCAAATTCCTTTCAGTAGGATGGCGTCATGTTGAGGGTATAACTGCGTGACCAAAAATGAGCTTGAAAGAAATTTAAATGTTAATTTTCTTTTTTTATTGGCTTTGCTGATAAACTGTGAGAACAGTTGAGTGGGAACCGTGCTAGTCCACCCAATATCAATTTGTTTGTTCTTCGTCAGTAAATGAAACTTTTGAAGGTACATTTACAATCAAAATTATTGG
>JAJOZX010005671.1:57500-60000 GCA_023014485.1 Bathynomus jamesi
TTGGTAATGACTCGTATGATTCTCCAACCCCCTCCGTTTTTTTTTTTTTTTTTTTTTTTTTTTTTTTTTTTTTTTTTTTTTTGCATATAAAGACTTAAAGTAAAAGCGAAGAACATATTAATTTTACGCATTAAACTTTCATACATGTACCCTAGAAAAGAGTTTTTACGTTAATAAATTACTCTACATTCAGTTAATGTTTTTCTCCATAATGAAATTTTAAATTTGACGTTAGATCATTTTTCAGTGGATATTAAATTCCATTTTGGGAGTCGTCATAGTAAATATGATTAGAAAATAACGTAAGTACAAATTGTTTAAGTAATTAGGCAAGAGCACTTTAATAGAAATTTGTTAATATTCACAAAACTGTTTGTTCTCTGACAAAGCTCTTTCGTTTACTTATAAGAAGGTAATTTATATAATGAATCGATAATACTATTATAACGAGAGAAAGTTAAAAAAAATGAACTATAAAAGAATTAATCGGTATGGACAGTCGATTACAAATATACTTTCCGCAAACTCGATCGTTCTTACTGATAAACATTGATAAAACTTGGAGTTTTTTAAGACCGAATTTTTTGAATCGCTCGTGTAAAAAAAAAATTTTTTTTTTTTTTTTTTTTTTTTTAGGCTCTTTAAAAAGTTTACTAATCGAGTAATGATTGGATTTTGTAACTGAAAATTAAAGGAGCGTGTCTGTACTTCAAATATGTTTTTAAATTTTAATATACGCAGCTGATTAAAGTAGGAGAATCGTCGTACTTATTTTCTCTCGTAATTATTCTTTGGTTTATTACTGAAGGATTAATAGTGAAGTTTAGATAGACTAGAGAAAAGTACGTTATAAATGCTTTTTTGTTAGAACATTTAATTTTGTTAGACTAGAATTTGGGTTATTTTATGATGTATTTTTCATCAGGCGCAACTATTACTATTTTTCCGTGATTCGCACGCGATATTGCGTGCAAATCGGTAATTATATTGGTCTGATGCGTCTTATGTTTATATAAGATATTTTTTAGCTCTCAGTAAGTGGTAAACTATCATGGTGTCTCTCTCTACTATTTCGTTAAGCGATCAAGATTGCCGTTTGTGTATCGAGAAAGTATCCGTATACTGGTTAGCCTTTTCACATTATTCCATTTATGAATAATTTATTGTATATAGACCAGAAATATTAGAAAACTCGGTGTTTAATTTATGATTTTGCGCTTTTGTTTGACGCGTAGACTCGTTGCATGAATATCATTTGAATCAATTTAACGCTACGTTCCCTCCGCTATATTTGGTACTATGTCACGGAAGATTGTGTCGAAGGCTTTCGGCGAGTCCATTAAGAGAATACGGAAGACTGTTGTTAAGGTATTTTATATAAAATGCGTATAATTCGGTTGAAAAATTACGTCGTTCGTTGCGTGTCTTTCCCCGAAACCAAACTGATACTTGGCTGTAAGGTTATTTTTCTCAGTATTTTGAGTTGCGACTAAACAAATTTTTCATGTATCTTTGCTAATGTAAGTAAAATAGATATAGGGGACTCGTCTACTGATTTGATTATTGGACATATTCTGACCTTCATGAATACGTCGGGATATCTCAAATGACGGATGATTTAGTTTTACGTCATGCAGTAATAATTTTGATCTATTTGAAAATTAGAATGATACTCAAAAAAAAAAACCCTTGAAATTCACCTAAAACAATTAAATTACGCAAGAAAGTGCGTTATCTTCGACTTTAAAATCATTTGCAAGTAATGTAGGCCTATTCGTCAGATAATCTTTCCAAAAATGCAAAAAGTATAATGGTAGATAGTATTTGGTACTCTGGTATTTAATACACTTTACTCAGTAAGAGTTTAAGAGAAACGATGTTTCAGAAAAATTGACCTAGAAATCGATGTAGTATTTAAAATTGAAGTTCTATTTCTTGTTTTTAAGAATTTTGATTGGTTACGGAATCTCCTTTTAATGAAATTAAATGTATTCACAGATGAAAGGAAAAAGATAACAGGGAAGAGGGATCACTTCGACACCTCAAATACACGAGTGTCTAAGTTCTTTTAATATGTACTCTCCTCAACGATCATAATTTTCTAAAACACACACACACACACACACACACACACACACACACACACACACACACACACACACACACACACACTTACTTACTTACTTACTTACTTACTTACTTACTTACTTATTACTTTACTTACTTACTTACTTACTTACTTACTTACTTACTTACTACTTACTTACTTACTTACTCACTCAAATTGGGCCAGTTTTCTGCCTCTCTGCTGCTTCTATCTTATTTTTCAATTCCTTGGTTCGACGTGGATTGTTTCCAACACTTCTGATAGCGCGAAGTGCTCACTCCATAATCCTTAGAGGGCCAGGAGGCGCAGCAAACGTTGTCTTGTGGCTGAACTTGAACTGCATCACAACTTCGTTAACCGTCGATATTAGAATACAAAGTGTTCGTCCAGCCT
>JAJOZX010005671.1:65000-115000 GCA_023014485.1 Bathynomus jamesi
ACTGAATTTCAGGGATTCCATAAAATCACTAGTCTCGCAATCTTACCGTAATATATATATAATTATTTAACAATTTGAAAATACCGTCTTAGTGATAAGTAAATGCATGAAATATTGTAAATATTATATGGAGTAAAAATTGTAAAACTGATATTTGAAATATTGCTATGATTATTTTGTATTCGAGCTTCCTATATATATATATATATAATATATATATAATATATATATATATATGTATATATATATTTTAATAATACACACTCGAACACCGTTAATTCGACACTTTCGAGACTCTACCCTTATCGAATAATCCGGAAGGTACGAATTAACCAGACAGTACGAACTTAGTTGGATATTTCGAACTTTTTTTGTTCGAAGTATTTGTATGCAAAATTTGTTGGGTATTTTGACATTTATACGAATGTGTGGATGTGTGGTGTATTTTTTAAATCTACTGTCCAATAACTAAACTGTACTGTATAAATGCAAAATTTTTAAACTATTTCTTCATAATATTAATAGTAATATTGTACAGTTTTAGTACTGTAATACTGTATAGTATGTACATTATTAATGTTTAGTTTAGTTATTGGTACAATTCGTACAACTATCGGATTATTCGTACCAAAAAGCTCGAAATTCCTTCGGATTTTCGAAGGGTCAAAGAAATTACGAATTAAGTCAAAGTACAAAATAACGGAGTGCGAATTATCGGGGTTCGAGTGTGTTATATATATATATATATGTGTAGTGGCGTTCATAAGTATTCGTACCGAGAAACATTTCGGTCATATTCAGCCTTATCTTTTGTACCATGCATACGATACTTGGGAAAAGTTTACTGTTCCTTTGGAAAATTTTAAATAAAAATAGTTAAACTCCATATTTTGATATAAAAGATCAAAGAATTTGAGGAAAATAAAGTTACAGTAAAATTCAAAAGTTTTCGAACATTAATTTACAAAATTATTTAATACTTTGTGTCTCCACCTTTTGCTTGAATGATTTCTATGATTCGTTTTGGACATTTCTCTAAGAATTTTCGACATCTCTCCGTAGAAATTTTATCCCATTCTTTTAAAATAAAATTGTTGCAATTTATTCAGATTCGAGGAGTTTCTCTCGTAGACGGCAATTTTCAAATCACACCATAATTTCTCGATTAAATTGAGATCTGGGCTTTGACTGGGCCACACTCGAGAAGCTTTAAATTCTTTTGTTGAATCCATTTCATGGTGCTCTTACTTTTATGTTTTGGATCATTATCTTCTTCCAGTACCTAATTGCCACCCATTCGCAATTCGTGAACTGAAGGCAATACATTTTATTTTAAAATTTTCTGATATTTCTTCCAATTAAAGAATCCATTGATGACGAGCTTTCCTGGACCAGAAGCAGTAAAGCATCCCCAAAGAAGCAACCCACCCACCACCATGTTTAACCGTAGGAAGGGTTTTTTCCCCCCCTCGAATGCGGTATTTGATTTTCACCAAACATACCGTGGCTCGTTGTTCCCGAATAATTCAATTATGGTCTCGTCTGCCCAGAGAACTCTTCAAGAATGCAAATCCATCATTTTGATGATCCTTGGCTCGCTTTAAACGAGCTTCTTTGTGCGCTTTTCGTAGCGGAGATTTTTTTGTCAACTCTTCCGTGCGGATCCTTTTTCAGTGTACGACGTATAGTAGAAGGATGGACATCGATCTTAGACAATGTTAGTTTGTCAAATATCACCTGGATTCGCAGCAGCTATTCTTTCAACCAGTCTAGCTGTACGTTATGAAATTTTGCGAGGTCGTCCACACCTTGGTAGAGTTTTGATTGTTCCAAAGTCTTTCCATTTCTTTATAACTGCAGCAACCGTCGTAAATGGGATTCGAAGTTCTCCTATCTTCCTATAACTCTTTGACTCGTGTGCGGCAATAACGGATTTCTCTAGATTTGTAGACAGCTCTTTACCACGACGTCTCATTGTTTACCAATGGCTTGTGCAGTCATCTGTCTTCCATGAAGATTCACGGAAAGTTCTAGAATTCAGAATTGCCAACAGTCTCTAACCAATAAATAGTCAACTACTAGTAAAAATTTTTAATTCTTCAAGCCAAAGGTGGGCACAAATTATCAAATATTTTTGTAAATAAATGTACGAGAACTTATGAGAACCGATATATATTGTATATACTTACGCATTGTGAAATCAAAGGCTCCTGCAGGTCTCTTCCGCGTGTGTGTGTGTGTGTGTGTGTGTGTGTGTGTGTGTGTGTGTGTGTGTTTAAAAGGACAGAAAAGGGCTCTATATTCAGCTAAATTGCCTCCCATTTAGAATTTCAAATGACTTTTGCTGCATAGATCAGGACTCTTTAATTCAGGAGAGTTCCTTTAAGCACAGGAAGGATTCGCGTTCGAATAATTTAGAACTATATTTAGATGTTCCTTGCTCCAAATGTACTAACGGGATCTCGGGATCAGTAATAGGTTATATCATGTTACTGATATGTTTAGTTTTTAGGTTTGAAATCGGGTAGTTACGGAAGTGGACGTCGTAAGGCTCGCGTGTTTCGTTTCAGTGGATTTACAAAATTGATATGAAAGAATATAACAGAAATTTTCATCTATGCTAAGGATACGTTAAATTTGAGATCTGATGTTCCGTCTTGGGACTGGATGAAGTTTCGATAAGAATAACTCTTGTCTGGGTGTACCGTAACGAGACAAAAAGTACCTGCCGTTGGTGTCCGTCGAACGGGAAATGGGTATTAGTCATCCGCGGGACGTTTTTACCGTACTGTGAATGTTCTCCGCTTTCGACTCCAATTCAACGAATACTTCCTCGACTATTTTAAGATGTAGTCAATTAAGTGAGCTCATAAACTATGCCCTTAAATTTATACCACTAATTTGCTCTCCCATAACTTTAACAAGGAAGGAGACCAAGGGGGCCGAGCGATCCCCCTATCACATTCCATTCTGAACACGGGTGGTGTATATATATAGTATAAGTAAAATTGCATGCAAAAGTTTGGCACCGATACTACATTTTTGGAAACATTTGAATTGTGATGTATCTAGAGATATATGAACGTTCATGTACGTGTATAAAGCAATGGTTATATATTTATAAGAAATAAGGAGTGAACGTAAATGAACATCATATGAAAATAGATAAAATAATGCTCGTTTCTGAAGACTACAACATAAAAATTTAGTCGCATTTCAAATCGGTAACGTGAAGAACTTGCAGTATGCACTAATAAAATCACGAGAGATATGCAGTCATGATCAAAATTTACTCGTATGCACTCCCGTGCAAAGTTTAGGTTTAAAAATATGTATTAAATACGCTGTAATAGGTTTACATTTAGCGTTTCAGGCTTAAAAACGTTTATTTCCTAATCCAGTGCCAAATCAACAATGGGTTCTTCAAGAGGGCTTTCGGAAGACCCAAAACTGAACACTCGACGTGCTTAACTTTTAAGGGCTATAAGAAAACTACCGAACGTCTCGGCTTACCTTTCACTACGATCCGGAATGTCATAAATAAAAGGAAGCATTTTGACATTGTTGCATCCTTGCCAAGATCAGGAACGCCACCAAACCTCTTCAAGAGCCGCGAAGACGATTGTCGGGGATGTCGCCGAGAACCTTCAACTTACTGCCAAGGAACTCCGGTAATCACGTGAAGCAACGGGTGTCTCTCGGTTCACACTTCAAAAGGTTAAGGAACCCTTCACAAGAATTGTCTTTACGCAAAGAAGCCATTTCTGCTTCCTCATTCCAAAGGTGCGAGTCCCGGGTAAGTATGCAAAGGAATACCTCGGATGACTTTCAAAAGTCTCGGAACAAGATTGTGGTTTAATGAGAGAAAAAAAAAAAAAATTAACTTTTCGGTCATAATCGAAAGAGGTATGCTTTGCCGAAGAAGAACGAGGCTTTTACCGAAATGAAAAACATTCCGACAGGGCACCACGGTAGCCACTCCATAATGCTTTGGGTCTTGCGTATTATACGCAGGTACATGTAATTTGGTTCAAATTGATGGAGCGATAAATTCGACAAAGTATCAGTAAATTTGCCTCTGGTGAGGAAGTTGAAGATGGAGCTCGTTGGATATTCCAAGATATGCAGTATATGATCCGAAGTGTATATCCAAAAATAAGTAAAAAGAGTAGCTACCAAAAAAAAAAGTATGGCCTTTGTAGTTCCTTAACGACTGTATCATCAAACAGATTTGGAAAGATCTGAAGAGTGGTCCGACTGGTCCGTCCAGGAAATCCAAATATTATTACCAATATATACAGTGTGTTTATAAAGTCCCTATCTATTTCGGTGAAAACGTAGCAAAAAGGGTAAAATTCAATAACTATAATAGAAAGCATACATTTAATGAATACTTAAGCATATGATTCTACATGAGCACCATCAGTATCTCTACAGAGTTCGAATCTGTCAGCAGCAGCATTGCGGAACACATTTTGGAGCATGACGGGGGTTATTTTTATGACTGTGTTACGATACGAGCACGTAAATCTTGCAGATCTGTAACCCTCGTTTCATAGACGTTTGATTTGATAAAACTCCACGCAAAGAAATCCAAGGGCGTTAGGTCAGGAGATGGAACCGCCCAGGGCCTGTTGCCTCCACGTCCGATCCACCGATTTGGAAATCGTTCATTTAGGTACTCCCGAACAATGTTTGCGTAATGGCAAGGTGCCCCGCCCCATCTTGTTGAAAGACGACAGTGTTTAAAATACCATCTGAATGAAGCTGGGGTTCCAGGAATTGCTGAAGCATGTTCAGATAAATAAGCTCTGTAACTGTAGCTTCAGCAAAGAAAAAGGGCCCATAAATCTTAGATTTGGTCTTACCCAACCAGACGGTAACTTTAGGAGAATCTCGTTCCCATTGATAGAAATAAACTGGCTTTCATTAGTCCATATGCGGCAGTTATGGCGATTAACCTTTCCACACGTGTGGAAAGTTGCTTCATCACCGAAGAGAACGTGGTCCATTAAATTTTCATTCTGAATGTGTTCAACAAGATTGGCACACATTGCACTTCGCTTTGGATAATCCTCATGTAAGTCATGAAGCACCTGAATGTGATAACTTTTCTTCTTCAACGTCGATTTCAAAATTTTGTGAACAGTTGACTTGAGTATCCCGAGTCTACGTGATGTGGTGCGAATTGACATGCTTGGATGTTCATCGATAACATTACGTACCGCATTTACAGCATGCTCAGAGACACTTGAATTGTCTTGTCTGTAGGGCCTGGCTTGTGAAATGTTTTTTCAAACTTCTCTCTAATTTCTTTGCATTTCTTTCCTTTAATCCGAAGTCTCCACCATCACCCGTTCTTGTACATTCATTTTCATAGGGTTCTGCAACAAAAATAAATAAATAAACCGTTAATTCAACGAAATAGATAGGGACTTTATAAACTATTACCCTGATTTTTAACTATAATTTTACCTTTTAGCAAATGTTATTTGTGCAATCAATATATATGTCCTGTATAGAATTTCATGGTCTATCTCGTTGTGAAGTTGGATTTTTGGTAACTGTAACCACTATTTTGTAATTCGTTGTTATACAGACACGGGTAGAAAAACTTGTTTCTATACAGTTACCTAATTGAGTCAAAGATTATGCGGAATGTGCCCTCCTCCATTATCAGTGCACGCTTGCAACCTTAACTTCTCCCTTATCGACGGCAGTACCGCATCAAGGATTTTTCTTGGTAATAAGCAGCAGTGATTTTGGCATTTTGATCAACAAAAATAATCTCTGACTTCCCTAACTTTGAAATGAAGATGGAAACCATGAATTTGAGAAAAATGCGGACGTTCCCTGCAAAGTCGATCTAGATTCTAGACTGATAGAATTTTTGTCCTTTCTTCCATAAACTCGGTCATTTTGTGTGTGTGTGTGTGTGTGTGTGTGTGTGTGTGTGTTGAAGCAACCGTAAAAGTCTTCTCGTCGCTGAACCATATTTTCGACACTTCTCTGTCTGGGAATCGATCTAACACAGGGCACGACATTTTTTAACTCTTGCTTGCTTATTTGATGCAGAGAGCTTACGAACTTCAACTCTTTTAAAACATTTAAGATCCAGATCATCTTTTACTATACGATGAACACTAGAACGAGAAATACCAGTAGTTTTTGAAATTTCTCTAACGGATTTGTGGGTGTTGGGCCGTTCTTCTTGACTGCGTATCATGGATGAAACTGTCAATATTTTTCTCAGTACGTGATATTTTTGGCCTTCCACTGCCTCCTTTTCGTTTGGTCGACCCTGTGATATCGATTTTCTTTGAGATATTGAAGTCCAGGTATAGTCCATTGTTTATTTGGAAGCTCTTTCTTCATTCGTTTTGCACCCCAGTGTTTCTCCTTAGGCAGGTTCAATATCGATGCTTCATCTTCTAAAGAGTATTTCATTGTTATAACTTATTCACCAACTATAGCAGAATGATGGTCTGAAATGAAAAAGGAAATAAATTAATTATTTTGTGTAAAAATTAGGGAAATTAATTATTTATGGAGAAACTGACTGTCATCTGAAAGTATCAGTTGCTGACTTTGACCGCCTTTCAATTGAGCACCATGTTCTGATACCTCCCTCCAGTTGTGATCCTGCACCTCTACTCCTGGGACGTTGAATCTAGATTCAAAGCCAGCGTTTGAAAGAGTAAAAGTATGGGTACAACATACGGCTTCAGCAGTAAGATCAATATACAGGGTGAGCCACTATTTTTTCAAAAGTTGGATAATAGTTTTTGGCCCACCCGGTATATATATATATATATATATATATATTTATTTATTATAACTGCAAACACGCAGTATAATTAACGTAAAGAACGACGCTTTGTATAGGAGAATTATCTGCGCAAGATGAGAGCGAAAGAACGAAACAAATGAAAAAATGAGGTAACCACCCGGGAATCGAACCCGGGATCTTCCGATTGCCGGTCAGATATGATAACCATTACACCACGGGCCTCACTCAATCAAATGTCGTAATTCCTCTACATGCGCGCAGAAACCAATGCCCCTCATTTTTTCATTTGTTTCGTTCTTTCGCTCTCATCTTGCGCGGATAATTCTCCTATACAAAGCGTCGTTCTTTACGTTAATTATACTGCGTGTTTGCAGTTATAATGTATATATGTTACGGCATGCGGGAGGTGCCCCTTTGGGGCATTGGTTTCTGCGCGCATGTAGAGGAATTACGACATTTGATTGAGTGAGGCCCGTGGTGTAATGGTTATCATATCTGACCGGCAATCGGAAGATCCCGGGTTCGATTCCCGGGTGGTTACCTCATTTTTTCATTTGTTTCGTTCTTCGCTCTCATCTTGCGCGGATAATTCTCCCATACAAAGCGTCGTTCTTTATATATATATATATATACACACACACACATGTTAAACACAGACCGTGCATGGAACAAGGAACTCTTCTGGGAAAATTAAATCCATTATAGTCCGAATAAGTAATGGTAAATGACAAATACCATAGCTTTTCTTTTTCATGATGCAAGCCCGACGTGGGCAACGGGTCGGGCTTGCATCATGAAAAAGAAAAGCTATGGTATTTGTCATTTACCATTACTTATTCGGACTATAGTGGATTTAATTTTCCCAGAAGAGTTCCTTGTTCCATGCACAGTCTGTGTTTAACATATAAGTTTCTCAGGGGACCATTCTGAGTTTGTGTGTGTATATATATATATATATTGAACACTTAAGAGTGTTGTTTATAAAGTAACCGTGGTTTGTACAATCACTACATGATTGAATTGAACCATTTGGGTTGGCCGTGGAATAGTTAACGATGTTTTTTGTGTTCCTGAAGTACTTATGTGTACAGTTCCGGATAAAAGTTTACTCAGAAACATGACATCACTAGAAAATGACTAAGCAGTAAAGAATGAGTTTTGGTTTTTGAAATGTTACTAGTGTCACCCAAAAGAATAAAAAAAATATGCAGAGTAAAACAATATGATTTTTTAGGCGAACGTTTTTCGAAGCTACGCACGCGTTACGAACGTGTGCGTAAAAATGTGTACGTAAATTGTATGTAGTTTGTCGTATGATCGGAATGGAATATTGAATTCGAAAGTTAAGAGTTATTACATAATTGTTGAGTAATTGGTCGAAATAACCTGTTTACAGTTTGATTTACTGTTAAAAATGGAAACTATTTTCACGAACGCCGCTGCGACCGGAAGTCAGAATAGCAAAGAATAGTTTTTTTTTTTTATCATTATTCGTTGGTCTCCGCATGTCATTCCCTTTCATGCGCTGAATAGGGGTAGGGTTTTCTGTGTTCCATTTTTCGTAATGTAATTAATGTGTGTATATATAATAAGCGTATAATATTCGTTGATCTTTATTTGGATTAAAATTGAGGGAGAGTTTTCGACGACCATAGTGAAATTTAATAGTATTTTGTATCGCACCAATTTAATAATTTTATCATTGTTTATATACAATACGTCGAATATTAAAAGAAAACCCGTACGTACTCGTGGTATAAGGTTCTTTTTAGTTAGATTAATACCCAAATTACGTTAAAGCGAACGTGTACGAAGAAAAAAAAAATCATCAATTTCTATAAAAAAGACCACCTCGGGGAGGGAAACTGCGTCGACGTTTTGTTTACAAACGTTAATTAAAAAAGTAAATTCCGGACCCGATTTAAGTAATTATTTCGAAAGTTTCCAAATACGAAAAAGTGGTTTTGTTTGTGAACGAGTGTTAAAAGTTCATGTCATGGTTACGGAGAGGAAGAACAGGATGAAAATAAAAGTAGAAACGCTCTTAACGGAACAAACAACGATGAAAGGAAAGTGAAAAATGAGTGAAATGAGCGAACCGCTCTTTTAAAACGGAGCGCCACAACGAACGATGAAATATCTCCACTCCGTCACTTCTTGGTGCCCCGAACACCGACCGCGCAATGCCCGTCAGGAGCCGCATTCCCTTCACTGATGGGCTGACGGAGATCGAGAGATGCTCATGTACTCGGAGTTCAGGAGATACTCCGAGAGCGTTCTTCAAGGATGCAGGGAGATTGCCTCAGAGTGCGCGGTAAGTTTAGTCACGTGGAGTTTTCAGGGAGACTTCACTCATAAAACTTGGGACTTACAAAATTATATATTTTAGGTCTTAAGGTTTCTACGTTACTAAACGCAACACCCAAAAGTAATAAGCTATGGTTGAAAATAATTTTTATAGTACGTCACTTCATCGCTTAGTAAATATTTATGAAAAGTATAAACGGTGTGTGTGTGTGTGTGTGTGTGTGTGTTGTGTGTGTGTGTGTGTGTGTGTGTCTTTTTTAAGTCTCAGTAATTTCACTTCTTAGAAATCGACATTTCTTATGGGCACATTTTGGCTATTATTCTTATGGTTCTTGTTTGATATAGTTACCTTATTCAGTGTGTTATTGGCACAGTTAGCCCAGACGAGGGCCAATGCGTTATAAAAGAAATAGCAACAATTCGATAGAGCGTAAACAATGTTGTTTTGGTATTAAAACTTGTTACCTTCCACATTATAACAAAACTTTTAGAAATATTTTAATTTTAACTTTTTCCCAAATGTTCATCAAACATTATTGCAAGGAACTTGTTTTCTTTAAAATTAAAGACTTTAGGACTCTCGACACCACATTTGATTTTAAGTGGAAAGCTTCATATCTCTAAATTATTTGCTTTTATATATATATATATATATATATATATATATATATATATATATATATATATATATATCACACACCACGCGGTGTTATCAAATTTTCATAAATTAGTACACATATTCAGGACGTCAAAGTGAACAAAAAAGTTCTTATGAAATCTGTAATCGCTTCGTTTCCGAGATACGTTGCTTTTTTGCCGAGGACGATCCAATTAAAATGAAAGTCGTTAAGTTTATCGACGGTCAAGTGAAAGAAATGTACTGTAGGCCTCGATGGTAATCGCCTATTAGGATACCTTTCAGCATAGCGGCTTTGGGCAGCAACTACGTTGCCTACCATCTCTCCTAACACGAGATGCGTATCGGCAAGTTCTTAAAAGAATACTGCTCTCCAACATTACACGAGTGACACATGAAATGAAGGAAATAATTTTGGTTTCTGAAATGACAATTAACAAAATACTATCAAAACAAAAGAAAAATAGCTATCTAAACAACCAGGCAACTACGACTTTGATAAACTTTAACGACTTTCATTTTAATTGGATCGTACTCGGCAAAAGAAACAATGTACTAGAGGCATTCAATATATTTTGCCCCACCCTTTTTTCTTAGCTAAATAATAAGGCCATGGGACTGAAATGTCTTTTGGGACGTAAGTTTGAACTTTCTGCGCTTCACATAACTGGATTTTTCCAGTTTGAACCTCCCCCTCCTTGTATGAAACCGCTTTTAAACGCCCTTGTATAAAACCGATGGTTAACGCAGTTTCGAAAATGGCGTCTGACAGTAATGTACGTCGTAAACAGAGCTGTTACCGAGTTCTCAACCGCAGAGAAGGAAACAGTTGGAAATATTCACAAACGCTGGTCTAAACGTGAGATCATCGGAAAGAGGGAGAGCCAGCCTCGATGATGAACCACGCAGCGGTCGCCCGGCATCGCTGTGACATTTCACACTGTGCAACGTGCTAACAGCATCATTCGATCAAATCGGCGCGTCACATACAAGGAGCTATCACGAGCTAGGAATTAGTGAAGGAAGTGTGAATAGGATAATTTGGCAACTGGGATACTCAAAAGTGTGTTCACGATTTGTTCCTCGCGAACTGACTGAAGATCACAAAGCCCAAAGAAAAAATTTATTCTGAGTCGTTGTTCGATACGAGACAGAAGGAGATTACTTCCTTCCACGAATTGTGACTGGGAATGAGACTTGGGTACACCACTTTGAACCTGAAACAAAACGCCAATCCATGGAGTGGCATCACGCAGACTCCCCACGCAAGAAGTTCAGAATGGCTTCCTCTGCGGGAAAGGTTATGGCCACTATCTTCTGGGACATGAAAGGAGTGATTCTGGTGGACATCTGAAGAAAGGACAAACAATCAACTCTGAGGCATATATTGCTACCCTGCAGAGACTCCAAAGACGTATAAATCGAGTTCGACCGGAGAGAGAACTGGAAGACGTCGTCCTTTTACACGATAACGCAAGACCACACGAGAGTTTGCAAACAAGAGAGGCCATCACAAAAATGTGCTTGACTGTGTTACCCTACCTTCCATACAGCCCGGATTTGGCACCTTCAGACTTTCATTTGTTTAGGGCTTTAGGCCAATGAAGGATGTTATTCGTGGAAGAAAGTTTCAGTGACGATAAGGTTGTTGAGGAAGTTAAGGGGTGGCTCCAGCAGAACCTAGCGGACTTTTACCAGCAAGGAATAAAGGCCCTTTTTTCGAGGTGGAGGAAAGCCGTAGAAAAGGATGGAGACTGTGTGGAAAAATAAAACTTTTAAGAAAACGTATGTACGTAACTAGTGTACAAAATTTCTGGAACTTACAAGGAAACTTGGAAAGAAAAAAAAAAAGGTGGGACAAAATATATTGAGTGGCCCTCGTATCTCTGAAACGAAGCGATTGCCGATTTATGTTCATAGGAATTTCTTTTGTTCACTTTGATGTCCTGAATATGTATACTAATTTATGAAACATAATTTGATAACACTGTGTATATATATATATATATATATATATATAATATAATATATATATATATACACATATATACATATACATATATATATATATATACATACATATATACATATACCGGGTGTCCGAGAATTATCTGTACAATTTTGGCTGTTATTAAAAGTCACCATGAAGTGTAGAAATTCCAGTGTTGTCCCATTTTACAGAGAATCTCATTAAGTTTTTTCTGATACCACGTTTTGACATGTTTTTTAGAAATGTACGCGGGTGACAGACCTTGATGATTTAAAAGCAAGACTCACAGCTGCTATTGAGCGAATTGATGTGGATATGCTGCAGCGTACATGGCAACATTTGGAGTATCGATTGGATGTTTTGCGAATCACTAATGGTGCACATATCGAATGTTTGTAACAACGTTACTTTAATAAAAGAAACTTGAAAATACAGATTCTAAATCTTGTTTAAGAATTTTACGTGTGTTATCAAGAATTTTATTAAAAGGTGAAATTGTACAGATAATTTTCGGACACACTGGAATTTCTAAAAAAGTTGTCAAAACTTGGTATCAGAAAAAACTTAATGAGATTCTCTGTAAAATGGGACAACACTGGAATTTCTACACTTCATGGTTGACTTTTAATAACAGCCAAAAATTGTACAGATAATTCTCGGACACCCTGTATGTATATATTCAATTAACACCATCCGTCTCGGTATTTGAATTTTGTGGTTAAATCTGTAGAACTTATCTTGTGTATGAATTTCATTTCGAATGAAATTAATTCGTCAAATTCAGAATTTAAAGTCGATGATAGAAGTAGAATTCAGTCAAATGCGAAGTTTGAAGTCGAGAGTGAAAAATAAACCCAAAAATTCGAAGTTCGAAGTTAAAAATAAGTGTCTGAGAACGAAAATTTGAATTTTTAAAATTAAAAATAGTTAAAAATTGCGTGGTCTTACTCGTCTAGACGCTTTTGAAGCCTCATTCGCGATCATCTTTTCTCCGATGGTATTTTCTCCTCCATTCTTTGCGTACCTTCATTGTGATGTCTTATTTAAGCTTACTTACCTTTAAGATTTGTTTCATCATCAGTGTCGCGTTCCTTAAGTTTTTCCGTTCGTGATTTAATTTTTGTCAGATTGGTCGAGTTGAATGATCAATTTTTGTAATAAGTTTGTTTCATTGATCGCGGTGCGCCATTTTTGTTTTTAAGTTGATCATCCCTCTAGATTCGAGAGAGGGTGATTCTAGAGTCGAGGATGATTGACGTTGGTTATTTTTCGTTCTTATTTAAGAAATGTGTTTTCCCCTCGAAGCCATTGAATGCTTCTTTTCCATTACGCCTGTATTCGAGACTCGAGTTGCGCATCATTGTCTCTTAATTTATATATCATGTTCTTCACCACTTTCCGTTTGCATCAAAAAGGTCTTTAAGACTTTTAAATACGTTCTTACTGCTATTTTAAAGAGGAATTAAAAAAAAACAAAAAAACTGCAAGCGCAAACATCTTCATTGGATAATAAAAGGTTTGTGTTGATGCCTCACTACACGAACGTTTTTTTTGTTTTTTAAATGGCTGTATTTTTTCTCTTACCTTAAAAAGTTTATTCTTGTTTGCCATTAAGTGTCTGAAAGGGTCGGTTTTCGGTTATCGTCCTATCTCAACAACCCCAGACAATGTGAAATTGACACGTTACCTTATTTGCACGTGCGTGTTACAGTTAAATAAAGAAAAATCGGTAGTTTATCTCTTAAATTACGAAAAGCTGCTTGTGGGTTAATATATTCACCACACTTACCCCTGAATATGGTTGTAAAAACAATTTTCACTTAAATTTACTAAAAATAAAATTATTGGAACTCTCAGATATGTTTAAAACTTGTCGAGGTTTTATAAATATTTTCATTAACTTGTCAGACTGCGCAAACCTGTCCGGCAAAACTGCCAACTTTAGAGTTTGTTCATATAACAAAATATAAACAATTTAAAATTTTAATTTTAACGGTAATGATTCAAAAGTTATCTTATATTTAGGTTTAATAATAGATTTTTCCTTTCATATTTACGGCAGTCTATGCGTGTAAACGTCACGAACCACTTTTTCACTCGTTAGAACCCCGTCACATACACGCCCAAACTGTCACTCAAAGACTGCAGAAGGCTATTGTGATATTGCACGACTTGTTAAAAGTAATTGTGGCAATCGCTTCTTTCGCACTACAAAGGCATATACAGTAATATTGCGGCATTTCTTAAACTGCATAGTATATTTGTAGGATTTGGGAGTGGTTTTATGTAATCAGTTTTATTAGAATTTAATAAACATTTAAAGCGCTTGGCTTTAGTTGAAGCAAATGAAGGTGTTGGCTCGCGCGCGCAAAAAAAAAAAAAAAAAAAAAAAAACGGTCTAAGTATATTAAATAATTAGGTTTATTGAAATGAATTAAACTTTGTTTTCAAAGTGTAGCCACATTCAACCTTCTCCAAATTTAATCCATAAACGTAAAATGAGGTCATATAAATCGTCTCTAAATCGTAAATAAAGTTTGTGTTTCCTCCTCAACCAGCAGTTTCCTATTGGTAAACCATTTTATTTCCTCGCTTTACATTCTGAGTCGTTTGAAGGAATGATTTTAATAAGAAAAAGTCATAGTAGGACATCGTTCAGCGAGTACGATCATGGATTTGGCTGGATCACTTCAAAAGATTTATTGGGGATGTATCGGCCAACCTGACGATACGAAATCGGAAGATAAACTTTAAGGAGTGGACCGCGGAACCAGAATGTATCCGTTATTTTAACGAAGTGATAATAAATTTTGAACGTATATCTTTCATATGAAGTCGGCATCTCTTACGCGACGAATGGTTGTTGCGGAAAACCTTTACCTACGAGGTAGTGATTATTGTACCGCACTTTTAACCCTTATCCTCTTCGTGTAGACTCTGTAGAGAGTAAATGAGGGGTCCCGCGTCTTAAGGTACCTAAGCGCCAAAATTAAAATTCGCCAGAAATCGCCTCCAAAGTTCAGCAGTATTCTCGCAATAGTATCTCTGTTATTAATTGAGCTAGAACGTTCATTTTTGGCTAAATTAGAGTTCTAAGTATGCTAATAAAGATGTTGATGAGTTTTTGGAATAGATTTTTATATTTTATATATATTTTTTTAAATTTTTTGATTTTCTTATGCCGAACTTTGGGTGCGATTTCTGGCACAGAATGAGGTGAAAAAAGTAGTTCGCTTCATAAGGTTTTCAACCATACTTCTAGTGTCGTAAGGTCATTATAACCCAAACCACGCGATGTAGGAAGGGTGAAAATAGTGATATCCATCAAAAACACGTTTTCGCCTGTGGTGGCGCTTAGGTATCTTAAGACGCGCGACCCCTCAAATAATGAAGTAAATACACACCTTTTGGTTTTCCAAAGTTTTTCGTAAATAAAAGTCCACAAATAATAAATTTATTATTAATTCAATATATTTCAAATAGTGTTGCTCCTCACTTTGTATCGTGGAAAGTTGACGCACGTTTTGGTATTGCATTTATGAGTTTTGCTATTCATTCTTTAAGGTATTGTAGCCTATTGTTCTTTCATGGTTTTGACGAGGCTTTCCCCGGATGTAGGGCTTTTTTACCGCTTCTTTATTGACCTATCTAGCGTGTAATCACACTCGTTTTATTGAATTCGCATCTGGGGATTGATCCGGCCATGCAAGATGTTTAATTCTATGGCTGTCGTGCCACCTCTGCTTAGCACGAGCGGTATGAACTGGGGCACCCTCTTCCACGAATAGACTTGGCTGAATTAACAATTTCCGCGGGACCACCCGCTCATAATCATCGTGGTGTCTGTTTACTTTGTCAACCTTCTGTAGGTACCACTTCCGCTGGAAATAGTTCGTTTACTAATAGATTACAGAATGCACCATGTATGAAGTTCAGTAAAAGAACCATTATTTATCGGGTACAGAACATACGTCCCACATTGGCCAGCGTGGGACTAGCGTTCGTCCCACTAAGCATTCTTATTAAATATAAATACTGAGTCTTAAAAACTCCAGGGCCCAGGTAACCCAACAAGATCCTCCCCCACCCCGCCCCGCTTCCAAACTCTCTCTAATCACCTTTTAATAAAACATGTTCGTTGTTTAAGGAATAGGTCCGGTGCTAGTGTCTCCGCGCAACTGATACAATGAGCAAACCAACAATGAGCAAACCAAAATCTTTCGCTTTCTTTATTTCTCCTTTTACACAAAGAAATGTCTCGCAATCACCGAATTTAGTTTTTCTTTTACCAATAAACTTTTCATTATTTCTTTATAAGGTAAGAAATATTCATTCTAGTTACCAGTATGTTAGGTGTACAGTGCATAGTTCAAAGCAAGATAAATTTGTACTGTGCGCGCGCGCGCGCGCCTCGTTCTCGCATAATAAAAGTGTCTTTTGTCTAAATTCCTTTAAGGAAATAATGAAGCGTAATTTTCAACTCTAATATGAAAAGAAATATCTTCAGAACGCACACACACACACACACACACACACACACACACACACACACACACCTTTTCTACATCATTTTCTCCCCTTTAAAAATGGTGGAATTTGCGATTGTGTCTTAAATCAAGGGCTTTAATTGACTGTTTGTTTCCAATTTTGTGATCGAAAGAGGCAGAGCAAACACGAAGCAATCGTCTCCTTATCATCACCTGCAGTGCTCATTGAGGATTGACTTCCTTTGTTTACGTTATTTTAGAGGCGCTCAAAGATTGGGATTTTTTATTTTTTTTAATCATATTGCATTGCAGTTTTTTTTTTTTAATAACCAAGTCGCTTCTCTACTTGGTCGGAAGTGATAGCTAATAGTGTTGTTGGAACACTGCTTTATATCGTTTGAATTTATAGCTTCTTTCGAAGCTCGTCAGTAAAAGTTTTCATTTTCATTTTTGAAGTTGGGGTTTTGACGGAAGGAAAGATTAAATCATTCCTTTAATTAGTCACACGTTCAACTTTAACCAAAGATCCAAGTTTTAATTCGGGGAAACCTTCAAATTTAACTTCGCTCTGATAAACGAAGCGTTTGAAATGAATGGCATAAAGAAATAACTTCGTATGCAGTCTTTTCACACACACACACACACACACACACACACACACACACACACACACACTGTATGTATGCATGCGCCTCTGTGGTGTAGTGGCTAGCATCGCTGACTACGAATCCACCGGACCCGGGTTCAATTCCCGGTGACGTCTGGCGGCGCGCAGCAAACCCAGCTGTTCATATTTCCGTACAAAAAATTTGGTTTGTAGATAAATGGGTACCCTGGGTAGCCTAGTGGTTAACTCTTTATTGACAGAATTTTGTGTAGAGTTGTTATAAATGGGTGTATATGAAAGGTTAGAAATTTGTAACAGTTGTCCATATAGGGTTAAGAGGCTGGGCTGCTGATCGGGAGGTCGGGGGATCTAGTCCGGGCGAGGACTTTGTAATTTCTGACTACCCGTGGTGGGTCGTGGTTCGGATTCGACGTTAAGCTGCAAGTCTGAGGTAGTCAGAATGAAAAATTCAGGCGGAAACATAATTAATCAAAGTGTGTGTGTGTGTGTGTGTGTGTGTGTTTATATATATATATATTATGTTATATATATATATATATATATATATATATATATATATATATATTATGTATATATTATGTATATATATATATATGTATATATATATTATATATATTATATGTATGTATATTATATGTATATGTATATATGTATATGTATATATATGTAATGTACAGGGTGTCCGCGTAAGTCTGGACCCATAGGGAAAAATAATAAAATTACAAAATAGTCCAAAAATTTATTACATAATCTGTTCAAAGTGTCCGCCGTTGTGTCGCACACATAGTTGAAGACGCAATCTCCACTGCGACAGCACTTTCTGAATCACAGTCGCAGAAATTTTCTGACACGCCTCCACAATGCGTGCTTTAAGGTGGAAAATGTTCTGAAGTTTGACCTCGTACACTTTGGCTTTCAAGTGGCCCCACAAATAAAACTCCAGCGGAGTAAGATCATAATAAAAAAATAATAAAAATAATAAAAAATATATTATAAATAAATTTTTGGACTATTTTGTAATTTTATTATTTTTCCCTATGGGTCCAGACTTACGGGACACCCTGTATATGTATATGTATATATATATATATGTATATATATGTATATATATATGTATATGTATATGTATGTATATGTATAATATATGTATATATATGTATATGTATATATATGTATATATATATGTATATATATGTATATGTATATATATGTATATGTATATGTTATATATATGTATATGTATATATATATGTAATATGTGTATATATATGTATATGTGTATGTATATATATGTGTGTATATATATATATGTGTATTATATTATATGTGTGTATATATATATATGTGTGTATATATATATATATGTGTATATATATAGTGTGTGTATATATATATATATGTGTATATATATATTATATTATTATATATATATATATATATATATATATATATTAGGTATTGTATTATATAATATTATTATATATATATATTTTTATTACGTCGTACTCGTACAGTGAAAAGAGTGAAATGGGGACATGTAAGGATCAAGTAGGACACAAGACCCAGAGGCACAAATAACGAGGCTTCCCCCGATTCTCGTCGAGATAAGCCCCGAGGAAGATCTGTAATAGATTCGCGTGGAATGTAGGAGGGCGAGCATTTTATCCCTTCGTCAGCGCAGTGTCATCCCCTTTAAAAGGAGTTTGGCGCCACTCGCGTCTTCGCCGTTTGCTGCATTGGATTCTTTATTTGGAGAGAGGGGTTTGGAGCCTCTCCCCCCCTTCGACCCCTCTTCCGCCGAATGCGCCACGAAGTTGACTTTATTAGTGGCGCCTCTAGAATCTCATTTAGGAGCGTTTAGCGTCCAAGCTGGCTTCGTGTTTTTCCTTCGAAGCTTATGTGAACGTAACACGCGCATTAATTCAAAGCATGCGGGGAGTGAAGTACTTTTTTTCTTTAATTCGTATTGTTGTTGCATATTTCTTAAATAACGTTGCCTCATTAATGTCGTTTCATCAGTTTAAGCTCCTTATTTGCGTTCTCGAAGACTTATTCGATGATTGTCTTCAATGTTTTTTGAAGAATGCGAGGTGAGGAGGTAGAGTATATTTGGTGGCCAGTAACGTGCTAAACCTTCGTTACAACATCTGTTCATATTTCATACGGGAATGGTACAATTTTCAATTGGCATTAAATGCGTTAGGTTTTGTTTTGCGGTTGTAGTAACGTGGCTTCTCTTTGTGGAAGTAATGGAACGTTATAGGAATTTAAAACTAATGCTTCGGTAAAAAAAATAGTATGATTAGAGGTGCTTTAGTTAAAAAAAAAAGTACATTTGAAGCTGCTTATGCGGAAAGAAAAATAATTTGGTATTTATTAGAAGATGCCAAATATTTATTTGCAGAAGGAAAATTTTCAGTACCATAAAATTGGTGCACCAAATTCGAGTCGGTGAAAAGGATTGCGGATTGTTTAATTCAACACTGATTATATATTGAAGATTCGGTTAAATTGATTGACGTGTTAAAATTAATACCTCGACAAAATGTTTATTCTTTTCGATAAGACCGATTTTTCTTTGTTTTCGAAGGCGAGAATATGTCGATAGAGAGAGTGAATATATCAAGTATTGACATTTGAGCATCTAAGATCCACTACCGTTCACGGCCTTTGCCAAAATGTTTGAAAGAGGTGCCATCTATCAAGATATGGAATATTGTCATTCAGTAATGTACTTCTGATGGAGAAAGAATGAAGCAAAATTTATAAAAAGCTTGAAAAATTACTAATTGGTAACGATTGCATGGGTTTTGTTTTTGAAATTTTACTGTCGCAAAAAACACACACACACACACACACACACACACACATATATATATATATACACACTAAAATCACAAAATAACACGTGACCTTATTAATCAGCAAACAACCACAGGGAAAAGGAAACACAAAGTCCGAGCGCTTGCTTTCGTGATATATTCACATTATCAAGGAGGATAATGTGAATATATCACGAAAGCGCTCGGACTTTGTGTTTCCTTTTCCCTGTGGTTGTTTTGCTGATATATATATATATATATATATATATATATATATATATATATCACACACACACACACACACACACACACACACACACACACACACACACACACACACACACACACACACACACAGAGGAAAACAATATTACCACTAAATTATTTTTTATTTTTTTTGCTTTACTTTTTAAAATATTTTTTTATGCGAACTTTTTCCGAAACTAAATACTCATTCCTGTGGGCTTGTCATTTCCGGGGCCGGTGCCCAGCCCGTGTACGTCTGTTACTCGGAATTATATCCATTATAATTTTCCTGATTCCTTATATTATTTTTAAGTATTGTTTAAATTTAAAATTTACTGAAAAATGTTTTAAGACTTAGTTTTGTTTCAAAGAATTTCCTGAGGCGTAACTCCTCTTATTTATAATAATTATAATTAATGCTCATGGTAAGAGAGAGGGAGGTTATCGTGAATAGTTTCTTCATTGAACACGTTAAAATTAGTCATCTTTGCCACTTCAATATTTTTATAAACAATATTTGTAGTTATTATTTCACTGTTGATAATAAACGATTGAAAATCTTGAGACGTAATCCTCACGATGGGTTTAATTATTTTGTGACAGGCATTAATTAGTGTTAACCGGTAATCCTGTCCTGGTTCATAGCCGATTGGCTTCCACGGGGCTTTCTTAATGTAATAATACTAATGAACTCCGAACGAATCGTTTATAATATTACGTATAAGCCGATGACGTACGGGATTCGCGTCTGCATCACGCGCGTTTCGTGCGCGCGCGTCACTGCGTCAGTCTTTAAAGAGTCCAATTACAAATTTGAATGGAAAGCTTAATATTTAATTTTGTCTTTTCACACGGCAAATGGTTTTCCTCGACCCGTTACAATTACGAAGAAAAGCCAATCTGCAAAGCCACGTTTGCGTAATAACTCATAAATAATTTTGTAGGAAAAATTTTAACACCCCCCCCCCCCCCCCCCCCCCCCCTTAAAGCCATTGATAGTTTCAACATTTCTTTTAAAATCACGATTAACTTTTATTTTTAAAAGCAGCTTCGCAAATTTTGACCCGCTGACTTCGGGTGCTTAGCTCAAGATTTCAATCTTCTTTTTGTAAGATTATTATGAAAGTACGAATGAAATTTTTTAGTTTCAAATAAAGTTCGCCTAAAAACAAAATTTAGTCATTTGTAGTAATTCAGTTTTGGTTTTGATGTTTTATTATTTTGAAAGAAATAAAAATAAATAAAATAAGAATTCAGTAGCGAAATCCAATCCTAAATTTATTTTTTTATACTTTTTCAGACATTTTGTTTTCGAGCGAACTTTACGCGAATCTGTACAAACTGTGAATGGATTCTATTATAATATGCACCGTAATTACCTTTTGTAAACATTACGGCATTTTGCATTAATCTCTCAAATGATTTTTGTTTGTGCGCTTCCGTTTGTAGGCTTCAAACGCGCGCTTAATCCAGAATAATCTTGGTAAAGTTTTAATTGTAAATTAATAGATACGCCAAAGCAGAAGTAAGTAACGAGGGTATTTCGGAGCTCTTCGCTTCAATTATACTCCGTAAATGGGTATGTTAATAAAGCGTAACTCCCGTCGCCCATTTTTAACGCGGGAGTACGATCCCACTCCCGGATGCTCCATAGTCTTCAACGGAAACAAAAACTTTGAGTTCGAGAACGAGCTGTATACAATTAATTACCTCGTGACACCCGGTAAAGACAATCCATTAGTCGTGAGGAACGCAAGTTGCCTACTTTACCAGTAAAGAACACCATTCATATTTCATGTTCCGCTTTAATTTCCATTTCCTTTAAGCTTACGTTCCTGCAACAATAAATGATCTATCAATACATTACCGTTTTATATATATATATATATATATATATATATATATATATTATATATATATATATATATATATAATTGTATGTTAGTGATGTAACTGATGTCAGATTTTATGCATCCGTGGATGCCGATGTCTCTTAAAAAAAATTATAGGTTTTCAATTCCCCTCATTATTAACATGTTTTAGGTTTTTATAACTTAAAAACCCTTGGTCACTTTATAAGGAGCTACGACATTGATCAATTCACAAAACAGCCATATAGCTAAGCAATCATGTTGTGTACAATGTAGGATGTACATTGCACACTACCTTTGTACTTACCAATAATAGTGATACTATGTTATACTTTTTCAAATAGTATTTACGAGTTTTAGCCACACTGATTATTGTAGTGTTAGCAGGATGCGGGACGAGGACCCAACTCAATGCATCCCATCAACCATTTCCCCAACCTCCGCCCTTCAATGAAGTTGTTAAAAGTTTGTAATTTACTCTTTTTCACATCCGCATTGCGGATGCGGATGTCAAATGCGGATGCGAATAAGGATGTCACATACGTCACTAATATACTCGTATATATGCTGAGTCAGAAGTCCTGCCTCGTAGGATGTAATATATTTAAGTATTTTTTTTTGTATTTTCTTGTATAATTATAGTTATAAAAGTTAATTATAAAAAAAAATGTGCTAAAGAACTAACTCCTCTTTTCCTGAGGGGTGTACCGCCCGCTGTTCCGCCATTCCAAGGAAGGGGTGAGAAATAATTTCAAATATAAATAACAAAATCAAAAGCAAATATCAATATCAAATTCATAAATTTACTTAAACATATATTATCCTAAGAGACAGGACACACACACACACACACACACACACACACACACACACACACACACACGTACATTAACCTTACTACCTTTTGTATGTAACAAAGTTCTTGAGTACAGTTACCTGAGCATAACGTCCTGTAACTCTTAAAATATAACGTTAACATTATCATTATATCGGTGATTTTGTTTTAAACGTGTGACACTTTTAAAGGGTTTGTATTTTTCAGTTTTATTAACTGACATAAAAGCACACACCTACACGTAGGGAATTAGTCTCCTAGCGCAAAACATGCTCTGTGATGTCCTCTCAGCTCACGATACTTTCGACGGAGGATTCCTGTCCAACAGATTTCCCGCAGTTTATGATAAAGTAATATCATGGCCATCAACTTCACTAGATCTAAACCCCCGTGACTTTTATCCGAGAGGTTATTTAAAAGAGCGTTTGAACAAAATACACACATGATAAAAGAACCGAGAATATCGAGTGAACGAGAAATTTGTTAGGTTTCAACAGATACTCCGTTCACAGTACCGCAAAATGTTGTTAATGACCTCAGAGGACACCACGTCAAGAAGTGTTGCATTAGGAGACTAATTTCCCATATGTTGGGAAGGTCTATTAAAAATTTCATGCTTTTGTTTAAGTAAAAAAAAAAAAACTTTTTAAAGTTTAAAAATTCACTATATTTTCATCCCGAAAATATAGGTTTGTGATTTTTTTTTAAATAAGTTTCACTGAATGTGAACATAGAATGTGAATGTAATGATATTATCTGTGTGAAATAGAGTTCTACTCTTTAGTGACGCATTCAAGCACTTGCCTTGATTTTTTTTTTGATTTTTTTTTTTATGAACAGACCACGTCGGAAGATTAACAAAAAAAAAAAAAATCTACGGCAAACATGACTCGCATTTTATTTCTTGAACTTGACACAGCTTCAACTTGAAGCATCATTTCACTAAATATAAAATGCTGAAAAAGAAATATATATATATATATATATATATGAAAATTATTTCACGAAAGTAACATGTGAAAAATATTTATGATGAATAAACCACGAAGGAAAGGAAACACAAAATGGTGCTCAAGCGCTTTCGTCTAATGACATCCTCAGGAACACTGAAGTACATAAAAAGGTTACAGCCTATATATAGGTTACAGAAAGAAAAAAAAAAGAAAAAATAAATAACATACATACGCACACACACATGTAGCATTTTCATATAACAATATTGTGAAAAATATCATAATAAAAAATAGCCCTACCAATAATTCAGGCATTATCTATAAAATTGGCTGTAAACAATGTGATTCCTTTTACATAGGTCAGACGGGAAAGGATTTGCACACACGTATAAAACAGCATCAATATTCCGTTAGAACAGGACAGTTGTCCAGTGCCCTTTTTGTCCATTTGTCAGAGTTAGCCCACTGTATTGATTGGAATAATGCTTCAGTTTTATTCCATTCAAGCAACATTGTTAATAGAAATATTCTTGAGTCTGCCATTATCCAACTTTCAATAACTTCAACATAAGCAAAGGTCTTTTTCAACTCGATCCTGTTATTTTGAATTCCTTTAAAACAGATTTAGATAAGAAGGGTAAAACATTAAATCTTTGGTAAACTTGTCTGCTACTTTATTAACTTTTAATTTGCATTTTATTTTTTTATATATATCGAAACCTGACCATAGGCAGCAGTGTGTTAAAACCCGGGCAGAGTTCCAGTATAAATTTGTATTTTTATAATCCATTTGATCTTGTACTAAAATCGATATTTTTCCTTACAAATCTGTACGCCTCACTGGTAATCCTTTAAGGTTTTAATTTTAATTTTTTATTTTTACTTCTCTGTTATTGCATATTATATATATGTAGTATGTATGTATTTATTTGTATATATGATATGTATGTATGTATGTATATATATATATATATATATATATAATATATATATATATATATATTATATATTATGTGTTTGTGTGCGCGTATGTGTTATTTATTTTTTCTTTCCTTTCTGTAACCTATATATAGGCTGTAACCTTTTTATGTACTTCAGTGTTCCTGAGGATGTCATTAGCCGAAAGCGCTTGAGCACCATTTTGTGTTTCCTTTCCTTCGTGGTTTTATTCATTATATATATATATATATATATGGTGTAGTGGTTAGCATCGCTGACTACGAATCCATCGGCCCCGGGTTCGATTCCTGTGACGGCAGGCGGCGCGCAGCTAACCCAGCTGTTCATCTTTCCACACAATAAAAATTAGTTGCTAGATAAATGGGTACACTGGGTAGCCTAGTGGTTAAATCGCTAGGCTGCTGATCGGGAGGTCGTGAGATAGTCTCGGCAAGGACTTTGTAGTTTTTTACCGCCGTGGTGGGTCGTGATTCGGATTCCACGTTAAGCTGTAGGTCTGAGGTGGATCAACAAACTTGACCTTCATCAGAATGAACAATTCGGGCGGAAGCCAAACCAAGGTTAACCAAAGTTTATATATATATATATATAATAATTTTATTTATTTGTGATTCTGTACTTTGACTTCAAAGATAATCTGGCATTGATTCAAATTATCAGTGGTTATCAGTCACGCTTGTACGTGCGTGTGAGAAAGAGACGGAGAGAGAAGTATGTGCGCATTTGCGTATGTACGTATTTTGTTATTAAATCGTTTTATCAAATGCTTTGAGCTTTTTAAAGATATTCAGATTAAACTTCAAATATTTTTCTCTGCTTTCAAAGACACACAAGACGACCTTGACGAGTTTTTGACGTGATATTGAAAAGAAAGTTTGGATAAATTTTGATGAAAGAATAAGATAAGATGTTATCTACATTTTTAATTATTATATAAAGGATAAGAGTTCTGTAGTATTGGTACTATCTGTTTCTGAAACAGGATTGAGTTTCCTCGAATATTAGTTTATAATGTATTTTCGCGCATAAATTTGAGAGGTAGCCATTGGTTTTATTTTGTTTATTTTCCCGTTTCGGGTTCAATTTGGTATGAAAAATGGAGTGTCCATTTTTGATTTGTAGTTTTGTTTGAATGGTTTAGTCACTTTAGTGGAAGGAAGGAGAGTGGTGGAAGGCGGTTTGGTTTTAAGTGTGTGACGTTTTTCACGAGAGAATTCTAGCTTTCTTTGTGGAAGGTAGAGGGCCAATTTTGTTTCTCATTTTGGCTCAGTACGATTTTAGCGGAGTATGATGCTGTTCTATGAAAGATCAGCAATACACAGTTTGTATTTTCGTAGCTTTTTGAAGTTCGACGCGGCATGCAAGACTAAATTATTATTATTATTATTATTATTATTATTATTATTATTATTATTGCTACTTTAAGTGGGAGTATTTTGTCCATGTTCAATGGACTGTACGTGTATTTACCGTTATGGTAATGGTCCCAGTGAATTTTGAGACTTGCTCGGTGTTCTTTTGTGAAACACCTTCGAATGCAGTAAGTGTTCTGTCTCTGCGTGAAGCGATTGTGTATTCAGGGTGGGGTAGTATCGCCTAACTTACTGCTTTGCTAGTAACGAGTTTAACAGAAATTCCTCGTGTGTTAGCGTATGAAAAATAAATATTGAACGTCATATTGGGTTGTAGCACCAAATTTTGAGTTTTTTTTATGCGATTGTGTAAACCAAAATAAATTTTTCTTAGTGAGTAGAACACCGGTTTGAAGAGTAAGAAAGAGTTTTTAAGCTATGAAACGGAGAGCTCCGAAGCCTGAGCCTGAAAATGGCTTAATATTGTCCTGAAGTTTTTTAATTTATTGACACGTCTTAATTGTCTTCGTTCGCTCGTAGTTAGATGATGTTCTTTATAGGGTGGACTCGATTGGGGATGGGTTTTTTTTCTACCCCCCCATTTTTCTTCCCCCAAGAAACTGGTGTAAGGTAGTAATAAAAATTGAGACCCATTATACACACAAATATTATTAAATTTATATGAAGCTCTCATTCTTTAATGCTTTCTGTATTGTTCAAAGATCTTCAGAAATTGTTACAATGAAATAAATGTGCGTAATTTTTATTTTTAAGTATAATACCAAAAATGGTCTGAAGAAGAATAAATGTCATAAATGAATAACAAACTTCTAAATGAAAACTTTTAGTTGTCATTTTTGTCATTTTCATAAGAATAATAATTCTTTTTCTCCCCAGTCGTCCCCTTTGACCATTTTCGTTCGTCAGTTATTTTCCTTTTTATTTTTGCTTTGAAGCTTGAACACACTTTTAAACATAATTACAGTTTCTGGTAAGCTTTTAACCTCGTAACCCAACATTTGTTATCGATTCAATGTTCATCTTTTTGTATCTTTTATATTTAGAGGACAACGATTTAGGTCCAAGAGGCTTTGTTTGCTCTGAGTATGTATGTAATGGAAGGGTTTGTTTTCACTGGAATTTGAGATTTTTGCCGTTTTTCATGCATAATTAGAAAGCTGACTTCTTTTTCTGCACATCTTGGTGCTTTGGGTGCTTAATGTTTTTGAACTAGATATGGAATAATGAAAGAATTATTTCGTATTCGTTTAAAATTGTCCTAATTATTAATTTTAATTTGGTAATTGATGTCCCCCAGAGGTACGAAAGGTTTAAACGCTTTCTTCAGATCAAACCATAGTGTAAATGAATAACTAAAAAAAAATTAAAGATACGTGAAAAAGATATTAAAATGAGGTTACAAGACCGGAATTCTTGTCTTAAATGGCGCCATTATTATAATAATAATATCTAATTTCCTTTTCTCATTTTACTTAATGATTTTCAGAGTGGTTTGTGCGGTTCTTTCGACTCTGGGGACGCTGGCAATCTCCGCGGGGGAAGTGGGGTCAAGATCACCCACCTGACGGGATCGGGGGCGTCTGTGGGCGTGAGTGGGGCCGCGGGACGCGACGACAGCGCCCCTAGGTTCCCGCGGCTCGACCAGTGCGCCCACTTCCATTATGAATACGTGGAACTGCCGCCCATTCAGGTGAGTAGAATGGAGTGTTGGAGAAAGACAAGGGTCGCGTTTAATGGGCTTATCTTTATCGATTTTGAGACGAAGATCCGTACGGAGGAGGTTCACCTTCAGTTCACAGAATTGTCCTCCCCCTTCGTCCGCGTTTCTTCGCGTATCTCGTCCATTTTGTTTAATTGTGTGTACGTCTCGTCTTATCTCTCGTCGTCTCGTTTTTTCGCATTTCGTCTGTCTGTCTCTCTATCTCTCGCTCTCCTTCCTGTTTTTTATTCCATGTTTGCAAATAGGAAGAAACAACTGAATTCGTTTTCTAAAAAGGGCGAGAGGGAACCAAAATGAATCCAGCTTTCATTCCTTCAAAAGAATTTCCTCTGCCTTTTTTTTTAGAAAGTGTAATTCGGAGCCATTTTAAGGTTTTTTTTTTTTTGGTTTTTTTTTTAAAAGATATTTTTAGGTTTGAGAAGGGAAATTAGGTTATTTAGGGTTTATTCATTTCTGCCTAAGCCTTAATTAATTGTAAGGATTGCATCGTATTTTACTGCTAAAGTTATGTAATATTGTGGAGTCTACGTTCGCTGCGTGTTTGATTTTACTTAATTTCACTCTGTATCAGGTCGTTTCAAATTATGTTGCGTCATATGTTGATGAACGTTTCGGTAATTTTTGTATACAAATTAATGTTTACTTGTCAAGTATAATAGTCTGGGCGTATAGTTGCACAGTTAGGCGTGATGAACTTTTTTTTTTCCCCCCTGAGCGGCGAGTGCTTCGTTTAAAACTAGTGCATATATGGTAAGTGATAAGAGCGTCATGGTCTTGGATGAAATTTTATTTTTTTTTCGTTCAAGCCTTAGCTTTTATGCGAGTGTAATACTCAAACATGGGCTTAAATTGATATTTCACTCTCGTCCGAATGCTAAACATTCATTTTAGTAATAAATTTGACTTAAGTACATTGCCTACAACACATTTTCGGCTTTTAGATCCATATACGACCCGTTCCCTTTGAAAGCAACAAAATGTACCCGAAAGTAATTGTCGTTGTTTCGGAGTTGTTTAATCGTCTTCTCGTGGACCCGAAAGTAAACTGAATTACTTCCCAAATTTTAGTACGTAGATAGTAAAGGACGTCTTTAAATTATTTATTTAATTAAAAGTTAATTAATAAAGCGAGCGAGAATTCTGGAGAGAAAATAATATATATATATATATAAATCCCCCCCCCCCCCCCCCCCAAGATTAAAGGTATCGATTGGGAGGTCAAGAGTAGAAGAAAGCTTTTCTTATTTTTTTAACTTTGTATTTTTGTTTACCAGTTTTTTTGTATATATTTTTTATATATTTATTTTTCATTTTATGCGTTCGTTATATAGAATTGTCTTTATCTGGAATAGATACATTTTGTAATTCTATCAGACACCTCCGTTAAGCGCGAAAGTATTATTTATTTCGTTTGTTCGATTTACGGGTTCAGTAATTTTATTTGAATTAAACCGCTTTTATTTAATTTAGAGAAGGTAACATTTATCGCAATTTAGTTCGAAATAGGAAATAATTGTGTAAAATTAGAACATTTGAAATTTTGCCCAATAAAGAAAATCTAAATTTTTTGCCGAGTTTAACAATTTGAATCGTTTCCTCGTATTTTCAATAACTCCGAAATGGGTTTGGTTTTCATCAGAATTCTGTTGTCAGGTCTCTGTGCCGAGTTATCCAATTACATACAGTAGGCTGATGAGAATAGTCTGAACCCCCATTCCCCCTTCGGCAGTCTTAGAATTAATATATATTAGGCCCGCGTATTCCACTGCGCGGGAAGTTGGATAGCTTGGCCAGTAAAATTTAGCATCGGACGTTCGATTTATCCTTAGTTAAAATCCTTTTGTATCCTCTTTATCGTCTTTTCAACAAAAGAGAAGAACCATGGGCTGCTCGCGAGGTCTGCATCTCGCCTCCATAAGCCGATATTTGGCTCGACAAAACGGGCCTTTCCTTCTCGTAACGTAAAATAGTTTTGGGTCATAAATTTTTATTCTTTCTCAAAAGTTTGTTTTCGTCCGAAACGTTGACTCGCACAGTCTTAAAATGTTACACAATGAACGAAGAGAAAGTGGAGAACAGAAGGACATTGCGAGCGGCGGTAAGAACATTAAGAAGAGAAGCGTCTCGGCGTAAAATTTAAGCGAGGAAAAAAAGACTAAATATTTTTATTTTATTGCTAACTCTTTTGGTGAAACCTCGAAATGGCATCTACGCTGCACGATGTCCCCATCACGCCGTTGAAGAGTGATCGGTATTAACTAATTGATTGATAGTGAATGTATACACAGTTTCACAAAAAAAAAAAAAAAAAATGATCGCTTAGAAACCTAGAACTTGTAAAAGAGCATGAACAAAATTACTAATCATTAATGACTGAGGTTTTTTTATTATTTTATTTCTGTCGCCAAGAAATAATAAAATAGCCAAAGAAAAAATTAATATAAACACTTAGGAGTTTTGTTTTTAAAAAAAATGTATTTTTAAATTAACTTTATTCCGAGACTGTACATGTATTAGGATTTTGACTAATAATGTGGATAGCGCAGATACTTCTGTACTTCACTCTGCTCCCATCTATTGCCAAAATACTGGACCCACATTTATCCCCTCCCGGGCAACAACATGGCCACGTCCGAACAGCGAAGAGTTTGGATGCAACCATACGGTGACCCGAAGATAATATGGGAAGATATATAAATATCTTTTATTATCAGCAAACATAATTATGTCCGCAACAAAATAAATTTGGAGGGGAACATACTGGATTGCACTTGTCCGTCCGTCCGTTCGTCACATTTTTGTGTCCGGGCTATAACTTTTGAACCGCTCAACATCAATTGATGAAACTTCGCGCGTACGTACGTACGTATCATCACAACACTGTGCTATGAGCAAGAATCGGATCCCTGCATCAAAAGTCAAGGTCACAAATAGATGGAAGGTCAAATGGATCGTTTCTTGTCTGCGTCAAAACTTTTCACTCAACATAAATTGATGAAATGTCGCGCATAAAAGGATGCTCATAAGGCGATGTGTTTCGAACAAGACTCTGGTCCCCTACGTCAAAGGTCATGGTCACTAATAGAGATCAGAAGTCGAATGGAGGTCTGCGCCATTATAGTTTTAACCACTCAATTAACATAAATGGTGAAACTTCATACATGTACAATTGTACATTATGTATCATCGTAAGACAGTGTCGCGGGCGAAAATCGGGTTCTCGCACCAAAGGTCAAGGTCAAATACAAGAGGGGACAGTGATGTCGTTCCGACATAGTTCTTGTTAAATTAATTTACATCAATTGCATATCAGTATTTATTTTAATATAGCCTATGATAATATCGGTTATACACAGGTCCAAGAATAAAGTTTCCTCATAATCCCCTGATATTTCAGATCTGATCCCCTCATATATAAATATATATAAAAATTATATAAAAATTGCATAAAAGGTGTAAAAAAAAATTCACATTTCATATACGGTAACGCAATTAAAACCTAATTTTTATTCTAACTATTAAAAAACGTATGCAAAAATCCCATGGCAGGCTCAAAAAATTAATACTAGATAAAAAAAAAAAAAAGTTTTATATAATGTGAAACAAATAGTGCTTGTTTTTGTTAAACTATTTTATATTAACATTTTAAATTAATTTATAGTTAAATTCTTTATAAAATATTTACAAATAATGTCCGAAATATTTCAAAAATATTTTCTATTTCCCTGATATTCTCAAAAAATTCCAAAAAAAATCCTGATAATTTTTGCGGGTGTGTATGAACCCTGAATATGGTTGGGATTTTAAATATGGTATTCTCTCCTGTTCACGATTGCTCCTAACTATTATTAAAGATAGAATTGAAAATATTAAGTATCTTCTAGGGCATGGGTCAGTCACTAATAGGCGGAGCGCGGTCTGCATCCGAACCGCCAGGAATAAACCGAAAGACTAATTATTGTATAAGATTTACTTAAAAATATAGGCAAACTTTTAAAGCATTTAAAAATATCCAATTCAAGTTTTTTCTTTTTGGTAAAAAAGAAATCTTGAATTTGATATTTTTAAATGTTTTAAAAGTTTGTCTATATTTTTTGTAAGTAAACCTTATACGATAAAATAATTATAGTCCTTCGGTTTATTCCTGGCGGTTCGGATCCCGACAGCGGTCTGCCGATTGGTGACCCACGCTTTAGAGTTTGAATTCAGTTTTCATTTAGGAGCTTAAAAGTGATTATTTTACATTTATTTCGGTAAAATAATGTTTGCCACATTACGAAAACGCTCCGTTAAAAAGAAAAATGAAAAAAGAAGTGTTTGTAGCGAACTTTGGTAAAGATACAAAAGTGCTTCGAACTGAACGGGGAACATTTTCAAAATTTGTTATTCATGGTTGCATAAATAATGTATCGGCGTTTGCGCCAAAATTTAACCTATTCTTCAATATTCGTTTGTTTTCTTTTTCACTTTATTTTTTCGTTTGTGCCTTTCGATTGCACCGAGACCAAAACATCGACACACTAAAAATATAACTCGACATAACCTAGCGTAACCTAACTAAATCTAACCTAATGATAACTTGTCGATAGAATGTCGAGTCGATCAGATGGCGTAACACCGCCGGTTCGGCTCGATGAATCTACCCGAAAGTTCAGTAATATAAAAGTAAAAAGGGTAGTTTGCTTCTTTTGGCCCAACGAAACGATGTAAAACGCGCGCATATTGGCTCGTAAGTTAAATGTTGGCACGGACGTTGTAGTTTGACAGAAACACCTATGCGGACTGCGGAGAAAATTAATTGGTGGCCCCTGCTGTACCGCCACGGCTTAACATTAATTTATATAAAATCTCTCATTTTTACACGTATGCTGGAGATTTTTCTTTGTTTATACAGTATTTACCACGTATTTTATGGACTGTATACTTGGTTATAGTTTTTATTTGAAATATATTGGCTGAAAGTAGTTAAGACTCGTATAGTGTATATAATCTTGTCGTTCTTAAGTTTAAAAGAAAATCGGGTACTTTTCCGTTATACCCTACAATTTCTTCTTTCCCCGTTAGGTCAACTGTACGCCCGTGACAATTGGTTAGGTTAAGTGATATTTTCGTTAAAACTAACGAAATACTAACGAGTATTTTAACGAAAATATCACGACTTAACCTAACCAATTGTCAAGGGCGTACAGTTGACCTAACCGGAAAAGAAGAAATTGTTGGGGTATAATGGAAAAGTATCGAAAATTTATTTCATGTATTTAATTAAAGTGTACATAGAGAAAATTCTTCTGTCTTTTACAACATTTAGCAAATATTTTATTGAAGCTATGTATTCGTTTTCTATATAAACAAATTATCTATTGCATAGAGCAACTGCTCCCCCCCCCCCTAAAACAATAGCGAACAAAAACTTATATGTATACATATAATATATAGTATACAATTGATTGATTGGTTGCTATATCTGAAAAGTGGCATACTCTAAAGATATTGACAATTTGAAATGTAACCAGAGAGTTTTAGTTCATGAATTTTGGCGCATTCCTTTCGTATATTTTTTATATGAAATCCTTTCATAGGAATGAGTTTATTTTGTTCGGCAGAGGAAAGCTTTCGATGAAGATCGGAGTGAACATTTTATTTGAAAGCAGTCGCTCGGTTCTCTTTTAACGGAAAGTAAAGATTAAAAAGGAAAAAAATAGTAAACATCGATTTTGTTTGAATAAATATTTATTTTTGTTGAAGTTCTTTTCCGGAAATTAGAGAAGACATTATTTGCATTAGTGATGCAATTCGAGATCCTGGGACCGGTCCAGAATCTAAATATGCTTATTTCATGCAATTGTGTTACAAGTTGTACTGGGAACTTATTCGAAGGTTATTTGTACTGTATTACGCATTAAAACGGGCATGTAGTTCGGCTCAAATTCACACTATATACTTGCAAACAGGGCTGCCGAGAGGGCGGGAAGCCGGGATAAATCCCCGGGGCCCGGAAAGGGGGGGGGGGGATAAAATCTAAAAATATTAATGAAGCAGTTGATTAAATAACAGAGGAAATATAATTAATGAACATACATTTTATAGAGATTATCGTAGTCAAACTGAAACATAAAATATTATCTGCGGTCCACCAATGCCCAAGACCGACTGACAGATCTGGGAACCATTGTAATTGAAAGCCAGTTAGCCCATATTTTAAATTTTATCAGAATCATTTACCACTTTGCTAGAGAGAAGACAAAGAAAGTACACTTTCAATTATGAAAATCTTGCAGTAAACAATTGTCTTGCCTGCATGGACTGGTACTGCATTTGTAAATTGTATGGTGATAGAATTAATATAATTGATTTGAAAAATAAAATTTTAATTTTCTTCAGAGTTGTTTATTCATACTGTATGTTTTAAATAGTAACTTGGACGTATAATCAGTTTGCTTATGTACACAAAAAACATTCTTAATAAAATACTGAGTAAACAGGGGGGCCCATATACCAATCCTTCCCCGGGGCCCGGGGCAGCTCTCTGCGGCCCTGCTTGCAAAGATTGAAATGGTGGTCCGAACCGGTCCAGAATCCAAATATGCTTATTTCACACAGTTAAGTTACAAACTGCCAGAAACGTGTAATTCCATCATTATTTGTATTGCATATTAAAAGTAAGCAAATAGTTTAGCTAAAATTCACACCACATACTTGGAAAACTGAGAAACGGTGGTTTGGATTGTTCTGTACGGGTATAATTGGCTTTTCAAATAATTGTTTCTTAATGTACAGTTGTTATCGCTCTTCATATACATCGTTCGTATTCCGTGAAAAATAAATCATACTTCCCCTTTTGGAAACATTTTACGACGTATAGTTATTTCCGTCAAAAAAAAAAAAATAAAATAAAAAATATCCGTATTGGTTTTTTTTTTTTTTCTCCCTCGAGGACTTTAAAGTTCTTTGATGTTTTGTTTATGCCAGTGGTACTCATTGGGCGGCTCGCGAGCCAAATATATATAGCGCATTTGACTCGCGAGCCGCGCAATGAGTACCACTGGTTTATGCAGTGACAGTGCTCGTAATTATTCAATTTTGAGTTCAGTCGTAAAGTTCTTATTTTGCACTACAGGGTGTCCCGTAAGTCTGGACCCATAGGGCAAAATTAATAAAATTACAAATAGTCCAAAAATTTATTACATAATCTGTTCAAAGTGTCCGCCGTTGTGTCGCACACATAGTTCAAGACGCAATCTCCACTGCGACAGCACTTTCTGAATCACAGTCGCAGAAATTTCTTGACACGCCTCCACAATGCTTGCTTTAAGGTGGAAAATGTTCTGAATTTTAACCTCGTACACTTTGGCTTTCAAGTGGCCCCACAAACTTGAACTCTCTCCTCTCTAGTCAGTGACATGGTTTACCTGCAACATAATAAAAAAATATATTATAAATCCCTATGGGTCCAGACTTACGGGACACCCTGTAGTTTGATACAACGTAATTTATATTAATTCTGTATATAAACTAATGTTTAGGCCTATTGTCGGTGAATAACGTTCACTGAGAATCAATCTATCTTTACTGTCTTAATTTGATTTTCAGGTGGCGTTGGTGTCGGAGGAATTGAAGCCCCTGTCCCAAGGGGGGTGCGGGGAAGACGCGGAGAATCGATCCCTCCTGGTACAAGTGACATCCTTGGGCCGATCGTGGGTAGTGCGCAGAACTTACGACAACTTCCGGTTCCTCGACAAACAACTCCACCGATGTTGCTACGACAGGAAGTTCTCACAGCTGAAAGAACTTCCTCCGGAAGAAAATTTACCGGGCGACGAAAAGGAGGTTAGTTTACCATATATTTATTTACGATGACAAAATCCATTTCTTTCCGGGTTGGAGTGCGAAATGATTTTATTAATCGAGCGGGACCGTGTATAGTTTAGGAGGAGACCCGGAAACTGGCACGGAGGTAGGTAGCAAGAGCTACGTCGGGTCTAGACTGGAGGGTTAAGATGGGTCTCCAGTTGCCGTTTCGTTTTCGCATAAATTCTATGCACGATCCCTGTGGTGGTATTACATATTGTAGCATGTCCTCGTTTGCTACAGTAGGTGACAGTAACCTTTTCATCATCTACGCTTTAGCCTTGTAGCCTGTTCCACCAAACTCTACTTCTCATGGTCAATAATTATAAGATCAGTCCCTTTGATGAAAATTTGGTATCGTTTTGTCATGTAAGCATGAGCACTTCGCTCATTCCATAAATTTATGGATAATTTAGCTAGATGGACTATCGATACGTACTCGATAATTGTTGATGTACAGGGTGTTCGAAAAGTCCCGTCACCCCCTACAAAATGTTCTAATTGTAATAAAAATTTTATTTTTGTGTGATTAATTGTATTTATATGTGGTAGGTGTAATTTAAGAAACAAGTCACTAGCAACAATTACTTTAATTACAGTAAATACAGTTACTAATCAAGAATGTGTGTATGTGCCATCATTTTCGTAACAAAGGATTATGCACCTCCATGTGCGGTGTGAGAATCGACGCAGCATTGCTGGAGTGACTGCACTAAATGCATCTCGAACACCCGGGATACGTTCTGCTTGACAAAACTCCATAACGCATTGTCACATGAAGACAGATCTGGACTTCGGGGTGGCCACACAAGAGGGGCAGGTAAATGTTGCGAGCCACGGCCGATCCATTTGTCTCTGAACACTTCGTTGAGGAATTCCCTCACATTAATGGCAAAATGAGTCGGAGCCCCGTCTTATTGAAACCACACCCGACCAAGCAGTCCTAAACGTTCTTGTTTGGGGGTGCAGCCTTATTGAATCTTGTGTTGAAATCATTCTGGATATCATGCATCGTTTTGCCAGTATGTGACCTTTCATGAGCCCATGTGCTCATCACTATCCTTTCCTTCAGTGTATGTAAGTGGACTGGTCTGCCATTGTTCACACAACTCTAATACCTGGAAAAGAAAAAAGTTAATGAATCGCATATAAATTCAATTAATCACAAAAATAAATTTGATATTACAATATGTACATTTTGTAGGAGGTGACGGGACTTTTCGAACACCCTGTAGAATTGAATGATATATAATATCCAAATCCTATACAGTATATAAATTAGAAAAAAAGCTCTCAATTAGTTTATTCCTCGGAAAGTAAACCTTATTAGCAATAAAAATTTCAAAGCTGCGAACCTTATTCTTTTCAGTGGTTCTTAACTAAAGTGAATAATACATTTTACTGACAAAATTATTCACGCAAATGATTAAATGATACTTTTGCACTCAAATTAATAAAGCACCAAAAACGTTAAATTACACTCTTAATTCCTGAAACCAAACTGTGGCAGTAACATGAAAGCCATTCCAACTTTAATGCACAGCCATTAATATTTAAGTTCGGTTTTTTCTTTTGCGTAAATAATGATTGCAAAAGTCAAAGTTGTGAATTGAGTTTCTTTTATCTACGATTTCCAAATGATTTGCGTTGAATGTTTCCAGCATGCGTGATGGATGATGAAAGGGAGTTGGGGTATGATCTTTTCCCCTTATCTGCTCAATACGTAGTGATTGAGTTGTGTATTTCAACAAGAGTAGATACAGAATCTTGTCAGTCTTTAAATTCACATATCAAATCTGAAAAGAAAGTGTCGTACGAGGTTTATAAATATGCATGCAGAATTTGCAAGGCGATTTATATTAGCAGTACACCACTCGAAGTTTGGCGTATTAATTGCGGAACTACTTCAGCCACCATAATTGAAATTTGGAGTTGAGAATTTTATTTCGCTTCACTATTTTAACCCAGACTTTCTTGTCACCAGGAAATAAAATATCCATCGAAAAACGATATTCTCAATTAGTAATTTTTATGCTTTTTAGAAATTTTGTTTCGAGGCGAACCTTCTTCCCGAAATTACATTTGTTGTTAGTTTGTTACTGATAGTGCTTTTCCACCACCTGTAAGGTGTCAATCCATCTCAGAATTAGACACAAGAGCGCATTGTTTCCAACTGATTTTCTTTTATATTTAACATATCAATCGTTGGAAAAAGCTAATTATCGAATATAGTTCAATTCAGTCCACATCACATCAAACACTTCGCACGAAACTCAAAAATAGTATAGAGATTTGAAATTTATTCATTATACAAGTAACCCTTAAATGCTTAAAAAGAAGTTGTGTTCGTTTTCTTTCGTTCTCTGTAGGTCTTCTCTAAAGATATTTTAATGGATAACTGAAAAAAAAACACCTAGTAACGATTATTTTTTTTTTTAATTTTATTTTAATATAAATATGGGAAGAATATTGAAATTTGTTGATATAACTAAAGTAGTTTGTGTATTCCGGATAATAATAAAATGTACTATTTATAATTAGTGTTTTTCTTTTTTCTTTTTCGTAAATGAAATGAAATAAATATATTTGCCTTGCAAATAAATTGCATTTTCACATTGAAATATGTTTCTCGAAATAATTCTTAGTGTGATGTATTGCCACACTTCATGGAATTCTTCAGAGCTGAATTGACCTCGTATTCGAAGATAGTTTAACGTAACCCAAGTCCTAACCTAACCAGCAAAACCATTTTAGTTGTAGCTGTTGTTTTATATATATATATATATATATATATATATATATATATATATATATATATATATATATATAGACGAGGAAAACCAGAGTAAAAATAAACGTTCTTCAAACTTTAATTGGTTACTGACATTTTGGAAGAATTATTCCATCGTATTTTTAGACCTGATGATGGAATATTTCGAAACGTCGCCGGTACCAATTGATTAAAGCATAAATAAGGGTGTTTATTTTTTTCTGCTATTCCTCTTCATTATTTAACTGCGCTTTCCTCGCAATCAGTCAATAGCCGATACCCCTAATATATATATATATCAGGCCTGTAGCCAGGGGAAGAGGGGAGGGTGGTGCGCCACCCCCGCTCCACAGAGCAGCGAGTTCCGCCAAAGTACACTGTATTTTTAGCTGTTTGGAGTGACCATCCATGACAATATAAGGAAAATGGTCTCGGCTTCCGAAAAGGATATTATTTATGCATATATACTTTAGTAAAGTAAGCATGAATAACCTGGTCACATTTATTTTTTTATTTCAACAAATGTACTCGGTGTGTTGTGAAAACATGATGCGTATTAATATAATAGAGTGAATTATACCTTTATAAATATCAAAGATAGTAATGGTTTTCTTATGATCTTTCCTATATGAGCCCACTGGAAAATCCTGGATACGGGCCTGTATATAACTTAGAAGTTTATGAAGGACGATTCAGGATCGACTCGCGGTCGACCCCTTCGTAGCATCTCGCCTCACTTGCGGGATTTTGATGGAGGAGGGAATTGATTTCTGCTCTCCTCTTACCCTTGTAGCCAGCCACGCGTGGCTGGTCAGGGACTTTGCACAAGAACGTCTCCAGCTGGTTCTTATGTATGCGTGTGTATGTGCTCCCTTAAATGTTTTAGGGTGAGGCGAACTATGAATTAGGTTTTACCGTTGTCGTCGTGAACATTTCCTAAGTAAAGTGTATTAAATGTGTCATTTACCATTCTAAATTTTGCCTTCTCTGAAACCTTATTGAATGCGAAACAAGTTTGCCCATTATTTTCGAAATTAAGCCCCCCCCCCCCCATTACAGGTCCATGAGTAGTTGTGACTTTAATTTGTTGTTAATTTACTGCAAGTTTTCCTTAATGCCATTTTAGTAAGCGAGTTTTTGTTGGTCGGATAATGAATCTTTAATTCGATAGAAAATCATTCTAATTCGTTAAATTTATACCCAAACTTGGTCGGATAATTTGTTTTCTAGTTTTTAATGTAAAATAAATAAACGTAATTCCATATTTTTGTTAATTCATTTAGTCTGAAAATTTAGGGAGAAAATTAAAAATTTTCGAAGTCCGAAAGTGAAGCTGAGTAACGTTTTTTCCGCCATTATGAAAAATGGCGAATGCAACGTCATGACACACTATCCGCGCACCCATTTTCCAGAACTCGGAAAGTATGCCGAGATTTCTCGTACTTTGTTCCTGACTCGCAATGCTCGGAGGAATATTCACAAAGTTTTTGAGGCATTTATAAACTTGAGCCACCTAAAATATGGCGTGGCTTTTTTTAACGTTTGATGAAATTAGGAACGAAACTGTATTTGATACGCTCAAAATGTCTCTCAAATAAACCTTCAGTCCTTGATTAGGGAACATTGGCATAATTCCACCATTTCTCCAAGAATTCATTATTCATGTTCTCTATACTCCGCGCACTATATACCACTACTCCGCGCACTATATACCACTACTACGCGCACTATATACCCCCATCCGACTTCGGGGATGGGGGGAGATCGGCGACGTTGCGTCTATTTAGTCGTTGAATGGATGGCCATCCTCATCCGCGTTCAGATGGAGCAATAGATGATTAGGATGCCACGTAAAGCTCCACTGCGCGTCTTCTCCATCACACGACTTGCAGTTATTAAAGACGTTGAACAGCCCTCCAACGTTGTTGTCGTCGTCGTCCGACTTGGATAACTTCGATAGGTCTGAGTTGTTTCAAGTTGTCCATACATAAGAATAGACAAGCACGAGTATCCTACAAATCATTACATTTTTGCTAAAAAGAAGCCATCACTTAAAGATTATAGATTATTCGACGGGTTTTCAAACTTTTTCTTTTAACAGTTACAGCAAAATGGAAACCTCAAATTTTTTCAGGGCAGACCCGTACATTACCGCTGCTTTAAGAGTGTACCTAATTAAACTACCTTGTGTATAATAATTAGATGAAGCATGCAACGCGAAAGAGTATAGTTTGTTTTATGTATTTTTATTATTCAATTTAACAAAAGAATCGTACGTGGATTAGCTACGGTAACGGTTTGGGAACCGTTGCATTTATTATTCTACGTTGTAAAACCCTAAAGAAACCATTTCCTTCAATTTCCTTCAATTTACTCATTTACCTTGACTCGCTTTCCTGCGTAAATAAAACCATCCAATATCAAACGTTACACACTTCACGAGTAGCTATGGGCTACATCGTAGCAAATGTCGTAACACCAGTGCCCGTTGATCAGCGAAGTTAAACGACATTCGGTCGAATAGCGGATGGATGGGAGACCGTCCTCCACGTCCAGACTATGTAGCGATCCGTGGTTAGGATTCCACGTAAAGCTGTAGGTACCCTCCAAAATATGACCTTAGCTGTTGCGAAGGAGGTTAAAGAACCCAATCATCATCATCATCATCATTATTATTATTATTATTATTATTCACAAATAACTCGAGGAATATCGGATGACTATTAAAAATTCGAAATTATTTTATCGTAAAACTAAATGAATAACTGATCCATTTCAAATATTTTACAAATCGTGAACAGTTAGAAAAATATCAAATACACCAAAGATTTATTTTTAAAAAACTATAAAAAAAAAATGTAACACGTTTGAACTGTAACCGAATGTGATTTTATTTTAAACTTCTTCCATCTAACTCCAAGTGCGATTTTAGAACTTTTACAAGTATAAAATAAAAAAAATTTTGGGCTTTGCATAATTAAATTAAAATTCCCTGTATAATTAATTCACACACACACACCACAACACACACACACACCAAAAGAAAGAAAGTGGCCACCTTTTTCAAGGGGCCAACAAAACCACAATTCCAAGTAATTAAAGGGAACGGCCTATTCAGATTAGAATACTGTAAATATATTAATGTCGTATCAGATATCTAAGTTGCGCAGGAAAATATTGTAAAACTTTATTGAAGTTCTTTTTCTGAATAAAGGTTTTGTTTGTTAAAAAAAAATCAAATTAAATCCTTTATATTATTCTTAAAATGAGAGGTAGTTTATTTAAATCGAATGAGCAGTCTTTTTACAAATTCAGTTTGAACAGCAGCTGTTAAAAAATGAGGTTGACAATACGAAAGTAGAAAGAATTGGCAAATTCGTGTCAGTGAATAGTCAAATTGTAGTTTTACTATCAACTTTGGCATTGCTCGTCGGTTCACGGTAGGCTTAGGCAGAGCTGGGCAGTAACGCGTTACGAGTAACGGCCTTTACGTAACGCGGTACTTTTTTAGTAACGGTAGTGGTAACGGCATTACATTTCAAATCGAGTAACACTTTCAGTAACGACGTTACTTTTTTAGGGAAATACATTCGTTACTCGTTACTTTTTTATCGTAGCTCGCAATTAGTTTCTTTCGATCCTCACTCACTCATTCATTCATTAACCATTAAAAATTTGTCCCTTCTCTATGAGCGAGGTGTGCATGTTAGCCGTTGGCATGCTGGCAGCCTAACCCCATCCACCCTCTCCCCCTACACTAACAGCACTGTCAAAGTAAAAAGGCGAAGAACCCTGGAGCAGGGAGGGACCTAAGTTCAACAGAGGTTTCGTCATTCCTCTCATCTGGGCCTTCACGGCACGTTAGCTCTGCATCCTTCCCATCCACTAACTTTAAAAATATGTTTATTAAACTTAACACTCCTATACCATCTAGTGCCGCTGTTGAGCGGGTTTTTTCAGTAAGGAAGGATATACTGCGTCGGAAACGAGGCTCGCTCTTAAATGCAACTTTTGAGAAGCTTGTTTTCTTAAAGGCTAATAAAGGTCTTTTGAATAGTAGTTCTTAAGTTTGTATATTTAACTAATAAATTTCAATTATCATTGCCATGAACAATAACTCATTTGATTCATTTCTTTAGTGTTTCGTATTATTGTTTTGCAAAACTAAACTTTCCTGGTATATTCTAGCATTAGTAAATTAGTATCAATAGTATGCTACATCCTCTGTTATGTTGCAATTCCTAGTAATAAATCTTGCAGTAATTTTGTTTCACTTTTTTTGAAAATATTATGCCTTATAAGTCATAACAACGCAATGAAGGCATGCACAGACTTCATAGCCTATGCATTAACCAGCGGATACAAACCAATACATACTCGCACAAGCGAATGTTTATATAATATAATATGTATATATAAATTATAATATACCAATGCATATATATAATATATTTACATTTCATTAAAAGTAACGGTAACGAGTAACGGTGCCGTTACTTTTTAGAAATGGTAACTAACGATAACGGCGTTACATTTAGACTGTGGTAACGGTAACGGCATTACATTTATAAAGTAACGAGCACAGCACTGGGCTTAGGTTAGGCTAGTTGGTACATTGTTATGGGTTTAGAATGCTAGGCTAGGCTTAAACCCAGGACCTAGACGGTATTGCCATGAGGGCAATCTGTTTTGATCTGATAGCGATCGAAAAGTTTAATTTTGTAATTTTATGATGGTTATAATGACGCGTTTAACTGAGGGAGACAAAAACTGCCGTCAAACTTCTTCGCGAGGAAAGAGGTTTCGATGTAAAGAAAAGAGACATTGATCCGTAAATAGTGCGTCAAGTTTGTTGGAAAAAATTTCGGCAATGGGAACTCTCGCACGAAAGTCGGGAAGTGGATCGAGTACAGCAAGGACACCCGGCAAACACTGAGTCTGCGAATGAACTTATTCGCACCCAAGAAGGAAATCCCCGTTCGAGCGTACGAAGAACCGCTAATCGCGTGGTATTAAAGTTCAGTGCATCGAATTGCGAAGAAAGACCTTGGTCTAAAAATATTTAAGCGTTTCGAAGCGCATCGCACATCTAAACAGTCCAAAGTAAAACGTGTACAATGTTGCCGTCGAATGCTTCGCCGTTTTAGATCAAATAATGCAGTCATTTTTTTTATGGATAAAAAATTTGCACTATTGAACGGCCTTGAAATATGCAAGCTGATAGTGTACGCTAACGTAAGGAAAAAAACAAAAAAACAAGACGTTCCAATGAGAGAGAGAGAGAGAGAGAGAGAGAGTCACTATCACTATCACTATCACTATCACTATCACTATCACTATCACTTCAGTCAGTCTGTGATGGCTTCTCTTCGTGTTTCTCGTTTATGAAAAACGTTCATTGTTTTCGTCGATGAGGGTGCGAAAATTGATTGAAAATATTACTGTGACGGTATCTTCAGTAAGATGTTGCCTGAAATTGAAAGTTACGGTGAGAATTGTTTTTTAGCAAGACAGCGCTCCTTGGTCATCGGTCCCGGGACACTATTGCATACTCGCGAGAACAATGTCCCGATTTCATCGCGCCAGAAGATTGGCCATCAAATAGTCCAAATTTAATATAATACATAAATGCACAATTTAGCGTAATGCAGAAATGATGCTAACAGGATTGGAATCCAGCACCACCTCGGTAGAAGGTAACACTGCTACCATCTTGTAGCGTGGTAGTATCCCCCTCACCTTCTACTCGAGAGGTGCTGGGTTCGAATTTTAGTGGAGTAATTTTTGCGTGTATGTATGGGATGATTCGAAAAGGCAAAATGTGACTTATTGGATGACGATGTTAATGTGACGCGTGACAAAATGAAAAATTGTATACCAAAATGTGACAAATAATATTAAAACGTGTATTAATTATGTCAGTGCTAATTTGCGAGCTCGGTACCTCATAAGTGAGCTTTATTTACCGATTGTAAAAGTATTTAGTGTTAATAATTGTTTTAATATATAACTGTACCGAGGAAGAGGAGGAAATTGCTGTAACAAAATGCTTGGATTTCTATTAATTATTTTATTTTATAGTACAGTGTATATAGATTGGAGTTGTGATTTAGAAGTTTAGTAAATTTTTTTCAAGAACGGTAAATGTTGCGAAAATATGTTGGGAGGGAAAAAGTAAATAAATAAAAATTAAAATAAAATTATTATGAATTTGATGCAGGAATGGGAATGGCTAAAAGGGGAGATGAGGACATTCTAAATTCAAGATGCATTAGAGAGAGTCGGTAAAAGTCACTAAAAGTCGGGCAATTTGGAAATGTGACAGAATGCCAAAAGGACCGAACCATCCCTCGCGCGCACGCGCGCGCACGCACATATATATACACCTTTGGTAAGCTTCCTCCCGAATTGTTCATTCTGACGAAGGTCAAGCTTTTCACTCCACCTTAGACCTACAGTTTAACGTGGAATCCGAACTACGCCCCATCAGCAGCCCAGCGTCTTAACCATTAGTCCACCTAGGGTACCCATTTATCTACCAACCACTTTCTTTGTGTGGAAGGATGAACAGCTGGGTTTTGCTGCGCGCCGGCTGCCGTCGGGTCTCGAATCCGGGGCCGGTGGATTCGTAGTCAGCGACGCTAACCACTACACCACCGAGGCGCATAAAAAAAAAATATATATATATACTATATATGAATTTAGAACATTCAGATACGTCGTTCTCTTGATGTAATATTAATGAGCTAAAGCCAGTTTTGACGATAATTTCAATAATCCAAACCAAAATGACATGTTTCGGATCTACACGGCGGTACGTTATCAGGTTTTTTTAATGAAAATATTTATATTCCAACTGTTACATGAAGGTTGAAATAAATGATGATAAAATAACTAAAACTGAAAACCGAACGTTTCATCCTATCGAGTGTGCTCGCATAACAGAAGTCAAAGTTTGTACTCTCATTTGGGTTGCGCGCAGTTTTGTGATATTAGTTGTCAGATCTTGCCAAGTTATAGTAACTTTCCAAAATGTCCTGCCAACTTATTTCCGTCTTCAGTCTAACTTACTTAACCCTTAAGAAAAAAAATAAAAAATAAAAATATTGTTGGAGATTTAGCTCGAATAACGTAGTTCAGTAGTCTCCAAACTTTCCTGGCCAAAGGGAACCCGCATGATTTTCGTCTCGTTCTACAGTTCTACCCCCTCAACCCCTACCTCCCCCCAACACGAACATAACTTTTACAGTTTTCATATATTTTTAATTTTTCATATCGTGAATAACGTCTCTTAAAAGAGCAGACATAGAACTTCATACCTTTAAATATCAGACAGACACACCATTAATTTGATTTCGCACATCACTGAAGCCATACTTTATTAATTCCTTCCAGTGTACCGTATCACACACACACACACACACACACACACCACACACACACACACATCATATATATATATATATATATATATATATATATATATATATGGCTCGGTGGTGTGGTGGTTAGCATTGTTGACTACGAATCAATCGGCCGAGGGATCGAGACCCGGTTACGGCAGGCAGCGCGCAGCAAAACCCAGCTGTTCATCCTTCCACACAAAGAAATTGGTTGGTAGATAAATGGGTACTCTGGGTAGCCGAGTGGTTAAGACGCTGGGCTGCTGCTGGTGGGGCGTGGTTCGGATTCCACGTTAAACTGTAGGTCTAAGGTGGAGTGACAAGCTTGACCTTCGTCAGAACGAACAATTCGGGCGTGAAGCAAAACCAAGGTGTGTGTGTGTGTGTATATATATATATATAATATATGTGTGTGTGTATATATATATATATATATATATATATATATATATATATACAGGGTGGGCGGAAAGTAGCTCCCTATTTGGATTGGTAAAAAAATACGTATATTATCCATTTATTTCAGAAGAAATAATATGAAAAGGTAGGCATACATGGTAGGTTTTCTCTAAAATTCAATGTGGGCTCCAACTCTTTCCACCAGCTTCTGGAGCCGCCCAGGAATGGCGTCCACTGACTTTAGCAGGAACTCCGGCGGGATGGAGGACATGACTTCCCGAATTCGGTCCTCCAGTTCTTCCAATGTCCTCGGTTTGGTGCGGTAGACTTCTTCCTTTACCCACCCCCAAAGAAAGAAGTCGCACGGTGTCAAGTCGGGGCTCCTGGCTGGCCATTGTTGTCCGTGAGTGGCTGGATGCCCACTTCCCTGGGCGTTGGATGGGTCGTCGTGGTCCACATCAATGGCCAGCCAGGAGCCCCGACTTGACACCGTGCGACTTCTTTCTTTGGGGGTGGGTAAAGGAAGAAGTCTACCGCACCAAACCGAGGACATTGGAAGAACTGGAGGACCGAATTCGGGAAGTCATGTCCTCCATCCCGCCGGAGTTCCTGCTAAAGTCAGTGGACGCCATTCCTGGGCGGCTCCAGAAGCTGGTGGAAAGAGTTGGAGCCCACATTGAATTTTAGAGAAAACCTACCATGTATGCCTACCTTTTCATATTATTTCTTCTGAAATAAATGGATAATATACGTGTTTTTTACCAATCCAAAATAGGGAGCTACTTTCCGCCCACCCTGTATATATATACCATATGTCCCACGAAAAAGTACACCTAACTTTAGATTGTACTAACTCCTCCAAAAATTGAGATATTTTGGATCTGTTTGTTTGATTTAATATAGCAAATTATTCTTTGTTAACGTTCAAATTTATTCATGTTTAAACGATTTAGTGTTTAAGCATCTGCTTTTAACTGAAGGGTACAGCAAAATGGGTTGCGCGGAATGATCATTTCTCCCAGCCAGATAGCTCCTCTTGCTTTAACCAATGTGCTACTTTTTACGTCGAAGGATATTGCAAATATTTTTTTTAAACAATTTGAACTTTTGTATCTAAGATACGAGTCATACATATAAATGAAGAATCTGAATTACTAAATTTATAAATAACTTTGAAACCTTTATCATGCAGTTTACACGAAGGCAGCGCATTCTCATGGTCACAACTTATCTGCAAACTAAAAGCTTAAAACAAGTTCAGAATACCTTCGAACTGCAATTTCCCGATAGAGCTTCTCCAACTAAACATACAATTTTGAAGAATGTTCGGAAATACAAAGGAGGAGGAACGGTCCTCAATTTGAACAAAGGACGTTCAGGCCATCCGAAGACGGCAAGAACAGACGAGAACATTCAGCATGTTCGGCATTTATTAGAGAGAGATCCAAAAGTGTCCACCAGGCGAAATGGTACAGAACTCTCACGCATGTCATTTCATCGAATAGTTCGTGAGGATTTGAATTTGTACCCATACAGAATGGAAATTCGACATGAATTCATTGAAGGAGATCTACCTCGCCGCCTAAGATTTGCCCAGTGGTTTTTTGAAAAACCAGAAAGATTCACGGAACAATTAGTGGTTGGAAATGAGGCGGCCTTTTTTATGAATGGTCTAGTGAACAGACAAATCTGCCGTCAGTATGCATCAAAAAATCATCCACCTGACAATCATATCTACGAAAAGAATAACTCTAGACAAAAACTGTCTCTCTGGGTAGGACTGTGCGGTAATGGAGCGGTAATTGGCCCGGTCTTTTACGATGATAATCTAAATGGTGAAGCTTACCTAGAAATGATAGACCGAGAAATCCTTCCACAAATACGTATTACTTATGGAAACCGATTTAATCGTATTTGGTGGGTGCAAGACGGAGCTCCTGCTCACAGGAGAGTTTTGTGAAGGAACGCTTGCAGGAAGTCTTCCACCAAAGAGTAATTGCTACAGGCCATGACATTGAATGGCCTCCCAGAAGCCCTGACTTGATCCCGTGTGATTACTTTTTATGGGTCATTTGAAAAATACGGTAGAGTATTTGCATCACAACCTATCAATTTAGATGATTGAGGACTCGCATCACAGCTGAAATCAACTTGTTAAAAGACAATCCAGATCTATCAAAAGAGTGATGGGGAAGATAAGAGCTCGACTCCAGATTTGTATCGATAGGAATGGCGGTCATGTTGAAAGAAAACGAAACTAAGCATAACTTTTGCAATAAGGAATAAAGAAAAATCTGCTTTGTATCTTATTAAAATTATGTTAAAGTATCTATTATTATGTATTTGTCTTTTCATTACATCGATAGCACACACATTATTTTTTCATTGACCAATTTTGCGCAATCCATTTTGTTGTACCCTTCAGTTAAAGGCAGATGCTTAAACACTAAATCGTTTAAACATGAATAAATTTGAACGTTAACAAGGAATAATTTGCTATATTAAATCAAACAAACAGATCCAAAATATCTCAATTTTTGGAGGAGTTAGTACAATCTAAAGTTGGATGTACTTTTTTGTGGGACATATGGTATATATATATGGTGGTCTAAAATTACGTAGTAAACTTTTATATGAACATATCTTAAAAATTGTGATATTTAACAATTTTATTTCAAATACAGCAACAATAATTGTTTGATGTTCAAAGTTTCTTCCTTCAACTTCAACACATTGTTCACAACATCCGACTACTGATTGACAGACATAAAAGTTTACTAGCTAATTTTAGGACACCCTCTGTGTGTGTGTGTGTGTGTGGTGTGTGTGTGTGTGTGTATATATATATATATATATATATATATATAATATATATATATGATGAATAAAACCACGAAGGAAAGGAAACACAAAAGGTGCTCAAGCGCTTTCGTCTAATGACATCCTCAGGAACACTGATGTACATAAAAGGGTACGGCCTATTTATATTTATATATATATATATATATATATATATATATATATATATATATATATAGATAGTCACTCGTAAATGTTGCTAAACCAAAATTGCAACCATTTTCAGTGAAAAGTTACGTATGTAAAATTGAGGTAGTAAATCGGGTGCAATTATAAATTATTTGAATTATATATTGAAGGTTTCCAATATATATATATGAGGGTACTTCAATAAGTATCCGCACTTTTTATTTTAGTGATAATATAGTATGTATATATAATATACAGTATACTCGTAATAACGAGCCAAACTGAGATCTATAGGCTTATTTAGGCTACTCGTAGCTGTCACATATCGTACGAGTAGTGAGCATGGCTGTGTCGCTTTCAATTTGTACTGTGAAAGAACAGAGATCGGTGGTTCGTTTTTTGTGGGCAGAAGGTGTGAAAGGAGCTGAAATTCACACGCATTTTTGCGTTCAATATGGGAATAATACGTTACCACCGCGAAGTGTACGAGTGGATTCAAATGTTTAAGGAATGTCGGACATATGTGACAGATGCTCAGCGCTCAGGACGACCGTCAACATCAACGAGTGGTGACAAGCAGGAAGAAGCCAGAGCCATGATTTTCGATGACAGAAGATTAACAATAAAAGAAATTGCATCTTCATTAAACATCAGTCAAGGGTCAGCCTATTCAATAGTTCATGACATTCTTGGCTTTCACAAGGTTTGTGCAAGGAAGTTCAAAGCGCAGCCGTCAGCAGGTAAAGTTATGCTAACACTGTTTCGGGATACACGTGGCCCTATCCTTGAACATTATCTAGAGTGTGGAACTACAGTAACAAGTGCATCGTATTCTGACATACTTTGGAATGAGTTAAAGCAGGCAATTCGCACAAAACGGAGAGGGAGATTGTCGGAAGGTGTTATTCTGTTCGACAATGCGCGCCCTCATACCGCTGCACAGACTAGAAAATGCCTTCAAGAACTTAAATTT